>JALIRH010000043.1:610000-941044 GCA_023055505.1 Callipepla californica brunnescens | reverse complement strand
CCGGCCCCGCGCTGCGCCTCGGCCCGGCCCGGCCCGGGGGACCTTGAAACCGCCGCGCGGGGCCGGGGGTCCCCGCAACGCCGCCGCCGCCGTTCCCTCCCCCCCCTCCCCCCCCCCCCCCCCCCCCGCTCGGCTGTTCCAGCAACGCCGCCCCCCCCCTCCCCGTTCCCCCCCCCCCCCCCCTTTGGTCTCTTTCCCAGCGCTGCTCCTCCTCCGCCCGCGCGGCCGCTCTTAAAAGGGCGATGGAAGTGCGTGTGCGTGGGGGGGGGTCCACCAGGAGGGGGGGGTGGGGGGATGGGAGGTCGCGTGGGTGATGGTTTGGACGCGGAGGGAGTGGAGGACGCGGACACGAGGGGGCGGGCGCGCAGTGATGTGAGGGAGAGGAGCGTGGATGAGAGAGGACACGGACACGAGGAAGCGGAGACGGGAGGGACGCGGACACGAGGGGATGGACACTGAGGGGAGGGAAGGAGAGGGACACGAGGGGAAAGGCCCGGACACCGGGAGATGACGGGAGAGGACAGCGGCGCAGCCACGGAGGGACGCAGTCACGCGGGACGTGGGCATGAGTCGCGTTCGGAGCTTCAAAGGGAACTGCCCCAACCCGCGGGGCGCTCTGCGCGTCACCGCCCGTGGTCACGCGTGACCCGCTCCGGGCACAGCACCAAACGGCTGCGGGGGGGGCACGGCCGGGCCCGGCGGGGAGCTCGGAACAGCCGCGGACGGGCCACGCGTGTTTGTGCGTGCGCACGCGTGTGCACGTGGACGTGCACGCGGGCGGGTGCGTGCGCGGTGTGCGCGGCGCTTCCCCCGTCGGCCTGCAGGTGTCAGCCGTGCCCGAGCCCTGAGCCGAGACCCCCACGGACACGCGTGGCCGTAGGGCGCTGCGGGGGCCACCCCCACCCGCGGAACTCGGGGTCCACCCGGCGGGGTGGGGCGGGGAGGGGGCAGCGCCCATCACTGATCCAAACCCAGGGCTGAGGGGGGGGGGGGTCCGGGTGGGACACGACATGGGGTCCCCACTGCAGCCCCCGTGGGCTCAATGTCACCGCAGCCCGGCCCACGCTGTGACATCCCACGCGGACACAGCTCCTCGTCCCCACGCGCTCCACGTCACGGACACATGAGACCGTGGAGTGGCAGTGAGCACTCACCTGGGACCCCCACCCCAACCCCTGGGGCTGGGACCCCCCCCATATTCCACCCCATGCACTGTGCCCACCCCACGCACCTTCCTGCCCCCATCCCCAGGCACATCTCCAGGACCCCACGGCGGGGGCATGGTGCTGCCCACCCACGGGTGGAAGGAGCGTTTCCGAGCTGCACGGTCAGCAGCAGTGACCCCCCCAGGCCCGGCTACGCCCCACGCAGTGACACGGACCCACAGGGACCGCCCGTTCCTCTTTCTGCGCGGAGACGGCTGCAGGCGAGTCGGGGCGACAGGGCTGGGTGGGAGTGGGGGGCAAACTCACCCACGGGGCCCGCCCAAGGAGGGAGGCGGTGTGGGGTCCGCTCCCTTGACCCCCTAATCCCTCGCAGGCGGAGCCATGGGGAGCCCCACGGACCACGCTGCTGCTGCTGCTGCTGCTGCTGCTGCCCCACGGCACCGGGGCCAGCACCCCACAGCCCACACTGCCACCGTGCCGCTGCGGCCAAACCCAGGATGTGTGCCCCCCACAACGACTGCCTCTGCTCCACACCCCACGGCTCCGTCAACGCCTCCGATTTCCACGCACGGGAGTGTCGGGGCGGTGCGGGGACGGTGGCGGCGGCCGTGGCTGGTGGTGCGGTGGCGGCGGCGGTGGTGGTGGCAGCGGCGGTGGCCGTGGTGGTGTGGAGGTGCAGGAGGACCACGGGCAATGTGGGGTGGGGGAAGCGGGAGCCCCCCACGGCCCATGGGCAGCCCCGCTACGTCAGCAGAGAAACAGAGAGCGCTCCCACGGCTGCGGGGCTGTGCCCGGCGCCCGACTATGAGAACGTCTTCGTCGGATCCCATGCGGCCCCTGGGGCGACCCCGGTGCGGGATGGGGCACGGAGATGGCAGCAGAAGGGGCACAGGTGAGCCTGAGCGTGGGGCATGGGGCATGGGGGGCATGTGGGGCCTTCCTGATGGGCTGCGTTGGGCTGTGGTGGTGTCCCACCCCATCCCACCCCATCCCATCCCACCCCATCCCATCCCATCCCACTCCATCCCATCCCATCCCACCCCATCCCACCCCACATCAGCCATTCTTCCCACTCCACTCCATCTCATCCTCACCTCCCTCCCACCCCTGGTCCATCCCCATCCCATCTCAACCCATCCCACTCCATCCCATCTCCTCCCAATCTATCCCATCCCCATCCCACCCATCCCACGGACCAGCCCCCTGTGGGACCCATTCCTCCCCACTGATCCACTCGGGGGGGGGGCATTCCCTCACACCTCCACGGGGCACTGCCCCCACCGACCCCCCCCTCCCCCCGCAGCCCCCAGGCACCGCCGGACGATCCCTATTTCCTGGAGAGCGACGCAGGGGAGCAGCCCATCTACGCCAACACCGGGACCCCCGGAGAGGACATCTATGTCACCCCCGACCCATGAGGGGGGTGGGCAGCGCCGGGGGAGGGGGCAGCGCTGCAGTTCCACGCGGGTGGGGGGGAATTTTCCCCCCTTTTTTATTTCGCAACGAGAGCAAAACCGCAGCACGGCCGTTTCCTGCGCGGGGCCGAGGGCGGAAGCGATCGCTCCTCCGTGGGTTTACACCTCGAAATGGGGACGGGGCACTGGGACGCGTTGCACCGCCGGCCCCACGGATGTCCCCTCTGCTCTGCTGTGAAATCCTCCTCTCGTGGGCAGAAGGGGCATTTTCGGGCGCTGCGGGCCATGCGTGGCTGCGAGGTGATGGCTCTGGGATGTGCGTGGGGGGAGTGGCAGTGACGTGGGGTCAGCTCGTGTCCCAGCCTTGCACGGGTCTGTGCGGTGCTCCGCGGTGACATTAAATGTGGGGCTGTCCTCTGTGACCCATAGGGCTTGTGGGCCATAGGGCAGAGCCCTCAGAGGGGCAGTGCAGGGACCCGGGGGGGTCCCGTCCCCGCAGCAGAGGTGCGACCACGCAGACCCCAACCGGGCAGGTTCCTATTTCCCACCCTCCGAAGCCCACGTCCCCATCGTGGTGACCCCACGTCCACATCCTTTGGGTTGTGGTCCCCAGAGCCCACAACCCCAGGCTGGAGCTCCCCACATGTCCCACTTCCCTACGTCCCACATCTCCCAGTCCCCGTGTCCCAGTGCCTCCATTTCTCACATCCCACAGCCCCATACCCTCGTGTCTCATGTCCCCACCCCCGTGTCCCCCATCCCCCACCCCCCGGCTGTGGGAGAGCCAAGAAATGACAGTGTCACATCCCCGCTGGGGTCAGGGCTGCCCCAGCGCCCACCCCAAGGACACGAGCGGGGCAAAGTGCTGTGGGATCACTGCCCACAGCTGAGTCACCCGTGGGCAACAGATGGGGACGGGGGGGGGGGGGATGTGGCCGTGTGGGGTGGAGCCACCGGTGCTGCATTCCCATCGTTTTATTCATCGACATCGAGATCTGCTTTATAGAAATATATAAATATACCAAAAAAAATAATACAGGGAAACCAAAAAGAAATCCCAATGAGGCCGCACAGTGCAATAAATAACGGGCAATAAATAAAGGGTCGTATAAAAAGGGCTCATGAGGAGAGGGGCGGTGGGGTGGGCTCCTCCCGCTGAGCCCACGCTTTAAATAAAGGGAATGGGGAATAAGTTATGGCACGGAGTGATGGCAGTGGGGTCTGTGTCCCTGGGGGGGGTGGGACATTGCGTCTGGAGGCAGCGGGTCCCTATGGGAGGAGGTGGTGGACCCCTAAAGCAGAGGGGACAGTTCCTATATCCAGAGGTTGTGGGTCCCCATATCCAGAGGGGACAGTTCCTATATCCGGAGGTGATGGGTCCCCATATCCAGAGGGGATGGGGCCCTACACACTCAGGCAGTGGGTCCCCATATCCAGTGATGTGTTCCTATATCCAGAGGCATCGGGTCCCAATTCCACAGGTGATGGGTCCCCATATCCAAAGGCGTCGGGTCCCCATATCCAGAGGCGATGGAACCCCACACCTGGCAGAGATGGAACCCTACATCCACACCCCTACACCCATCAGTGCCGGTCCCAAAACCCGCAGTTATGGGATGGCTGTGGATGGCGGTGCCCTGTGGAGCCCTCATGCGCAGTGGCAGCGCGTGACCAACATGTCCTCGAAGACGGAGCTGACCAACCTCCCCTCGGCATCGTAGTGCATGAGCACCATGGGGTCGTATGCTGCGGGCACGCAGCACGGCGCGGGGGCAGCGCGGCTCAGGGCGTGCACACGGGCCTGGATCTGCGCGTGGATGGACGCGGCGCGGTAGTTGTGCGGGCAGGAGCCCTGGCAGAAGCGCATGTCGTAGCTGCGCGGGGCCAGCACCCAATCGTCCCATCCGATCTCCTGGAAGGACACCTTCAGCGCCCGCCGGCAGCACTTGCCCTCGCTCTTGCCGCACTCCTCCTCCAGCCCCCGCCGTCTCCTCGCTCCCCGCCCCGCGGCGTCGCGCGTTTCCACGTCCAGCACCGCGGTCCCGGTCCCGGTTCCGTCCCACGGAGCCGCGGCGTCGGAGCTGAAGGTCAATTCCATGCGCAGCACCGCACCGCGCCCGGCGGCCCAGCGCCGGACGGGCTCCGTCACGTCCAGCTGAGGGGAGCGGGGGTCCTGCGGGGCCCCCCCGGACCCCCCCGGGGGGTAAAGGCCGATCCGGAGATGCTCTGAGCGCGGGGAGAGCCGCAGCCGCGCCCGCAGCACCGGCAGCCGCTGGCGGAGAGCGCCCGTGCGGGGCAGCACCAGGAGGTAACGGGGCGGCCCGGGGGGGTCCCGCTGTCCCGGGGGGTCCCACTCTCCCCGGGGGGGGTCCGGCAGACGGTGCACTGTGGGACGAGAGGAGAACCGGGGTCACAGCGTGCGGCGGGATGCGCTCCCCTCCCCCCCCAGCCCCCCACGGCCGGGGCAGCCCCGCCCCCATTGCCCCCAAATCGCGGCGGTCCGGACGGTTCCCCACATCCCCCTTTAGTGGGAGCCCCACAGAGCGGCACCGCCGAGTGCCGTTATCCAAGCGGGGTTTGCGAGTGGAAAACTGCAACTCCTCCTCTAAAGGAGACAGAGGGAGAGGAGGAAAAAGAGGAGAGGAGGGAGAGGAGAGCGAGGAGGATTCATGTCCGGTCATGTCCCAGCACTTGTCGGGGCAGGACGCGGATCGGGACGGATTGGAGGCGGAGCGGGATGTGGCTTGGGACCGCTCGGGGCCGCGCTTCGGGGAGCTCCACTTACGGACGGCGGTCAGGCGGTGCCGGTGCGTCGCGGCCGCCGCTCCGTCGCTCTCCTCCCGTTCCCGGCTGCGGTTCTCCCGCAGTTCGGCCACGCGTCGCTCGTACACCCGCAGCGCTCGGCTGATGCTCTCCGGGTCCGGAGCGTGCGGCACCGGCGGGGGCCCGGCCATGCCCAGCCGCCGCAAGATGCCGTGTTTGATGGCCTCCAGCTGCTGCCCGTCCTCGTCCCACTCGCGGGGCCGTGGCTGCGCTCCGCCCGCCAGCAGCAGGAGCTGCAGGCAGGTGACGGTGACGGCCCCCACGTCCCGCGGCATCGCGCAGTCGGAGGAGGGAAGGAGCGGGAGGGGAGAGGGGGGGGGGGTGGCAAAGCCTCTTGCGCAAAGGCCCCGCGTGCGGCTCTTATCGATGCCGCGAGGAGAATGAATGGAGCGGAGCAGCCCCGGGTTTATATAAGCGGGACTTTGCCCGCCCTCCCCCCCCACACTCCCCCGCCCCGGTCCCACGGATAACACCGCGGCCGCAGAGGGGCACGGTACGCGGGGATGGAACGAGGAACAACCGGCCCGGTGCGTCCGGGTGGGACGGAGCGGCGGAGCCGATGGGGAACGGGGGGAGGTCTCGTGGGCTCCACGTGGCGCGGAGCGGTGGGCACGCGGGGATGCCCGTGCCCCCCCACCCCCCCCACACCCCACGCCCCTCCCCTCCTCATCCCCTCCGTCCGCAGAGCCGGGAGAGCTCCTCGAGCGCGGCTCGGACCCTCTCCTCCCGCACGCGTGGAAAGGATCCCACCCGCGATCGGAGCGCGGCACTCCCCAGGTGGGGCCGCGGCTGATGACACCGCAGCGCGGCTTTACCGCACGGCTCTGCCCCGCTCCGGTTCTCACTGAAGTAACCGCGCTCGGGGTTTGCATCATTCCCGGGACGGGGTCGGGTCGGAGCGGAGCGACGGGAGGGGTTCGTGGACGAGAACCGACGGAGCGTCCCAGCAACGCGCCGCCTTAAACGCTGCCTTCGTTTCTGCCTTTTTCACCCAGATTCTCGACGTTTGCCAGAGGCAAAGAAAGGAGAAGCAGCTTTTCACCCACAGCCACGGGAAAGCATCGCTCAGCAGCACGAGAGGCGTCACATGGGGGAATGGCACAATGCGATCAGGGGGAGGGAGGGATGGGTGACACGGGGGGACGGATGGACAGGTGGATGGAGGGATGGGTGGGTGCGTGAATGGATGGATGGATGAAGGGAACTCCTCAGCTGCCTTTGCACTGCCTTCCCCTGCCCACAGCTTCTTCCTGCCTCAGTTTTGGTTCCTCCGGGCTGGTTCCTGAGGAAGTCCCAGCAGCACTGCCACTGGAGCCAACTTTCCTCGAGTGCTGCGTCCCACACACAGCTCAGCATCCCCCGTGTGCCACCACCGGGCTCTGTGTGGTGGCACATCCCCATCCCCATCCCCATCCCCATCCCCATCCCATCCCATCCCATCCCATCCCATCCCATCCCATCCCACCCCATCCCACCCCATCCCACCCCATCCCATCCCATCCCATCCCATCCCACCCCCACCCATGCAGCAGGGCCGGACGTGGAGCAGCTCTGTGGGGTGAGCAGTGGCCGGGCTGTCCCCAAACACCTCATCCCCTCAGGATGACATTCCCCAGCGCTGGATGTGAGTTGTGCAGGCGGTTGGGACAGGTCCCACCCCATCAGCATTCACAGCTCCCATCCTCAGCACGACGCAGGAGCTCTGTCCCCGCAGCTCTGCTCTGGCACTGCTTTTCTTGGAGCTGTGGGTGCTCCGTGTGCCGCAGTCCCCTCCGTGTGCGTGGAGCATCGAAGCTCGTGCAGGGCCGGATGTTTTCCTCCCAAAGGCGCCGCTGGTGAAGCCGGAAACTTTACAGCCCGGCAGCAGCAATAAAATTTGTGCTTTCGGAGCAGCATTTGCGGACGCCGAGTGATCTGTTGGGAAATTCCCCAGCGTGTCCTCGCCATCCTGCACGACCGGAGCGAACCTCGTGCTGCGTGCACGGACATCCTCCCACCTCCGTGGCACCGCGCTCTGTCGGAAGCACAGAGGAATTTCCTGCCCTTATCACGGGTGGGAGCGGCAGATGGAGCATCGCACGGAGCTCAGCACACACAGGAAGGTGTCCATCGGTGCTGTGCTCTCCCCGCACACCGCCGGGCAGGATGAGGCCCTGCACTGTGGTCGGAAGGGGTGCTGCTAATGGGAACCTGTCGTCCACTTGCAGCTCTATGCCACGACCCAAAGGCAGAAGGAAGGGGAAGGGGAACCTGGCAGCACCGCTTCCCCCGAGCCGCCCGCAGCGCTGCAGCACCCCAGGGCTCCCGCTTCACAGCACTGAGCACTGTGAGCTGCAGAGCAGCGGCCATTTGAGGTCTGGGTGACACAGCCGAGCTGGGAAAGGAAGATCCCCGCAGCCCTACAGGTGCTGCTCCTCACACAGCACCGCTGCGCTCTCAGTGGTACAGATACAGGCACGGAGGGCTCAGACACGACGGCCTCAGCCTGCAGTGTCCCGTGCCCTCCCCGTGCTGTCACATGAATGTGCACAACAGAAGCCGCCCGACCTTTGGCCATGTGGAGGTAAACAGGCCGGATCAGGTGAGCCCGGGCAGCCGCGGTGCTGCTGCAGCAGGAGGGGACCGCGCTCCCTTTGTTCGGAGGTGACGGCATTCTCCAAAAATGAGACTTCTGCTCCACTTGGAACCCACGCTCCCGACCCGCGGCACACGCTCAGCCAACCCCTCCCCGGACCCCCTCGCCTGTGCAAGACAGGAAATTGCTCAAATCCTACGGCCAGAAATGGAGATCTCGTCACCCCTGATGGTGTCACTCGTGGTGTTCTCAGCAGCCGCAGCCACGAGGAGGGAGGCAGAGATCTCGGAGCTGTGAGAGCACAGCCCCGTGCACTGCAGCAATAGAGTGAACGGGGGATGATGAGAGCCCCTATCAGTGGGGTGGGGAGCACCCCAAAGGAGGAGAGTACAGCGGGAGGTGGCTGCCAGCTAAGCTCGCCCAGGATGGGCTCTGGGCAGTGAGATTTGCCTTTGGGTAGATGGGGAACAGCCTCAAAACCACTGTGGGGCAGAGGGATGGACCCCACTGACAGCCCTGGGGGTGCCGGGCTCCTAGGGGACCCCAACAGTGCTGATTCACAGCTGAGCTGGGAAAAGGTGACAGCTGGGACACATCCACCTCGGCCAGGAGGAGGAGGAACAGAGGGGAAGGGGCTGCTGAAGCCGCTCTGCAATGAGACCCTCGTGCAGCACCCAAGGAACGTGGGCAGGGCGCTCGGGGCCCAGCAGCAGCAGCAGCAGCGAGCTCATATTGCAGCACACAGTGCATGACATCACCGACCCCTCGTGGTTGCATCAGCACAGCGGGCACGCGTGTGCTGGCACCACATCGTCCCAGCTCGGAGCACAGCGGGGCTGCCAGGATCCCCAACCCGATCCCCACCGCCCCGAGCAGAGCTGCACACTCTGCTCCCGGCCCCCGAAAGCCACCTTCAGAAACCCAGGAGCCCCTCGAGAAGAGTCCCGAGGCAGAGTTAAACTCTTTATTTACTTTGAAACGTGGGTTTAAGTTCTGTTACAAAGTCCAGCGGAGCAACAGCGAGAGGAAGGAACGCGGGTGGCCCTTGGTGACACAGCCCTGCGTGCTCGGGGTTACAAGGCACTGCAAGAACACACTGCGGAGAGCTGCAGCCCCCACGGATCCGGAGCTCTGAGAGTCCTAGAGCACAGATGGGGACCCCCGAGGGCTCCATCCACACCTCTGCGATGTGGGCACGATGACAACACGAGTGGGGGGCAGAGCAGTGCTGGGACAACACCTCCACAAACAGATGGAGCCCCAAAGGGTTCCCCTCCCCTCTTCCCTTTGTCACATCCCAGTGCGTTCTGGAGACCCCGAGAGCCCAACGCAGAGCAGCTCCTAAGGGGGGGGGGGTGAAGGAGCTCAGCCCCCCATGTGCACAGGGCCCCTCAGCCCCCATTGCTCCGCTTCCCATCGCAGGACAAGGCACTCCCTGTTAATCAAAGTAAACATTTGCCGTGTAGGAAGCTGGTGCAATCTAAAACCTGAACGTGAAGTTAAGGAGCACGGAGTTGCAGTGAAGGGCGGTGCAGTTTCATCTCCTGCGGGTAATTCCCGTCCGCTCGGTGCCTCGAGGTCGCTGGGACGCAGCGGCTCTCAGTCTCCTCCACATCCTCCACAGCATTCAATGACCAAAACCATCACCCTGACACCAACAAACCCCCCCAGCAGCGCAGCCAGCCCCCGACACAGACCCCACACGGGAACCTCCATCCTGTCCTCCACGCACAATGCCCTCACCCACTTCCCAGTGCACCTCCACAGACCGCTCTGCAGCCACACGACCCCACAGCCCCGCTCTGCCATGGGGCACCACAATGAACACCGAATCCAAGCGGCCCCCACCCGCCCACAGAGGAATCTGCAGCCAGGGGGGGTCTGCATCAGTGCAAACCAGAGGGTCCCACCTGTGATGTGCAGGAGCTCAGCCCTGCGTGGCCCCATGGGTCACAGGGGACACGTGGGGACCCCCTGTGTGACCACCACAAACACCCAGCTACGGCAGAGGAGCGCTCAGAATTCCTTCACCGAACCAAAATAAGGCTTTGGGAAAAGGGAAACGGGAGCGTTACAGAACATCACTACCGCCGTGACACGCTCTGAGGACTAATACCCAACCACAACAAAAAAAAACCCCGAAGGAGACCCGAAAAGACTGTAAAATAAATTATTTTCCTAAGGAAAGCCGGCCCAGCACTGCCCCTTCGCTGCTGCGAGAGCCCTGCAGCCTCCACGCGCTGCCTCCAACAGACAGAAGGGCTCAGCTCCCTGGGAGCAGTCCCCAGCCACAGATACAGAAACAGAATATTCAGCAGAATAGATTACTGATCAAAATCACTGCTGGGGAAGGCTGCAGGCGGCCTCTGTATGTGCTCACATGGAGAAGCAGCCAGCAGCCAGCCCCGGGTGGAGGCAGCAGGAGCAGCTCTCCGTTTGGATGTCCCCGGCAGCCACGCGTCACTGCCCGCGATGCACGGCCCCGGCAGCTTGGAATTTAAGCTCAGCATCACCCTTCTCCCAGCCTTTAAAGAGAACCAAAGTTCGCAGCGATGGAAGTTATAAATTACTCATCCTTCGCCTTAAAAATCGCAGCCAGCGCCGACAGGCTGCGGTCAGATCCGTGGATAACGCAGCCCTGAGCGGTTTGCTCTGCACACACAGGGGATGGGGGTGGGGGGGGGCAGCCCTGACCCAGCACTGAGCACTCCTGGAAGGATTCGGTGCGAGCTCAGACCGTCCCACATCCAAAAGGCGATCTGCTCCACGCAGGGAATGCTGCACCTCCACCCCCAGCAGCGTGAGAGCGCAGCCCTGACCAAGGGAGGGGGGAGAAGTCAGCACCTGTAAGGTTTTTCAGCTCAAATGCAGTTTGTGAGGTCCTCGTCCCCTCCAGTGGGTTGGTTGGGTTTCTGTACAGCCAACTCACACCGTTCCATCTCATTTCAGTTACGCTTTTGCATTAGGAAACATCATTTGGGCCAACGAGGAGAAACAAAACGAAAGGAAAGCAGACCTTCCCTTCCCAACCTTCCCATCAGTGTCCCACGGGCACACCATGGCAGCGCTCAGCAGCTCTGGGTAAAGCTCAGGGAATGAGCGGTGACGAGGAAGGGATCTCCGTTCCTCGATTCCTTCACTGCTGGAGCTGAAACGTACACATCTGGCCAAAAGAAATGAAAAAGAAGGGAAAAGAAAGTCCATTTCTGGAAGCGGGGTTTTTGTTGTTGAGGTCTCCGATGGCCGCGCTGTTCGTGTCGGACCGTCTCCCCCTGCAGGGGCAAAGTTTAGGCAGTGCAACAGCAGGACAGCTCCTGCCTGCTCTCAGTGTTCGTGCTGGCAGTTGATTTTGTCTTCGGAATGCTCCATGACGTTGAGCATCTCCTCTATGATGGCCTGCAGTGCCCGGCCCAGCTGCTCCGCGCTGTACGGCTTCCCCAGCGGAGGGACGTGAACAAAGGCCGACCTCCCGCAGCTCTGGTATAAGGAAGTGTAGTAGGTAAAGTCACATAGGTACCTGAAAAACAGAGCTGAGTTAGCAACACGGGACAAACTGTGCTCTCACTGCTCAGCATCAGCATCCTGCTCCACGTCGGGGGCATCCCCTGCAGCACTGACCCCGCACATACCTGCCGGCGTCCTTCGAGATGGTGACAGCCACGTCCAGCCCCAGTGCTGAGACCCTCCTGCAAACAGCGTCCATGTCAATGATGGAATCGATGCACTCTGGGCCGCCTTCGACGCAGCACTGAGAGCCTGGGCAGAAACGGCAGTTGTCTAAGCCCTTATAACCCACATTATGGCCACACTTCTCCAGAGTGACAGTGGTAGCCATACCCGACACACCTACATGCACCACCAACTGCGAGAGAAAAGAAACACGTTAGATGGAGCAGCACTCACCCCCAACAGCCCTCTGCTCCCAGAAAGCACCGACGGAGCCTCGGCCTCAATCCCTGCACGGGTATCACACACAGCATCACACAACCAGCAGCACACAGTGATGCTCGTTCTGTCCCCCCCCGGCCTCAGCTCCAATTAATCACAGCCCAGTGAGTGCTGGCACAGCCGTGGAGGGGAGCAGCCTCACTCCACGCTGCAGATCCATGTGTCCTCGTGAGAGAGGAGGAGGAGATTTAGCAGAGGACGTGGTGGGATAAGCACGGCACTGTGTGGCACTTGCTGGACACGGGTCAGCCGTCGGCTCCGTCCTTTCTCCTCCCTTCACTCACTCACTTGTGGACTGTGCTTTTTCCACAAGGCAGGGATGAGTCTCTGCACTGTCTGGTACTCCACTGGGACTTCGTAGACATGCAGGTCCACGCCATCTCGCAGCCCGAGCTTCTCCAGCTCCTAGGAACACGTGGGAAGGAAGGGGGAAAGCAAGGTGGTCAGACACGGTGGGGCAGAGCACCTCCCCTCCTGTGCTCACACACGGTTCGTTCTGCTTGGGGGGTGTGGGACTGAGGGATCTGACAAGATTTAACTGATGGGAGCTACAGCAGCAACACCACTCTAAAAAAAACCCACAAAAATAATAAGGATTGGCTTCGTTGTTTTCAAGTGGAGTCACATTCAGTCCTTGGAAGGAGATGCTGTGTGGAGGAAGCAGCAGTGGGAGCACTGTGTGGCCTCAGTTACCCTTTGGGTCCCTAAAGGGGAGCAGTGGAGGCAGCTGAGCCACCCCAACCCCACATCCCAACAACGTTCGGAGCACAAACTGCCACTGCATGGAAACACAACGGGTGTAACACGACTTAAAGAGGCAGTGAGAAGCTCAGGGCCCAGCAGGCTGAGCAGCAGCCGCTCCTCCTGCTCCCAGGGCAGGCGTGCTGCAGAGGCTCCCAGCACCGACTGCTGCTAAGTGAACTTCATCACAGCTTTACACAGATCCTCTTCCCAATGCCAGCTGCTTTATGCACGCCTTAAGGAGTCACTCCCACCGACCTGCAGGGCACTGTGCCGGGCACAGCAGCTCCCAGCAGCCCATCCTCTGCCAGACACCCCTCTGCTCACTAATAAAGATGTACTCTGGCCCCCAGACAACTCATTATCCACTGCCTTGTATACCTGACAAACACAGGCGCCTGACCCGTTCCCTGACCCCCGGACAATGGGTTCCTTTGTGAGCCCTTAATATCCCTATCAGGTCTGTCTAGACACCCTGACAGCCATTGTGCTGCTCCGCCGGGCCCTGCTGCAGCCAGACACGCTCCGGTGGGATAGGGTGGGGTGGCAGGATGGGGATGGGGGGCAGAAATGCAGTGGTTCACACCTGGGCTGTGCTGGCACCGCTTCCTGCAGAGCTGCAGCTCAGAGCTTTCAGTGACACCGGGCTCTGGGAGCTCCCTGCCCCTCCGAACTCACCTGGAATCTCTCCCCCAGGAGATCCCAGGCGTTTATTTAACCCTAGTGTTTGCTGCCGTGACCTGAAGGGAAGAGACTGTAATAACCACGTGTAAAAAATAACTTCACTAACGCAGTGAGTTCACTGCAGAAGACCCTGCGGCCGTGCCCAACGCACACCCCGAGGAGGAAAGCAGGGAACTTTATCCTCGGGATTCAGGATAATAAAAGATGCAGTAAAGCAGAACCAGCTCAGCCCTGCAGCTAGAAAGGATTTACCAAGATTGTTTAATTGATTTTTCTTCTATTAAAATGCAGATCACACCGTCTGGGGCTCAGCAGCTCAGACACGCCTTTGTGTCCACGGGGCCCGTCTGCCTCGCACAAAGCCCACCTCGGGTGTGCTCAAAGCCGCGCTGTTCCTTTTTGTCTGGGCTGAGATGGGGCGAAGGGAGGGGGATCTGCCTGTAAACCAGAGCTGACACGATGTGGGGAAGAGGAAACCAAATCGGCCTCATCCTACACCTGAGTGACACAGCTCTGCTCTGCAACGCAGGGAGAGAAACTCAGCTCAGTGAACCCAACTCGGGTGCATTCAGCTCCAGTGGCTCTTGGAGCAAAGGTTTCCTCTCCCCTCAGCAGCTGGCACACCGGCCATCAGCTGACTGCAACGATCAGAGCTCGTGATTTAGTTTAAAAGCATACTGAAGATAATCTCCGAGTTCTGAAGGGAAATGTTGGGGAGAAAAGCAGATCCAGCTCCCCGGGCAGCTGTACCCCGAACTCCCAGTGGCTTTACCACAAACCACATCCAGGAGCAAAAGTTAAGGAAGAGCTGGGAGAATGTGACCGTG
Source organism: Callipepla californica brunnescens (assembly GCA_023055505.1). Lineage (NCBI taxonomy): Eukaryota > Metazoa > Chordata > Aves > Galliformes > Odontophoridae > Callipepla > Callipepla californica. The sequence continues at coordinate 926,865 of JALIRH010000043.1, read as the reverse complement.
CCAGCCATGCTAACGCTTCTCAGCATGCTACAGAGCATCCTCAGCTCTGCTCCAGCAGCATGCAGCAGGAGCTCGGCACATTACGATCTGCAGTGCCACTCCACGAGCACTCCCAACCACAGCCCCACGTGCTGAGCACTGTGCACATGAGAGGGCTGAAAGGCCAACGTGCTCAGCCAGACCCGGGCTGCAGCTGAGGGGAAAACAGACAAGTTCCTTTTGGGTTATTTCCATGGGATTCTCTCTGTGAAGCGGTGGAGAACGACTCGGGGCTCCCTGTGCCATCTGATTTCTCGCAGACGCAGGGACTCAGCCTGGGGATTCATGCTACATGAACTCAATCTGAGTCCTACCAGCGAAGGGATCGCTTTCTGGGAAGCAAACAGACATCAGTGCCTGCACGCGGGGCGGGGCGGCCTCCGTGGATGTGCCCAACGTTAGAGAAGAGCTGCCAAGAGCAACGTGAGCAGGAATGGAGTGGGCACCGCACCCGTGGGCGCTGCGAGCTCACCTGGACTGCAATCCAGCTGGCGTTGACGGCGTGCTCTCCAAAGGGACCGAACCCTGGAACAGAAGAAAAGCCCACGGTGAGCAGGGCAGCCCTGACTATGACACCTCGCCCTCAGCGGGGCCGTGCTTTCTCCTGGCTGTCCAGGTTAGGAACGCTGTCAGTTACAGAGGAGCTGAGGGATGGCACAGAATGAGGACCACGATCGGACCTAACAGCCCCCAGCAGATGCTTCCACAAACGCAGACAAGCCTGCTCCAGCCCTCCCCTGCTCACCGAGGGCTCTGCTGTCTTAAGAGGAACCAAACAAAACGCTGCTGACCCACCTACACCGGGCACCAAAGGTTATGATAGCGCTATAAAAGCGCTGAACTCCCACATCTGCATTTCCTAATGAGTAACTCGGAGTTAACTAGTGATCCATAACATCTTTTCCTGAGCCAGCACACAAAGGTTAGGCACTTATCTGGGCGCTGGGTGCTTTAATTTAAGATGCCAGAGCTGCCCTGTGAGCCTGATGCAATCAGGAGGCACAGACCCCGTGAAAGCACAGAGAGGGACCACAGACATGACACACTAATGGAAACCTATGTGCTGCCAGCAGGTGAAGGCTGGGGTCACCCTGCACACAGCAGCATCAGGGGTTTGTGTGTCACTGCCTCAATGGGATCCCCACACTAATCGTGGCCTCCAAATTGACCCAGCATCAATATCACCCCAGAATAAACCTTCTGAACACTTCTAGGAGACCGAAACGCAGGTGTTGTTTCCCACAAAGAAACTGTAACCGTGAGAGGCACCGAGAGCTCGCATCCTGGGACGGTTACTGCACAAAGCACCGGAAGGCTGAAGCACTCCAGGTGCCTCCGAACCACAGCTGAGCTGCACACCCATCCCTGCTGCGGATCCCTGCACGGGAGACGAGCACCAAACGGGGCTGCAGCCACCCCACCCCACTGCAGGGCCCCCCCAGGAGCACGGCAGCGCAGACCCTATGGGATTATCTCCTTAGAGGGTTCTTTTAGAGACGGCACGTAGGCAAGGCTCGGCCCCAGCGCTCCGTGGGGACGGAGCTCAGCGCGACATCAGCGGCATGCCCTGAGTTTTAGGAGCAGATCTCCCCGCAGGAGCGGAGAAACGGAGAACAAAAGTACTGCGGGACCGGGGGACACCGCGTGGTGAAAGGTTTCGGTTCGGTCCCCGCGCTGTGACGCTCGGGGACACCGAGCGGTGCTCGCGGCGGAGGGGACACGCGTGGCACAGTGTCCCCGCGCACCGAACCCCCTCTGCACCCCCTGACCCCCCCCCCTCCTGACGCCCACCCCAAAGGACCTCCACCCGGGCACCCCTCGCGCGGGACCCCCGTGCACCCACCCGTGGGACCTCAGCAGCACTTCGTGCCCCCTCCAACAACACCCCACACCCCCTGGCAGCCCCATGACCCCCTTCCCAGCCCTGCACCCCCGTACCCGGGCACGACCTCAGGGCCAACCTCTCGTCCCCCCCGACGGGACCCGCACCCCTCACCGTCCCCCCCCCCCCCCCGCCCCGTCCCGCAGCGCAGCCCCCGGCTCCCACCACCCCCCCCCACTCACATTAAGGAAGAAGATCCCCCCCCCAACCCCGGCCCGGTCCCTCCGCCCGTACCCGTCACCACCACCGCCCGCCGCGGTTTCTCCATCTCCGCTCCCTCCCGTCCCGCGGCCGCACCGCACTGAGCGAGCGGCCCCGCACGGTCACAGAGCGCGCTCCGCCCCGCCGCGCACAGCGGCCCCGCGCGGCCATAGAGCGCGCTCCTCCGGGCTGCCTAGAGCGGCCCCGCGCGGCCATAGAGTGCGCGCCTAGAGCGGCTCCTGAGCGCCGCTTCCGCCCTCGAGCGCGAGGCCGCGGGGTGGGGGCGGGGGGCTCCTGGGGCGGGGGCTGCGCGGGTCCCGGCGGGGCTGGTTAAACCCGTCCCGAGCGCTGCGGTGGTTCCCCGCCCGGCTCTCCCGGTCCCGGTGGGGCCGCGCTGGTTCTCCTCCCGAGAGGAGCGGACCGGAGCCGCTTCCCGCGCCGCTTTTTCAATTTACGGCCACACCGTCGCGACGCGGCGGACCTGCGGCGATGCTTTACGGTCCAGGCCGGATCCCGCGCGCTGATTGGCTCCGCGGGGGCCGCGCCGCGCTCTGATTGGCTCCGCGCGGCGCCGGGGGCGGTTTGAGCGGCAGCGCCCGGCGCGGCGGCGGCCCCGCGGTTCCGGCACAATGGTGAGCGCGGGGCCGGGCGGGGGGGGTGGGGGGCGGCCGTGAGTCGGGCGGTCCCGGTCCTGAGGTCTCTCTCTCTCTGTCTCTCTCTCGTCCCCCCGCAGCTGCCCCTGTCGTTGCTGAAGACGGCGCAGAACCACCCCATGGTGAGTCCCGGCCCTCCCGCCCCGCTCCCGCTGCGCCCTGCCGGGCCCGGTGCCGCCCTGCCGCGCCCGGTGCCCGCCTGGTGACCCCCGCTTCTTTCAGCTGGTGGAGCTGAAGAACGGAGAGACGTACAACGGGCACCTGGTGAGCTGCGACAACTGGATGAACATCAACCTGCGGGAGGTGATCTGCACCTCGCGGGTAAGGAGCGCTGGGGCTGCTCGCTGCCGGGACCCCCGCTGTGCCCGGAGACCCCCAGGGACCAGGCCAGGCTCTGGTCCCCGGCCCTACAGCTGTGTGGAACGCACAGAGGTCCTCGCTCCCCTGAGGGCACTGCTTTTTGATAAGCGTGAACTTAACGCAGTTCTTTGTGAGCAGTAAGAAACAGATGGGAGGGCTGACGGCAGACCCCTCCCGGTGCTGAGCTGCATCCTCAGTGCCCGCTCCGTGCAGTCCCATCGAGCACAGCGCTGGCTTTCATCAGCACCCGCCTCTCGCCCCGTAACTCCACATCAAAAATAATCAGGGCCTCTTGTTTACCCGGGTTGTGCCTCGTCTGGTACTTTTGCCCATGGCCAAAGGTGCTCCAGAAGATTGGGATCTGTGCTTTGAGCTCTGACCTCAGCCAGAAGTGTCTGGTCTTGTCCCTGCCAGCCTGCGCCTGGCCGTGTGCCGGCTGCTGCCGTTCTCTGTGCCTGAGAACATCAGAGCTCTGTGGGAGAGGATGTCAGGGAAACCCTCGTTCTTCAGAAAACCCTTCTGCAGCCTTTCTGTGCCCGTTGAGCCCATGGCAGGAAGATTCTGGCCAGTATTGCTGGGGCACGGAGATGTTTGCACATAAACGTGACCAGCCAAAGGTTTAAGAAGGACTTTAAGGGCAGAGCAGTGAGTCTTAAAAACATGTGGACCCACAAATTGGTGGGGCAGATAGGTTCTGCAGAAAGGGGTGGCAAGTGGCAAAGCCTCACTGGTGCTTGCAGAACAAGGGGTGCTGGCCTTTAATACTGCGTCCTCAGAAACTGGCTTTGTGCTGCTGGGGGCAGAGCGCTTCCTCAGCATTTATTCCCGGTGAGTGCTCTGCAGCTCGCTCCCACCCCTGGCTGCCCCGCAGTGCTGCTGGGAGCCCTCGTGGTGGCACGGTGGGGACCAGCCACTAGATGGCACGGGGTGGCGGCGGCGGCTGTTTACCCGGGGAGCTGGAACGAGGAAGCTGGGACCTGGCTCGATCCCTTCCTGCATCGGGAGCCAAAGTGCAGCCGGGCGGATCCAGGCAGGGTGGGGTTTGCTGGGTGCCTGTTTGAAGAAGGCTGCTCCTCTGCCTCGTCTCGCGTGCGTGGGGCTTGCCTGTGCATGCTGCGTTGCCCCAAATAACTCGGGAGTGGGGTGGGGGGGGGGGGGAAGACTTGATCCTGGAGGGGTGAAACGAGGCATTCTGGTTTCACCCACTCCTCTGAGACACTGTGGACACTTTGTCCGTGTGCGATGGCTGCGAGGAGCCTGTGTGCAGCCAAGTCCCACAGCAGAGCCGAGCGCGCAGGGCTCTGTCCCTCCTCCCGCTTACATCACTTGTTGTTCAGCTTTCACACGCAGTTCCTATTCCCACAGCCGCAAGAGCTGAAGCCCTGATGGGCTGTGTCCTAGCAAAGCCCTGAAACTGCCTTCAACAAAACACAGAGGCAGCTGCTCTGTAACTTGGCACCCGAAGGTTTGTTTTAATGTGATCTGGAAGCTCTTTTATTTTCCACAGCCGCGGTTCCTGCGCCTGCTAGGCGCACCCCACACCCAGCTGGACGCTGCTCCGCAGAGGAGTGCAGTTGTCAGGTGGCTTCTGCAGGGGAACTCTGTGCACGTGCCTCTGCTGGAAGTGCCCCGTGTTGCCCGAGCTGGTTGCTTGCAGCAGCTGTGTGTAACTTACCACGTTTTCCCTCTCCTGTCCCACTTGTGATCCTCTTCTTGTAGGAGAAGCGAAGGGAAGGTGCTGTTTCCTCAGCCCCTTCTTCCTTTGTTTTCTCTGGGAGTCAAAGGCAGCTGTGGACAGCTGAAACTCCAGTGGCTCGTGGCTGAATGCCCCCTGTCCCCAGCAGGTTGTAGGGCTGCACCTTTTGGAGAGAGAAGAGGAATTTTGCAGCTCATTGTGGATAAAATGCTTTCAGAAAAGATGGCTCTGTCTGCCACGCGCTCCAAAAACGATGGAAATATCCGAGTGCCAAAAAGCAACGTGAGAGCACGTGGTGCTGTTCTCAGCCTAACACTGTGCTCCCTGACAGGACGGGGACAAGTTCTGGAGAATGCCGGAGTGCTACATTCGTGGCAGCACCATTAAATACCTTCGGATCCCCGATGAAATAATTGACATGGTGAAAGAAGAGGTGGTGTCCAAGGGCAGAGGCCGTGGTGGGATGCAGCAGCAGAAGCAGCAGAAGGGCCGTGGTGTTGGAGGTGCTGGACGAGGTAACGATCCTGTTTGCTTTTCAGTCCCGAGAAGGGTGACCGGAATTCCTGCCTTTAAATTTCACCTCTTGTGCAAGGAAGGGCTGATGCTTCTCAGCTTTGAACCCAGAGCTGTTGATCTTTGAGAAGCTGGAGCTGCTCCTGTGCAAGATCTAGTTGAGTGAGCGTGCTGCCTGGCTTGTAAGTCAGCCTCTGCCAAAGAGCAGAAAGGAGACGTGCCAGGGATGAGCCTGCCTCGTCGCTGGGCTGGGCAGGAGCTTAGGAGAGTCTCCAAACCCGTCTGTTTCTTCCCCTCCTGGCTGCTTACAGAACACAGCCCCACCAAACTTCTGGTGTCTGTTAGCTTCGCAGATCTGGGAGGGACACAAGTGGCTGTTCTGTTTGAGCTGGACTTGGCTTTGGCCATCCCCGTGGCAGGAAAACATCGTCTTTTCTCCCGTTAGGATGGGACTTCTGATCTCGTGGTCTGCTCATTTCTTCTTTTTTTTTTTTAACATGAGATATCTGAGGGTTTGTTTTCCTCCTGCTCCAAGTGAATAATTCATGTTTCTGATAAAAGAGGAGGTTGCCACTTGCACAGAAATAGGTCAGCACAGCTTTCCCTCCCCTGCCCCATTTTTTGTGGTTGGGTTATCTCGGAGCACTTCAGCCTGGGGAAATATTTGCCCTTTCTGAGCACAGTCCTGCTGGATGCCCGAGAACCCTTTCTCTCTCGTGCTCACACCTCCTGCCATGTGATTGCGATTCGCATTTTGGTCACCTTGCTCATCCCCTTTGCCAGCCCCAGGGATCCTCAGTACAGGCTTCACCTGCAGTGAGAGCTTAAATGCCAGGCGAGCTTCCTTGCTACAACAAAATTGATTTCAACTCAGGGGATCTGGGTTTTAAAAGGAGCTCCGGGGATGGAGCTGCCAAAGAGCAGGTCTCCGTGGAGTGCCCTTAATGAGCAGTCAGTGCTGTTTCTATGTGAGGAATCCTGGGAGCATGGCTGGGACAGACCTGGGGCCATCGTGCCACGCCAGGCACCACATCCACAGCTCCCAGGGACCTCGGGAGGAAAATCCCTCTGTGCCTGAGCCACCTCCCAAAAGCTCCGAGCACGCAGAAGTGACCTTTACAATTCTGAAGGCGCCTTTATTTTTCCTCCTTCCCTTTTTCAGTGTCCAAAGCACTTGGCACAGCGGTGTTTTGGATATGGTTATTTGGACAGACGTTTGAGCTGAAGTATTTTCTCTGCTGTGGAAATATCCACCTTGTGGAGAGCGGGGCTGAGTTCTGTTTGAGGTGGAGCTCCCTGCTGTTTTGATGTGCAGCTTAAATTCGCTGATGGAATATTTTAAAGGGAAGCTTCGGCATTTGCTAATTAGCTAAGAGGTTTGGCTCTCATTACTGAGACATGAAGGGGGGGGGGGAAAAAAAGGGCAGGACAATTTTGTTGAGAGGCCAGCAGGCAGAAGGAAAGCTATAATTGTGCACACAGTTGAAAGGATTATTGTTTCTGACACTGGTAATCCTTCGTCTTCTTGGCTTGCTAAATGCAGAAGCAGTGCAGCCTCTGCTCAGCCCTCAGAGCTCGCAGGGCTCCAGCTGCTTCCAAAGGGCTGCAGGGTTAGCAGCAAGCTTTTTCCTCTCTGGTTTAGACATGTCTCAGCTGAACAACCAGAGCAGAGGGCTCTGGAGCGAGCTGCTCTGATTGTCTGCAGCGGATTGGAGCTGGGAGGGCAGGGCTGGGAGGCAGTCAGTGGCTCCCGAGACAGAGAGGGCTGTAGCTGTGCAGTATGAGGGTGTCTGTGTCTCATTGCAGCCCCCAGGTACTGCTGATGGATCGCCCTGTCCACAAGCAAGACAGTGACACACTGGGATGTGTTTTTTCTGCTCGGTTCAAAACTGGGTCTCTCTTCCTTGGTTCCTCTTTCCAGAAGAGGTAAACTTGAATTTATGACGATACACAGCTAGCCAGAGGGCACATGAAAGCACCAGAGGCACTGATGAGCTCACTGGGGACAGGAGGTAGGTTTGTGCCCCTGGTGAATACACACAGGCTCTGGAAGTGGCGAGGGAGAAGTGTGGAAGTCCCAGTCCTCTAACGCACGTCTGGGAGAAGGTAACAAACAGCAAAGCTGTGGGGATGTTACAGGCTGGTGCTGATGCTGCTCTGTCTTTGCCCTTTCTTCTCTCCCTGTAGGAGTGTTCGGTGGCCGTGGCCGAGGAATCCCAGGCAGTGGAAGAGGGCAGCAGGAAAAGAAGCCGGGCAGGCAATCAGCGAAGCAGTGAGGGGCTCCCACAGCCCGGGCAGGGACAGTGCTGCAGTGCTCTTCACTTTTATCACCTCAGGATTGCCATGAGCTCAAAAGTGTTCTATTTCCACCCCTCCGTCAGTCGATCCATGCCCGAATCGTGTCACAATTTAATCTGATCGAGTGAAGTTCTTTTGGCCAGCGAGTGTAATTGGCAGTTAAGGACCCAACTTGAGCACTGTGTAATTGCTGGCTGGGTTTAATTGAACAGAATCTCCTGTATGTCGTCACAAGATGTAAGGAGACGCTTCCAGGATGGGTTGTGTTGTCGTTTTGTTTCGTGTTTTGTTTTGCCTTTTTAACACCTGAAGCTTTGGTGATGTGGAGCGTTTGTCATTTTGGTTTAAAAACACTGAAGTTGAGGTTACGGTGCGCGAAGCTGAGTGGCCTCAGGGGTTGGTTTGGTTGGGTCTGAACCGAACACTTTGGGCTTCAAAGGTTGTTTCCACGAGTGCTTTGTGACGAGTGAGGGTTTCCCAATTAGTGCATATCTAATTTGATTTCTAACCTGAAGTTCCCTTGACAGGAAACGAGTTCCTTTTCTCCCAGGAGGCCGCAGTGCCCCTCGCCCCTCTGTCTGTGCTCAGGTTGAGTTTTCTTCCTCTCCTCCTGAAAGCAGTCGAGCTGTTAAGATGGAACATTTTGTGTCTTTCTCCCCGTGCTGAATGCTGTGTCCTTTTTGCTGTGACACCAGCTCTGATTCCTGAGGCACAGCAGTGTTTGCCACGCATATTTCTTGTGCTCCACGGGCACTGACTGCTGCCATTATTTGTCCTCCCGTTTTCTGGCAGACGTCCTCCCCTGGGGGGAGCGTGTCCCTCCTGCAGGTGAAGGATGGTCCTTTGTATCGAGCTCAGGCTGCTCTGCCTTCCATCCATGGGGTTTCAGCTGATGCAAAACAGAAGTCTGCATGGGGACGTGGGGGTGTGAAGAAAGGGGCTCCGGGCCTCACCTGGATGAAACAGTTTAATTTTGGGGTAAAGGCAGATACTGTAACTCCTCCTGGAAGGTTTGTTGCTTTTCTGTTGCTTTCTTGCTTTTTTTTCCTCCCCCCTTTCCCCGTTGTAACCCACGCTCTTCCTTGCATCACTGTTTGGAATACAGTGAGCCCAGAACGTGCCTTTATAGCTACTTATTTTTTTTAACACGTCTGAGACGTGTGCGTGGTGAGGAGGCCCAAATCGCCGACCTGGTGCCACCTCCTTCCTTCCTGCACCCAGCGTGCCCCGCTCCTGCTCCGTGCTGAGCCCTGCTGGCCCTCCCATCGCTCCCCGGCTCAAGGAAATGGGCTGAAATGAGGTTTTCCCCCGGCCTGGTCCCCGTGCGGGCGGTGGGAGCGGGGCACGTGTGTCCTCCCTGCTGGAAACTCCTCCGAGTTTCATCCTGAGCCCCGTGTCACGCTTTTTGCAGCCGCACTGACCCCACGTGAAGCGGCACTGGGGGTGGTTGGGGTTCCGGGCTGTGCTGAGCCCCCCAGCACAAGGCTCCTTCTGCTCGGGGCAGATCGCTCCGTGCCCTGCCTGCTGCGCGGGGCTCTGCCGTTCTTCTGCTTTCGTTTCCCTGCACCCTGACCCCGCTCCCCCTGCGGCTCTGCGTGCAAGCAGCATCCTGTCCCGGCCTCGTGTGCCCCACGAAGCCCTTCCTGCCCCACAGACGTGGCTGATAGCCCCAGCGCTCTGCAGAGAGAAACGGCATCGGGAGAGGAGGAGAAGGGCTCGGTGCTCGGCGTGGGGCGGGCACGGCGGCCGCCGCAGTGACCCCACGGCCCCGGCCCGCTCCCCACGTCTCCCCTCGGCCGTGACGTGCGTGGGGCCGTGTCCCTGCCCGCGGTGACTCAGAACTGCTGCGCTGGGGAGGCGGCAGCACAGGAATAGTTCCACCGCAGCCGCCTGCGACGCGGAGGGAGTGGCTGCCGAAATATTTCAGGGCTGCGCTAAGCAACTAAAAATACGTGCCGGGCCCTCCTCCTCCTCCTCGTTTTTCCTTTTGATTTTTTTTTTTTTTTGGTGTGTGTGTGTGTGTGTTTTTCTTTCTTCCTTCTCGTTTCGGGCCGTTCCAGGCCCTGGGGGCAGCGCAGAGGGGCTGTGCTCCCCGCAGGGATTTGGGGCAGCGGTTCTGGTTTCCAGGCCCGGTTCTTTCCCTCCCCCTCAGCTCACGGCGGTGACCCGGGGCGGCCCTGGGCCCTTTGGGCCGGCACCGACGGCAGTGGGGCTCACGGTGGGGCTGCCCCTCGATCCCCACACGGAACAGATGTGGGGAATGTTCAGGGGAAATGGGGTCGGGGTGAGGAGCCGTGCGGGGCTGTTTGCGGCGGTGCCCTCTGGGACCCCAAAGCGGTGTAGGAACCGTAACAGATCGGGGGACAAAGGGTCAGAGCAGCACAGAGCGAGGACGCACTGGGACAGCGTTGGCGGTGCTCGGCGGCTGGGGCTGTGCCCCTTCATTAAGCGCTCATTAGGACGAAGAAGCACTGCCCGAAATTGGGGGGACGTGGGGCAATGGGGCCGCGGTGCGGGGCCGGGCACGCAGCACGAGGAAGGGGGGAAACGTGGGGCTCCCCGCCCCGCGGCACCGTCCCCATCCGCGGCCCCCCCGGCCCGGAAGGCCCGAACCGGCCGTGCAGGCCGCGCCCGTAATGACGGGGTTGGGCGGGAAGGGCCGGCCCGGCCCCGGGGCCTCGCTCCCCGCCTGCCCCGGGCCCCGGCACCGCGACGGGCGGTGGGGGAGGTGTACGGGGGGGGGGGGGGGGGGATGGGAGGGGGGGGGGTCCCTCCGCCGCCTCACGCGGGCGGTGACGTCAGCGCTGACGCCGCACCGCCCCCTCAGCCGCCCGCGGGCTCAGCCGTGACGCGCGGGGCCACCGCCGCGCCGCCTTAGGGCGGGGGGGGGGATGGAACCGGGACCGGCACCGGGACCGCGGTGCGAAACGCGGCCCACCCCGCTGCCCGTCCAGCGGGGACGGCCCGGCCCCGCCGCCCCCGCCCCTCTTTGTGCCCGCGAGTCCCGGCGGGGCCCACGTGCGGCCCCTCCCCCGCTATGACGTCAGCCCGGCGGCCCTCGCGCTGTTGTGCGCCGTTCCCGGCGGTCGCCACGGAGACGGCGGAGCCAGGAGGGGGCGTGGCCGCCGTCGCCGCGCTTCCCCCGCCCCGGGAGGCGGAGCCACGCCCCTTTATGCAAATCGCCGCACGAGAGGACGTCATGTGCGGCCAATGGCAGCGCCGCGCGGTGAGGTCACCGCCGCCGCGCCGCCGTATTTAAAGCGGCGCGGGGGCCGCGGCGGCGGCAGACGCGTGTGTGCGCGCGGAGGAGCGGGGCCGCGGTCGGTGCCACCGCCGCCTCCCCCCGCCCTCCCCCTCCCCCCGACCACCCCGGGCACCGCCGCCGCGCTCGGCCCCGCGCCCCCTCCTCCACGCCGCTCCCCCCCCGCCCCGTTCCCCCGCAGCCGGGCGGGGGAGGAGGATGGAAACACCCTTCTACCATGATGATGTGTTGAGCGGCCTCGGCAGCGGCTTCGCCCCGACCTCCGGCAGCAGCGGGCTCCTCCTGCCCTTCCCCGGCGGCAGCATGATGAAGAAGGGACGCGCTCGGCCTGGCGCTGCCCGAGCAGGTGGCGGCGGCGCTGAAGGCTCCGGGAGCGGCGGCGGCGGCGGCGGCGGCGGGCGCGGCGGGCGGAGAGGCGGCGGCGGCGGCGGGGCTGCTGGGATCCGCCGAGCTGGGGCTGCTGAAGCTGGCTTCGCCCGAGTTGGAGCGCCTCATCATCCAGTCCAACGGGCTGGTGACCACCCACGCCGACCAGCGGGCAGTTCCTGTACCCCAAAGGCGGCCGCCTCGGAGGAGCAGGAGTTCGCCGAGGGCTTCGTGAAGGCGCTGGAGGACTTGCACAAGCAGAACCAGTTGGGCGGCGGCGGCGCGGCCCCAACGGGGGGAGCGGCGGCGGCGGCGGGAGGAGGAGGAGGCGGAGGAGGGGGCGGGCGGCGGGAGAGCTCCCCGCAGCCGGCCTGGCCCCGGAGCCGCCGGTGTACGCCAACCTCAGTACGTATCCCGCCGTCAGCTACGCCGCGAGCCCGGGCCGTTCGCGGCCCCGCAGCCCGGCTGCCGCCTCCTCCCCCCCCCGCCGCCGCTGAAGGACGAACCGCAGATTCGTGCCCGAGGTGCCGAGCTTCGGAGAGAGCCCTCCGCTGTCCCCCATCGACATGGACACGCAGGAGCGCATCAAAGCGGAGCGGAAACGGCTGAGGAAACCGCATCGCCGCCTCCAAATGCCGCAAAAGGAAACTGGAGCGCATCTCCCGCCTGGAGGAGAAGGTGAAGAGCCTCAAGAGCCAGAACACGGAGCTGGCCTCCACCGCCAGCCTGCTCCGCGAGCAGGTGGCCCAGCTCAAGCAGAAGGTGCTCAGCCACGTCAACAGCGGCTGCCAGCTCCTCCCCGCAGCACCAGCACCAGGTGCCGGCCTACTGAGGGCCGACGGACCCCCCCACGGCCCCCGGGCCCACGCGGTGACCGTGGGACCCCCACCCCACCCCCCCCCCCCGGGCCTGGCGGGGCCGCGGAGGACTGAGGGGAACCGGGGGGGGAGAAGCGCGGACTGTGGGGGAGAGCGCCCCCCCGGGGGTTGGAGGACTGCCGAGAGCCCCAAGGACTGAGGGGCTGCGGAGAGCGCCCCCTGGTGGGCTGGGGGACTCCCGCCCCATCGCGGACCTGGGGGGGGGGGGCTCCGGAGGAATTGACTACGGGGGGAGAGGGGGGGGGGACCCCCTTCTTTTTTTTCCCCCCCCCCCCCCGCAACGGACTCTGAGGGGCCCTCCCACCCCCGCGGAGCGGCTGCGGCCCCGCGTGGCCTCGGCCCCGCCACATTCCACTGAGGCCCCGCAGTAAAAAACGCCGCTCAGGAACCGCCTCTGCGCTGTGTGCGTCGTCGGGGGGGGGATGGGTAAAGGGGGGGTGGGGAGGGGGGGGAAGGGGAACCGGGAGTGGGGGGGTGAGGGGCGGCGGGGGCGGTGCGGGCAGGAAGCGGAGAAGAGCGGCTGCCATCTTGGGTGGGGGAGGGGAAGGGGGGGGGGCGGGAAGAGGGAGGGGGGAGATTCCCCACGGGGATGATGGGGAGAGTGGGGGTTGGGGTGCCCCGGGGGTGCAGTGGGGTCTGGGGGAGCCCCTGGGAACTGAGGGGGGGGGGGGGGAATGGGGCTGGGAGGCGGTCCCTGGGGCGGATGGAGGGGGATTAGGGGGGACCTGAGGTCACGGGGGGGGAGGGGAAGGGGGAACCGACCCCGGTAGGAGCTCAGTCCTTCCCCGACTGCCGACCCGGGGGGGTCACCAAATCTCACCTTCCCCCCCACTGCCGGCTGCCCTGCCTCCCACGGAGTACCCCCCAGCGTGGGGGGGGGGGGGGAAGGGGGGGGGAAAGGGGGGGATGTGGGTGGAGGTCGTGGGTGCGCGTCGCTGCCCCCCCGACCCCGGGATCCTTCTCAGTACTGTGGCACTGTTTCAGGGTGAGCTTCCCCCCCCCCAAAACCCTTTCCTTCCCGCTCCTCCGTGCTGCAGCCTGGCCCGGCCTGCCACAACCCCCCCCATCCCATCCCCCCATCCCATCCCCCCCCCCCCCCCCCCGGAGCTGTTTCCCTCTCCCCGAGCCCCGGGCAGCGCCTCGTGTCTCGGTTTCCCCGGAATGAGGCCCTTCCCGGAACGCGTTTGGAGCTGTGGGGCAGTGGCATAGGGCGGGGGTGGTGGCACCGGGAAGGGTGGGGACCTGTTCCAGCCCCGGTGAGGGCTGTGCCGGGCCGGGCTGTGCCAATACGGAACGTCCCGGCCCCCGGGGGCGGGGGGGGGGCGGGGAGCCCGAACTGGGGCTGTACTGGGGCTGTACTGGGAGCGCGGCTTCCAGGGCTGCAGCCGGCACGGTGTGCCCCAGGACCCCACGTCCTCGCATCCCCGTGCCTCGTGTCCACACCACGTCCCCACGTCCTCATGCCCAAACTCCCTCCTCCCCACGTTCCCCCGTGTCCCCGTTCCCACGTCTCCACGCTGTTCCATCCCCACATCCCTATTCCCGTGCGTCCTCCCCCCCGCCCCCAAGTCCCCGTGTCCCCGCGTATGTTTCTGTCCCCGCGTCCCACGTCCCTCCTGTCCCCATATCCCCGCATCCCCACGTCCCCGCCCCGTGTCCCGCTGCACCCGCGGTACCCCGGGGGGAAACCGAGGCACGAAGGGGGGGCCCGTGGGGGGGGGGGATTCTCCCTCCCGGTGCTGCACCGCCGCCCGGTGCCGGTAGGGGGCACCGCTGTTCTCCCCCCTCCCCCCCGGGGCACATAAAGGCGGCGGCAGCGGCGGCGGGGACGGCAGAGCGGCACCGGCAGCACCGAGGCGGCACCGGGGGTCGGGACGGCGGCACCGGACCGGACCGGACCGACCGGACCGGGTCGGGAATGGCGCGGGTGCTGCTGCTGTGCTGCGCTGCCCTGCTGGCGGCAGGTACCGGGACGGGCGGGGGCACCGGGTGGGCACCGGGATGGCTGCGGGATGCTGGGCAGCGTGGGAAGGGTCGGCGGGGTCTGCCCGCCCCCGGGGGGGCTCTGCCGTGACGTGATGGTGTGTGGGTGCCTCGGCACGCTGGGGGAATCCAGGGCTGAGTCCCCACTCGGGGCGCAGGGGGTGACACGCGGGTGGTGTGGGGCCGCTCCCCCCCACGCTGCCCATCCCCGGGGGACAGCAGAGGCACTGCCGCGTGGGCCTGGGGGGCCCCGGGTGCCCGCCGGGTCTGCTCGGTGCCCCCTGGGCAGGGCCGGAGCTGCTCCTCCCGTTGTGCAAACAGGAAAGAAGCGATAAGAGCAGCGCTGGCACAGCTCCGTGCTGCCCCATGGGTGTCCCATGCTGCCACAGCCCCATGGCTGGGGGCCCACATCGCTGCAGCGCTGCTCTCATCATCCCCAGCTCCAAACGCTGCAGGGGCTTCTCCTCCTCCTGCCCTTCTGGGGCTACGTTTGGGGCTGGGCCCCGTCTCCACGGCCCCACGGCTCTCTCCTTAGGGACAATCCGTGGGGAGACACCAACAACGTCACAGCCGCAGTCGGGCTCGCCCACGGGTGTCACCACGCAGACACACCAAGTGCCATCACTCAGCCCAGGGACCACCAAACCTCCCAGCAATGAGAGCTCGCCAACACCGCCTGCACCGCGCAGCACCGCAGCGCCATCTTCGACCTTGAGCACCTCAACTTTTGGGCCTCTGTGCACCTCTACAGGAATCCCTCTGTCCAGCTCTGCGGGAACACCATCTCTGCCCGTGACGTCGGGCTCAGCCCCGCCAACCTCGGCCCCTTCCAACCCAACCACGCTGCACAACCACACGCAGTCCCCAAGCGCAGTGCCGACCCCTCCTGGGTTCCCCACGTCCCGCACCGCGTGGGAGCTCGGGGCCGACACCCTGGGTGAGCCCCGTGGGGTGGGATGTCTGTGCTCGCGGGGGGGTCCCAGAGGGAGGAGACTTCTGTCCCTTCACACCGCCCTAAATCCGTCCTGGTGGGGCACTGTGTTCTCCCCCTCTCTTGCCTGGTGCCGTGGGAGGTGTCCCAGGCACTCGGGTGGGCTCTGGGTAACGGGGTGCCCGTCTCACCCCGCAGCACATCCCCCCTCCAAACCCAACCCCGGAGTGGTGGTGGTGGTCTGCGTGTTCGTGGTGGTGCTGGTGGGGGCCGTGGCCATGCTGCTGGTGCGGCTGTGCCGCTGCAGGACGTCCCGCTTCCAGCAGCTGGACGAGGTGCCCATGGTGTGTGGGGAAGGGGGGGGGAGGTCTGGGGGGGCGGCGGGGGGCTCCATCTCTCACCCCGATCTCTCTCCTTCCTTAGGGCAAAGTGTCGGAGGGGGTCCCCCTTCGCCCACCTCCCCCCACGGTGATCCCGTTGTGCCCAATAAAGACGCTGCAGCCCTGGCTTTGGTTTCCCACCTGTGCTGCTCCCCGTGGGTGTCAAATCCTCGGGGGGGTGTGGGGGGGATCCCGAGCATTTTGGGGTCAGGGCTGGGACGGAGGTTCCGGGGCACGGATGGAGGAGGAGCACGGGGCGGGGGGGGGCTGCACGGTGCCCCCCCCCCCAGCGGGGTGGGCTGGAGGGAGGGCGCGAGCGGGCAGGCACGCACATCGCCTTCCTTCTGCTCGGCTGCACTCGGCTGCGGCGCGATCCGGTAACGGGGGCGGGTGTGGGGCTGGGGGTGATGTGGGGAAGCGGGGGACGGAGGGGGAGGGTCAGCACTGGGCAATGGGGGGGGGGGGGGGGGGGGTGTCGGCGGCACATGGGGAGCGCCCGGGGCTGCTGCTGTCTTTGGGGAACGGGGTTTGGGGCCTGGCCGTGCTCCGCGATGGGGCGGGCGGCCATCCCCGCGGCCTCGGGCCCCCGTCCCTCGGGGACAGCGGTGAGCCGATGTCGGGGGGTTCTGGGGCGGCCGCGGGGGGGGTCCGGTGCTCCTCTGAGCCCTGAAACGCCGCGCTGATCCCCGTCCATAGCGGCAGAGTGGAAATGTAAACGGCCCCTCCGCTCCCCACGCCCCACCGAGGGGGGACCCGGAGCCCCCGCTCATCCCCCCCCCCACCCCACGCAGCCACGATGCGACGGAGCCGAACGGCGCTGCCCTTCCTGAGCGCGGAGGTGAGAGCGCACCGGGAACGGGGGGGGGAACCGGAACGGACATTTGGGGGACACCGGGGGGGGCACCGGGGCGGCTGAAGGGGATCCCCGGTGGGAGCGTCCCAGCACGGCGCCTCCGGGCAGCAATCAGCGCTCGGAGTTAATTATCCTCCTAATGGGCTGTTAATTATTATTCACCTCTGCGTAATCGCGCGCCGGCTCCGGGGGATTTTCCAACGGGATCCCGGGAGGGGAGGGGGCACACGGAGCTGCCGGGACATCCCCCGCTGTCCCCCGGGAACGTGTTCCTCCCGCATTTCGGGATCTCCGGGTGGGGGGGGAGGCGAGGACGCGGGGCACTGCACCCCGGAGATCTCCCCGAGCCCCTCACCGCCCCGCGCCCGCTGTCCCCGTGTCCCCCGCAGCGCTGCCGCGACGCCGTCGAGGCCGCCCCGTCCGGACCGGGCTCGGTGCCGGGCGCCGTCCGCCGCCGCTTCTCCGGGACTCCGCTGCTGCCTCCGCTGGGCTGCCGGGGGGGCCCCGAGCCCGAGGGCTCCCGCGTGGTGTTCACCATCGAGGAGAGCGGCCCCAGCAGCGGTGACGAAGCCGATCCCCCCCGGTAAGCGGCGCCGGTGCGGGGCTGCCCGGAACTCCGTGTCCCCGGGGAACCGGGGCCATGCGGGTGGGATAACGCAACCGGCTTCAGCACCGGGGAACGGACAGCGGCCCCGGGGGGTGGGGACGGAGGGGTGGGCAGGAGCCCGTCCCGTCCCCGTGACCCCGTCCCCAGTCCCGGTGGTGCCCCCCCCCCCCCCCGCTCGGAGTTGGCCTCACTCCTCCCCTGGCACCGCCGCGCCGTTATTTTGGGGCCGCTCCCGTCCCCCTCCCCCGGGGCCGTCCCATGCGGGGGGGGGCCGCCCCCAGCCCG
The DNA here is from genome assembly GCA_023055505.1 of Callipepla californica brunnescens. Taxonomy (NCBI): domain Eukaryota; kingdom Metazoa; phylum Chordata; class Aves; order Galliformes; family Odontophoridae; genus Callipepla; species Callipepla californica. The sequence goes on along the minus strand of JALIRH010000043.1, from coordinate 909,678 downwards.
GCCCCGGCTCCGGTGTCACCCGCCGTCCCTCCCCCCGCACACGGACACGTGTCCCCGCCCGGGGGGGGGGGGGTGGCCGGGCAGTGCCGTCCCGGGGCCGAGGACTGGCTGTCCCATGTCCGGCCCAGCCGTGCTGTCCCATGGGCTCCCGGCTGCCAGGCGGGGACAGCTCTGTCCCCACCACCGCTGTCCCAATCCCCCCCCCCCCGCCCCGTGCCAGGACATCGCAACACCCCCCGATGTCCTCATGCTCGCACCCCGCGGGTCCCCTCCTCCGCACCCCCCACCCGGTGCCTCCGGGGGTCCCACGGGTGCCGCCGTGCCGGGGGGGCCCCCCCCGGCTCCCTGCCCCCCCCGGGATATTTTGGCCCTCGCCGCAGACAGCAGGTACCGCTGCGTCACCGGGTCAGGGGGCACCCGGCTCCCACGGCCAGGACGGGGCCACGCGTGTCCCCGGGGGGTCCCAACCCACGGGCTCCGTGCCCCCACACCGGGCAGTGGGGAGCGGTGCGGGGGGGCCAAGGTTGGCTCTCGTGGGTCTCCTGGTGGCACTGTGGCACCGGTCACAGTGTGTACCCGGGGTGCTCTGGGCTCGGCCGTGTCCCCTGGTGACACCATCACGGTCTGTCTCGGATGCTCCAGGCACGGCCCTGTCCCTCGGTGTCCCCCCCGCCCCGGGTCCCCACCACGTCCCCCACCATCGCTCCACGCGCATCCCGTGTCGTGCCGTGGCAGAGCATCCTCACCCCACGGCACAGCCGCCACCTCGGGGACGGGAGGGCACCCGGTGGCACCGGGCCGTGTGCCCGCGAGCCGCGCTCACGTGGAGCCGCAGGAGCCATTGGGGCGCCGGGGGGGGGGGGGGCGGACCACACAGTTGTTTAATTTCTCAGGCACGAGTGGGAGGGGGATGGAAAATTTCCCGGGACCGCGGGGGGGGAACGGCCGCGCACTTCCTGCTCCGCACCGCTCGCATCCCCCGTGGGTCCGGACCCCCGGCGGGGCCATGCTGCAGTCCCCGGGGGTGTCGTCGCCGGTGGGGTCCCCTCGGGGGTCCCCCCGCAATTCCCCTGTGCTGTTCAGGAGGCTGAGGGTGAACCAGAGCATCCGCCTGCAGCGCCGCTTCACCGTGGCGCATCCCCTCGGGTAAGGGGGGGTCCGAGAGGGGTCCTGAGCGCATGGGGGGGGTGGCAGTGAGGAATGGGGACGAGGTCCCACTGGTGGGGATGTGGAGCTGAGCTGGTGGGGCTGAGCTGGGTTGGGGGGGGGGGAGCAGTGGTGGCTGAGGACAGGCGCACTCATAGCAGGGATGGGTGCACTGGGTCCGCTGGGCTCTGTCTGTGGGGTGTCTGACCACAGCTGGGGCACGGCAGGGGGAGGGCAGTGCGATGCGGGGACAGCGGGCACTGACTCCCACCCTGGGGGGGCCGGGGTGCTGCGGGGAGTAGCAGTGCCCTCCCCAAAGGCAGCAGCACCTATTTATAGCGGCCCCAGCCCCCCCCGCTGCCTGACACCGCGCAGCATGGAAACTATTTCTGAGTTCGGCACCAGAGCCGCCGTCCCAGCTCTGCCCCCCCCCAACACACAGCCCCCACCCCGCAGTGTGCCACGGCTGTTGTGGGGAGCACGTGTGTGTGTGTGTGTGTGTGTGTGTGTGTGTGTACCCACCCCGCACCTCGGGGACACCGAGCCCGGCTCGGGGCTGTCCGTGCTGTGGCAGTGGGGTCAGAGGTGGCCGAGCAGTGCCGGGGGGGGAACAAACCCCCACTTGAGCCGCAGTGCTGGAGGAGCCACAATGCTGCTTTGTGTCCCCGTACCATCGGGGACGTGGGGCAGAGGCCGACAGTGGGGCCGGGGGATGCAGCCGAGCGGCCACAGCCCGTCCCGGAGGCACTCGTGCATCGGGTAGGTCCGGGGGGGGGGGGGACGGGGACACGCGGCCCCATCCCCACGGCGGCACCGGGAGAGGGGACGGATGCCGGTGACCCTCACTGCGACCCCATCGCAGCCGTTCCCATGACCCGGGGGCAGTGGGGCGGCAGTGGGGCGGCAGCTGCCACGGGGGCAGCGCGGGGCCTCCATCTGTCCCCGTGCCTCGTGTCCCCCGTGGGCTGCACGGCTCCGCGTGGCACCGCCCCACCGCGTCCCCAGGGGCCGGCGCGTGGCTTCCCCCCCCCCCAGCCGCGGTTTCTGTCCTTCGATGTCCCCTGGCTCCGCGCCCTGGATGGGTCCCCTGTGGGGCGCAGCGCTCTGGGCTACAGCTGATGGAGACTTTCGAGGACTGCAGACCGAGGGACGACGCGGGACAGCCCACCTTCACCAGCCGGACGGATCCCAGCTTCGCCCCGGTTGTGAATGGGGGCGGCAGTGGTGCCCCCAATGCTCCCGGATCCCCCGCCCGCCCCATTGCAGCTCCGTCCCCTTTCCCCGCAGCTTTGACCTGGAGAATGGCCCCCAGGGCCGGGGTCCGCTGGAGCCGCAGTGCAGCCCAGGAGCGGGGCTGGTGCTGCAGGGCGCCTTCACCCACGGCCAACGCCGCGAGTCCTTCCTCTACCGCTCCGACAGCGACTACGACCTGTCCCCCAAGGCCATGTCCCGCAACTCCTCCACCGCCAGCGACCTGTGAGTCAGCCCCGACCCTCTGCCCCCCGCCCCCATCCCGCTCCCCCCCCCCCTCACCCCCTCTTCGCTCCCCACAGGCACGGGGAAGACATGATCGTCACGCCGTTCGCTCAGGTGCGGCCCCACGGCAAAGAGGGGGCACGACCCCGTGTCCCCCCCATCCGCAGCACTATGGGGTAGGCCGGGGGTGCGCAGCCCATCCCCGTCCCCTCTCGCACCCCCAGGTCCTGGCCAGCCTGCGCACCGTGCGCACCAACGTGACGGTGCTGCTGCGCCTCCAGGAGCGCGTGGGCTCCAAGTGAGTGGGGGTGAGTGGGGGGTGAGTGGGGTGTGGGGGTGGCACGGTGCGGTGCTCAGCTCTGTGTGCTCCGCAGGTGGGCATCGAGCAGCAGCCTCCCCTCTGCCAGCAGGGCCGGGCTGGCCGGTGAGTGCCCCGTGGGGGCAAACTGGGGGGGGTGGGGGGAGGATTCTGGGGGTGCAGCGATGGCTTTGCCCTTTGGGATCCATGTCGGGTTTTCTGCGGCTCCGTCCGCCCTTCGCTCCCGCTGACGTCAGAGCTGCCATTAATAAATCCCCGGGCGGTGCGTGGGGCCCCGCGGGATCCCCGGGGTGGGCGTCACCTCGGGGCGAGACGTGGGGCCGGCGTGACACCATGCCGTGCCCCGGGGACGGCCTCAGCCCCCGCTCAGCACCGCTCCGCAGCCCCCCCGGCCCACCGCAGCCCCGAGGGGGTGTGAGCATCCCTCGGCGGGGCCGGCGGGGCCCCACTCGCGTCCCCGCGGCCGGCCGTGACGCCGCGCTGCCCCGCAGCGGAGGATGCTCAGCAGAAGCTGTCCCTGGAGACCCTGGAGGAGCTGGACTGGTGCCTGGAGCAGCTGGAGACGCTGCAGACGCGGCACTCGGTCGGAGAGATGGCGTCCAACAAGGTGGGCACCCCGGGGGTGGTCGTCCCGTGGGGTGGGGGTTGGGGGGGGGGGGGCACAGGGCTCGCCCCGCACGGAGCTCAGCCCCCCCCCGCTGCTCCCCGCAGTTCAAGAGGATGCTGAGCCGGGAGCTGTCGCACCTCTCGGAGAGCGGCCGCTCGGGGAACCAGGTGTCCGAGTACATCTCCAGCACCTTCCTGGGTGAGCTCCCCCTGCAGGCCGGGGCTGGCGGACCGCAGCTCCTTACCGCGTTGTGCAGAAGGTTTGGGGTTTTCCTGGGGGCCACCCCGGGGTCGGCGGCTTTGGGGGCGTCACAGCTTCCATCCTGGATGAGAACAAACTGGGGCGCTCCGGGGGATGGGCGGCCGGCACGGGGCCGTCCCTGCGTGGGGGAACCCAGGGGACAGCCCCACGGCTGCGGGTGGATGGGGGGAGCTCCCGCCGTGTCCCCCCCCCCCGGTTTCCATGGCTTTGCTGACGTCAGCCGTCGGGGAGGTCCGGGGGGGGTTGGGGGGCGGGGGCTGCGCTCCCCCTTCACATCCGCGGCCGCGCAGACAAACAGCACGAGGTGGAGATCCCCCCCAAGGAGAAGGAGCGCAGGAAGCGGCCGATGTCGCAGATCAGCGGTGTGAGGAAGCTGACCCACGGCCCTCGCCTCGCTGCCATCCCGCGTTTCGGGGTGCGCACGGAGCAGGAGGGGCTGCTGGCCAAGGTGAGCCCCCACCCCGCACGGCTCTGCCCCACGGTGGGGTCCCAGCCCTCACGGAACCCCACCCCTCGGTCCCCAGGAGCTGCAGAACACCAACAAGTGGGGTCTCAACATCTTCAAAGTGGCCGAGTACTCAGGAAACCGCCCGCTGACGGTCCTCATGTACAGCATCTTCCAGGTGAGCACTGGGGGGGGGGGGGGGGGGCCTCCGCACCCCTCCGCTCTGCTGGGGACGAACCCCCCCCTCCCCACGGTTCCCCCCTCCCCCCACAGGAGCGTGACCTGATGAAGACGTTCCGCATCCCCGCCGACACCTTCCTCACCTACATGCTGACGCTGGAGGACCACTACCGCGCCGACGTGGCGTACCACAACAGCATCCACGCGGCCGACGTGGCGCAGTCCACCCACGTGCTCCTGTCCACGCCGGCGCTGGAGGTGAGCCCCGCTCCCACGGTGCCACCAAACCCATCCGATGCCACCGTGACCGCCCTTCCCCCGCACCCAGGCCGTCTTCACCGACCTCGAGATCATGGCTGCCATCTTCGCCAGCGCCATCCACGACGTCGACCACCCCGGCGTCTCCAACCAGTTCCTCATCAACACCAGTGAGCGGGGCGGAGCGGGGCGGTGGGGCCGGGTCTGGGGCACGGCGGTGTGACCGGTGCGGCCCCCGCAGACTCAGAGCTGGCGCTGATGTACAACGACGCTTCGGTGCTGGAGAACCACCACTTGGCCGTGGGCTTCAAACTGCTGCAGGAGGAGAACTGCGACATCTTCCAGAACCTGAGCAAGAAGCAGAGGCAGTCGCTGCGCAAGATGGCCATCGATATGGTGCGTGGTGCCGCGGGGTGCGGGGCCGGATCCTGCCCTGGGGTCGGGCTGAGCCCTCCATCCCGCACGCCCTGCCCAGGTGCTCGCCACCGACATGTCCAAGCACATGAACCTGCTGGCCGACCTCAAGACCATGGTGGAGACCAAGAAGGTGACCAGCCTGGGGGTGCTGCTGCTGGATAACTACTCTGACCGGATCCAGGTGGGAACGGGGACGCGGGCACTGCTGCAGCCCCCACCTCTGAGCTGCGGGACGGCCCCTCTGGTGCCACCACCGCCGAGGTGGTGGTCCTGGGGACGATGGCAGTGGGCTGCCCGGGCAGGTGCTGCAGAACATGGTGCACTGTGCCGACCTCAGCAACCCCACCAAGCCGCTGGAGCTGTACCGGCAGTGGACCGACCGCATCATGGCAGAGTTCTTCCACCAGGGCGACCGGGAGCGCGACAAGGGGATGGAGATCAGCCCCATGTGCGACAAGCACACCGCCTCCGTGGAGAAGTCCCAGGTGGGGGTACGGTGTGGGGCCGGAGCCGAGGGGCACCGCAGGGGCTGAGCTCTCCCTTCCTGCAGGTGGGATTCATCGACTTCATCGCCCACCCGCTGTGGGAGACCTGGGCTGACCTGGTGCACCCTGATGCCCAGGAGATCCTGGACACACTGGAGGACAACCGGGAGTGGTATCAGAGCATGATCCCACGCAGCCCCCTCCCCACCGCCCGAGGTGGGGTCTGAGGTACCCCCCGCTGCCCCCGACAAGTCCCAGTTTGAGATGACGCTGGAGGAGGAGGAGGGAGAGTCGGACACGGAGCCCGAGGGGCCCGAGAGCCCTTTGGAGGAGGACAACAGCAGCTCCAAGACGCCGGCTACGGATGATTCAGAGTCGGCCGATGCTGAGGGCTTGTCACCCGGCTCCGGGGACCGGGAGGTGGACAACCAGTGCGTGCTGGAGGGGACACTGCCCAAGGACGGGGCTGGTGGGGGCTGCACGGCACCGGACCCCGAGAGCAGCAAGGAGCTGTGCCTGGACACGGAGGGCAACGTCACATTCCTGCCCCTGGGCACGTAGCGGCCCAGATGGAGGGTCCCCGTGGGGATGTGGGACTGGGCACTGCCCCAGTGAGGGCCGTGGGCACTGCCACCGCTGGGACTGGCACACAGAGCCCCAGAGGGTGGGCTCTGGGCTGGGCAGGTCCTGACGATAACGAGGATGCTGCTCGCCTCCTCCCCTGCTTCCACCCGGTGTCCCCGCATCCAGCTGCTGGGAAAGGTCCCTGCTACCACGCACAGGGCTCGAGGACACAGCTCCTGCCCCATCCCAGCCCTGGGCACGCTGCGTCGCACAGCAGAGCGGTCCTCACTGAGCACAGTGCAGCCAAAAGCGTTTTGACATTGTGGTGGCACAGCTGCACGGGCACGAGGCGGAGGTGCCTTCATCTGGGGACAGGTTCACTTCTGAAAGCTTTTTGTAGCTCACTTCGTACTGCCAACCTCGCCGGGCGACTGTTCAGCACCTCGGGCCCCGCAGTTATGGGGCGGCCCCGCTGCGTTTCGGTTTCTTCCTTCACCCTCCAGATATTAAACCTGGTTTGTTTCCCCCCCTTCCCCCGTGTACTCATCTCAGGGGCGCCGTGGGCAGCGTGGCCGGGCCGTGATGCTGGCTGTGGTCCCGGGACCCCCTCGGGGAGCACATAGGGCCGCGCTGTGCCCTCCAACAAAGCCGAGCTCCTCCCTGGAAATGTCGCTCCGTCGCCGGCAAACACGACCCACGAAGGTAAATATTTAATCGCCGGCTTGGCGCGGCAAGGAGCTCGCTCCCTGCTCTTCCGCATTGCTCCCGGGGGTGATGGATGGGCAAACACGGCCCCACCCGCAGCACCGCTCCGGCAGAGCCCTCCTTTCGCCCCACGGCAGCAGAGGGTCCCCGCGGTCCCCCAGCCCGGCCCGGTGCTCCCTCCTTTCGCCCCATGGTGGGGTTGGGGCTGCCTTCCCCAAATCCCCCGGGAGGGGGGAAGACCACCGGACCCCTGGGCCTGGCAGGGGGCGGCGGGCACCCCGAGGGTGCGGGAAGCTCTGCGGGGCGGGGGGAGCTCGGTGCCCCCGGCCCTGGGGGGGGCGGGGAGGAGGCAGCGCCGGGGTGCGGAGTGATGCTGCGGGGCTGCGGGATGGAGGCGGTGGGGATGCGGGATGGAGGCGGTGGGGATGCGGGATGGAGGCGGTGGGGATGGAGGCGCGGGGCCGGACCCGGGCCCCCTGGGTGGTCCCGCAGCCTTCGGGCCCCGGCTGCGGGCTGAGCCCCCGCCATCTGCCGCGGCCTAATCCGCGCCGAGCTCAGCCCGCAGCGGGGCCACCGGAGGACGCGGGGTCCGCGGCGGGACACGGCCGCCCACCCGCACCGGGCGTCACCCGAGGGCGCGGGGCCACCGAGAGCGACGGGCTGAGGCTGCCCGGTGCCGGGCCGCGCTGCGGGGCCGCCCCTCCCCCCTCCGGAGCGCTCCGTCCCCGCTCCCCCCGCCCCGCGCCGCGGATGGGCGCTCCCGCATCCCGAGCGCCGCGCCCGCCGGGGGGGCGTGCCCCAACTCGGCCCCGCCCCCCCCGGTCTGCCGGCTGCCAATCACCGCCCGCCTTCCACCAATCGGCGCGCCCCGCGCTCCCGTCCGCTGACGTCAGCCCCCTCATCTGCATACCTCGCCCCGCCCCCTCCGACGTCACCGGGCTCTGCAACCGCCGGGGCGGCGCGCGCCGCTGCTGCAGTCGCTGCGGGGAGCGCGGGGAGGAGGTGAGCGCGCCCCCGCCGCCCCCCACACCCCCCCAACCCAGCACCGGGACCCCCGAGCACCGGCAGCGGCGGGGAAGGGCCGGTGGGCACCGCACGGAGCGCCGGGGCCGCGCGGCAGCTGGCGGCCGTGGGGGGGGGAGGAAGAGGGGGGTGGGAGCTCCTTGGGGGGGGGGGGGGGGATCGGCGGTGCCCACCGCTGCGGGAGGGACCGGGGGGACGCGGGTCGGGGCTGCGGGGGGGCAATGGGAGGAGGACACGGGGCGGGGGGCCGCCGTCCCCACCCCCACCGCCCCCCGACAGCAACGACATCACCGCGGCCCTCCCCCCCCCCCCCCTCCATCGGCAGCGCCCTGCAGCGCGCACCCACCTCCGGACGCTGTGCGCACCGCCGTGCGGTGCTGTGCCCCCCCCCGGTGCGGCCCCGCCGGTTGCGCTGTGCGGGGGCACGGCTGCGGGGGCCATTTTGCAGAGGGACTGCGGGAGCGGCTGCAGCGCGTCCTGCGAAGCTCCGGGCCCCGCTCCGTACGGCAGCGATGGGGCGACGCGCCCGGCAGAGCTGTGGGGAGCGGTGGGGGCGATGCCCGGGGCACTGCAGGCGGCAGCGGTGGGGCAGCGCATCCGGCATTGCTATGGCAGCCGTGGGGTGATGCGCCTGGCTCTGCTGCCAGCAGGGCTGGGTGGCTGCGGGGCTGCCCTGTCCCCACGCAGTGCCACGCGGCGCAGCTCGGTGCCACGGGGCCACTGCCGTTGCCGGTGAGCGCCGGTGTCGCTCCCGTGCGTGGCACCGCGGCCGCCCATCACCTCCTCCCTCTGCAGATGGCGTCCGCTACCGACTCCCGCTATGGGCAGAAGGAATCCTCGGACCAGAACTTCGATTACATGTTCAAGATCCTCATCATCGGGAACAGCAGCGTGGGGAAGACCTCGTTCCTGTTCCGGTACGCCGACGACTCCTTCACGCCCGCCTTCGTCAGCACCGTCGGCATCGACTTCAAGGTCAAAACCATCTACCGGAACGACAAGCGCATCAAGCTGCAGATCTGGGTGAGGAATTGGGGGGGGGTGCCCGGGGGGTCCCCACGCCGGGGGTGGTGGGGCTGTGTTGGCTCAACGCTGCCTTCTCACGGAGCTCTGCGTGGGGCTCAGCAGCCGTGCGCTGACAACGGACTGAGCCCTCGGGCTGTGCCCCTGTGTGCCATGAGCCATACCCAGAACGGCCCCGGGGCCATGCATTGGGTGCTGAGCAGCAGTGTCCCCCCCCCAGCCCTCCCTGACTGTGTGCTCCCGCAGGACACGGCCGGGCAGGAGCGGTACCGCACCATCACCACTGCATACTACCGCGGGGCCATGGGCTTCATCCTGATGTACGACATCACCAACGAGGAGTCCTTCAACGCCGTGCAGGACTGGTGAGCGCTGCCCCCGACGCATCTGTGGGGCGCAGGGCCTCCCCCTCTCACCCCCCCCCCCCATCACTTCTATCTCCTTTCTGTCCCCAAAGGTCCACCCAGATCAAGACATACTCATGGGACAACGCGCAGGTGCTGCTGGTGGGGAACAAGTGTGACATGGAGGACGAGCGCGTGGTGTCGGCTGAGAAGGGCCGGCAGCTCGCCGAGCACCTGGGTGAGCACGGGGGGTCCCCAGGCAGCAACGTTTGGGGCGCAGCGTCCCAGTGACAGTGGGTTGAACTCCCCGTGATCATTCTGCAGGGCTGTGACCCCCACTCGGATCCCCCTCTGTCACTGTCACCCCACAGCCGCACTGTTGGGTGGGGGCACAGCCATCACCCGGCCCCGCTCAGCCTTTAACCCCATGCGTGCTGGTGGAGGGCCCAACCCACACAGGGGGACCCTATGCTGACCCCCCCCCCCCTCCGCATTCCAACCCCTCCCCATCTCCAGGTTTCGAGTTCTTCGAGGCCAGCGCCAAGGACAACATCAACGTCAAGCAGACCTTCGAGCGGTTGGTGGACATCATCTGCGAGAAGATGTCGGAGTCCCTGGACGCGGCCGACCCCGCGGTGACCGGGGCCAAGCAGGGCCCGCAGCTGTCGGACCAGCAGGCCCCCCCGCACCAGGACTGCGCCTGCTAGGACCCCCCGGTGCGCCCCCCCCCCCCAATCTCCCCCTCTTTTCCCCGGGGGGGCCGTTGCTGCTGATACCTCGCAGGTTCCCGAAGGGCCGCGGTCCCTCTCGGGGCCTGCCCCGCTCCCCCCATCAATTAGGCTGTGCCCGCCCCACCCTTCCCCCACACCTTATTTATTTTTAAGCCTGGGATGGTCGGAGGAGAACTGCCCCCTTCTGCTTTTAATTAATTGCTCGAAGAGCCCAAATTGCTCCAAACCCCCCCCCCCCCAAAAATACAAAAAAAAACCCTCACCCAATTGTGGCCGTTTCGCTCGCAGCCCCTGGGGCGATGGGGAGGGGGAACGGGACCCCAATCCCCCCCCCCCCATCCCCACGGAGGGTCCCAAAGGAGCGTGAGGCTCCGGGGGCCGCTCCCCCCCTCTTGTTTATTTGTACAAATAGATGCTGATGGATGCTCCCGCCGTCTTCCTCCTTGTACATACGATGAACTCCTTGTACATAGCCGTAGGCGTGACGCTGTGCGCGTGTCCTGCTGTGCCGTGGCCGTGGTGGTGCGTTTATAACCCCCCCTCACCCCCCACCCCAAACTCGGTGTGGTTTCTCTGCTTGTGAATATCACTTTTTCAAAGCTCTTATTTAAAGGTGAAGAGCCAAACGCACGGGGCTGCGGCCGCCTGGTGCAGCTCCTCGCGTGCCCGTGTAGCGACGTGCTTCTGTGAGACTGTGAACACGTGGATATTGCTGTAGCAATGACTGCCCCGAGGTCTTGCATTCCCCTTATTTATTTCTCCCGGAGCGCTGTGTCTTTATTTTAGAGGTTTCTCCCCTCCCTCCGCGATCCCCCGTTCCTCCCTTCCCCCTTTTTTTCCTATTTTTTGTGAAGTTTACTTATGGAGGAGTTACACTGTACTGTACAAATGTCAAAAGTGTCAAAAAAAGAAAAAAAAAACACAAAAAAACGAGTAACGATTTCCTAAAAATCACTGTATTAAAGAAATGTTGTGAAGAAATAAATCGATGCTGATCAGCGGGGGCTCCCACTTCTTCCAGGTGCCCCCGGGTGCCCTTAAGCAGAAAGGCACTGCGCTCTGGGGGGGCTGGGGGGCACAATTCAGGCGTTTCTGAGGCATACAGGGGGCTGGAATGCATGAGGTCTCGGGGAGGGGGTGGGATTTGGCACCACGGATACCACGCTGGTGGATGTGGCAGTGGGAATGAGTCCCAGATCCACCAACAGTGCTGAAACTCAGAGGAAAAGGGCCCCTGGAAGCACAGGGCGGGGGGGCTGGCAGCAGGGGGACGTGGATTGGGGCCAAACGCTGCTCCCCACACTGCGATATACAGAAAGCAGCCCCTTTGCAAGCGGATTCAGCAACCCCAAACCACTCACTGCAGTCAGCAGTGGAGCTGATCAGCAGGATGTATGCAGGCTGCAGCCTGGCTGTGGCTGTTTCTCCAGCTGCCGGGCACTGCAGTGGGGTCACGGAGCTGGGCAGGAGCTCCTGGACACTGGGATCTTCGGGAGCGGCCCCATCACATCCCGGCACTGCGCTGCTTCTCCGCACTTTGGGGTTGGGAGGGCTGAAAAACAGCAGGAACGGGGCTCAGGTGCTGCACGCCGTGCTGTGCTCCGGCAGCGTGGGGCAGCAGGGCTGGTGCTCACCCTGTGCTTGAGGTAGGAGAGGTAGGTGTCCCAGCCCAGCGTCACCGTGTTGACGTATGCCACCCGGTACGTGGGTGGCACGAACTGGAAGTTGAGGAGCTGTGCTGCCGGCCACACGCAGCAGTCAAGCTGACAGAGAGAACAGAGGGAATGGGGGGTGCTGTCGGCCAGGCCGGGCACCACAGGGCCAGGCAGAGGGCTGTGCTTACCTTGTAGAACTCCCAGAACTTCTCCTTCAGCTCCTGCCAGCTCTCTTCCAAGCTGTGTCCCTCCAGCGTGCCCATGCCTGCGGCACAGACGGCGTCAGTGGGGCCGGCAGCGGGCGGCTGAGGTTGGGGCTCAGCCCCGCGCAGAACTCACCCAGGAAATACCACACTCCCAGGACGGGCGATGCCACCACCTGATCGATGAGCACTTTCTTCAGCACCGTCCTCATCCCCCGTGCCGGGAAGGCGTTGTCCAACCACAGGTACCAGAAGTGCAGCATCGGCCCCATGCTGCAGCCCACGGCGAACATGCGCCCTGCAACGCGACACCCCCTGCATTATTGATGCGGCCCCGTAACCGGACCCCGCTTCCCCCCCCCGAAAGCGGTGAGGAGCGGGACCGCCGCCACCCACCTGTGCGTGCAGGCTGCTGCCGGCCCTGGGGCTCACGGCGGAGCTGCCACAGCTGCTGCAGGAGATCTCCGGCCGCCAGCAGCGTGCCGCAGCTCACCGTGTTGGTCAGCAGCAGCAGGCGGCCCCTGAACAGCGGCTGCAGCAGCCGCCAGCCCCGCGACGGCATCTGGAAGGGGGGGGCACAGCTCTCCCACCTGCACGGCCCGGAGCACACCCAGGTCTCCCCGGCAGGCCGCTCCCCGCCCCCTCCCCCTCGGAGCCACTCCGTGCCCCCACCCACCGCCGGGAGCCGCTCCCGACCCCATTGGCCACACCGTGCCCGTCCCTGGAACCCCCCGGACCCCCACGGTGCCCACACCCTCTAATAATTAATTAACGCACCCCCTCCTCCCGCAAATCATTAACGCACCGCCTCCTCCGGGAGCAGCCCCGGACCGCCGGGTACCGCGAGCCACTCTGCGGCCCCGTGTGCCCCCCAGGCTCCCGTACACCCCTCCCCCCCCCCCGTTACCCCCCCCCCGTTACCCGCACCCCCCCGGTTTCCCCTCCGTTCACCCCGTGCCCCTCCCCCCCCCCGCCGCGCTCCCGCACCTCCACCCCCCCTCCCCCTGCGGAAGGACGGCCAGCGTCACGTGACGCCCCCGCTTCCGCTTCCGGCGGCCGCCATGACAGGTACCGAGGCACGCGTGGCCGTGGGGCCCACGCGCAGCTCCGTTCGTTCCCGCACAGCGCGGTTCTCTTTTATTTCCTCTCCCGCGGCACCGCCGCCTCCGTCCGCTCCTCCGCTGCCGTCTCAGCGCTCGCACACAGCGCGGGGCTCCGCGCCCGCCGGCTCCCCGCAGGCCGCGGGCCTGTCCCCCTGCCCCACGGCAGCGCCCGGTCACGCGCGGCGTGGGGTGGGGGAGGGGCGCGGCGCAGAGCCCCCCCGGCCCTGCCCTGCCCCCCTGACCCCCCCGGCCCCGCCCACCTGGTACAGCTGGCACACCACGCGGAGCAGCGAGCTCTGGGCCTGCTCCTGCAGCTCGTCCGTGTGCTTCTGCGGGCGGACACGCGGGGCTGCTCGTCGTGGGGGCGATCCCCACGCACCCCCCAACCCCCCCCCCCCCCTCCCCACTCCCGTCCGTACCCCGTTGATGACGACCCATGGCACGTATTGGTGCGGGGGGTCGAGCGCGTCCGTGCGCTGCGCGTTGCGGTGCATGAGCGCGGCCCCGAGCTCCCCGCGCGCGCACGCGGCGATGCGGTCCTCGTCCAAATGCGGCGCGTACACCTGCAGGCACTGCGCGGCACCGGGCCGTGGCGGGAGCCCGCGGGGGGGCCCGAAAGGTGGGGGGGGGGGGGTTGGGGGGGGGGGTCGGTGTCATACAGCCTTCAGGTTCTCGGTGGCGGAGGTGCCCGACTCCATGCAGAAGATGACGGGGAAGAAGGTGGCGAAGCTCTGCGCCTCGTGCATCAGGCAGGCCTGGGGGGGGAGGGGGGGGGGGGGGGTGAGCGTCCCCCCCCCCAAAATACACCACCGCGGGGACGGGGACGGCGCGGCTCACTTGCAGCATGTTGCCCAAACACTCCTCCGGGCCGTGCTGGCACTGGAACTGCCACTTCCCGGAGATGTTCCTCTCCTGCGGGACGGAGCGGGGTGAGCGCGGCCGGCACCGCGCTCCCGGCAGAGGGCCGCGGCCGCTCCTACCTCCGCGTTGCCGTAGGGCACCAGGGTGATGTTCAGGACCCCCTGGGGCAGCATGAGCCACGTGGTGAAGAGCTGCCGCGCCAGGAAGCCCCGGCACGCCGGGCACAGGCTCTCGTAGTACAGGCTCAGCTGCACGGGAGGGGCGGTGACGTTGGCACAGTGCTCCTCCGCCTGCGAGTGGAAGGGTTTTGGGTATGGGGGCTGTGCCGTGGGGGGGCTGCAGCCGCCTGCGGTGGCCGTGGCAGGGGGGGAATGTTGCTGGGGGGGGGGGGGGGGGGGGGCAGGACGGGGCTTTGCGTGCGCTGGGAGGGAAGTGAGAACCGCAGGGGGCTTGCTGCAGCTGCAGGATTGCTGGTGCGGTGCTGGGGCTTTCCGCAGGAACTTCTGCTGTGTGTTCTGGGGAAAACCGCAGCCTGTGGGCCCCGAGTGGGGCACAGCACCCGCTGCAGGGTGGGCTGCAGCCCAGCCAGTGCTGCTGGACCCCCATCAGCAGTGCCACCATCCGGAGCGACGCGTGGCACGGTGGCAAAGCTGATCCGTGCTGAAAAAGAAGCGGCAACGGAGCGCGGGGACGGGGTCTGCCCGCAGCACTGCTCTTCCCCGGGGAGTGCTGCGGGACCCCGAGCATCCCCGCAGCGTGCACCACGTACAGCACCGTGCAGAGCCCCCACGCAGCCCCACGCAGCCCAGCAGCGCTGCGTCCCCATGGACAGCAGCAGCAGCAGCAGCAGCCCCACAGCTCTGACCTGGCAAGCGACGGCGATCTCCCGAGAGCTGCACCAGAGGTGGGTCGGGTACTCACAGGCGGGCAGGGCCAGCCCCAGCCCCAGCCCCACGGCCAGCAGCGCCAGCGGCACGGCCGGTGCCATGGGGACGGCAGCGTGCCCGCGCAGACACACGCCTGTCCCCGCCGGGGCTTTTAAAGCCCGGCTGCAGCCGCCTCCACACGCCCTTCCTGCGTGGCGCAACCGACCTCATGTGACACCGACACTGCTGACTCACGTGGGGCTGTGCGCTCCGCCACGCTGCCCCACGCTGCCCCACAGCACGCACCATCCGCCTCAGCCCCACTGCTGCCGCACGAGTGGCACAGCTGGAACAGCATTGGGCAGAAACGCGGCCCTGATTGGCACCGGCAGCTCCCGCAGCACAGCCCCTGCTCCGAGCCCCCCGAAGCCCCCAGCCCAGCTGGGAGCGGTGCTGGAAGGCACGACACCCCCTGTTTGCCACCAGGCAGTTCTGGATGTTTCTCACCTCAGTCCCACTACAAACCCCAAGGGAATCCCTGCGCCCGTCTCATTAAATCTGTTTTATTTGTGGGTTGTTTTTTTTTTTTTAATCCTTTTTTTTTTTTGAAGTACCGTACAAAAAAAAAACAAAACAAAAATCCTCTTACAGTAACAAATACCGGGTTTACATTAGTAAACATCAACAGAAAGAGCATAGAGAACTACTGCTGGTAACGGACAGCGGGAGGGGCGAGTTAGAGTATTCCTTATTGCATATACCTAAGGACTAAAGCTCGGGAGCGCTCCCCGAGCACAAAGCAGTCGGGGCAGCCATGCCACCCCCCCGCGGTGTGGGTGCCATGGGGGGCAGCGCTGGGGGGGCTCAACCCGAGCAGGACGGGCACGGCCATGCCCCCCCCCCCCCCATAGGGCCACGCTGTGCCCGGGGGATGTGGGGCTGAGGGGGACATGCGGGTCACAAGCAGCAAAGCACAGCCCGGGGCCTCCGAACACGGCACTACCCGCACAGCACGAGCAAAAGCATCAAAGACAAATCACAACTAGCTCATTCCAGGGGAGCTGCGCTGCAGAAAGCTCGGGGTTTGGTCTTGCACTCGGAAGGGCACAAAGCGGGGGGCTGGGGGTGGGGGGGGAGGGGCTGGAGGAGCCCAGCACAAAGCTTTGGGGCGTC
Source organism: Callipepla californica brunnescens (assembly GCA_023055505.1). NCBI lineage: Eukaryota > Metazoa > Chordata > Aves > Galliformes > Odontophoridae > Callipepla > Callipepla californica. Next base: position 893,833 of record JALIRH010000043.1, on the reverse strand, counting down.
ACGGCCCTCTGTGTCTGTCACAGAGTGAAGAAGTTGAGCAGAAAATCGACCTCCAGGCGTTCCTCGTTCTGCTGTCCAAGGGCGGGGGCTCTGATTGCGAGCGATGCCCGATTCCCTACGGTTCCTCCTCTCTGAAGATATTCTTATACTGTTTTCTTCCTTTCACATGGAGCGTGAGTGACTCTGTCACCATAATCGTTCCATGGAGAGGATTCCGAGCTCCGGGGCTGCCAGCCCTCCTGCCCACCCGAGCTCGTGTCCCAGCCCAAACTGTGCCCTTCATTATCACCGATGGCATTCACCACACAACACTGACAGAGCAGGGCAGCCCCAGCACACAGCCCAGGGCTGACAAGGGCACAGCAGCAGGGAACGGGGTCTGTACAGCCAGGAGCAACAGGAACGTGGCATTTGTTCCGGCAATCTCAGATCCAAAATGGAGGCAGGGTCCAGCCTGGACCTACACAGAGCTGACCATGGAAAGGGAGCACAGAGCAGGGCCCAGGGGTGGGATGCAGGCACAGCACACACACACACACAGCGCCCGGTGCAGCCCGGCACAACGCAGAGCTGAAGCAGCAAAGCCCACAGCACCCACCAGCCCTCCTGAGGATGTGGTGAGGGAAACAGCCCCGCAGGAAAATCAAGGACGAGCAATGCCTTCTTCAGCCCGGGCAGACACGGTGACGCAGTAAAGCTAAAGCCACTGCAGCCTCAACTCGGGGCCAAGGTCCGGCTCTTAAAGCTCCTCCAGGGCCCACCCTGCCCTCCTCCTCTGCCCTGGAGCCCTCTGAACTCGGCCTCTCCCCGAGCGCAGCACGGCAGCTCGCCCACCCCCAGCCCCATACAGTACTCGTGAGTATAAGTGCTTCGCATGCACGGCTGGCCATCACGCACACACACCCACACGGCCCAGGCCCAGCGGCAGCGCTGCCCTCCTGCAGCAGAGCTCCTTCATTTTGCGTGGGGCTCGCGGTGTGCGTGCCCTCCCAGAGCCCGGCCGGACGCTGCCACGTGCCTGCAGATCGTAGTGGGGGTCCAGCAGGACCAGGTAAGCAGCTGATTACAAAAGGAACCATATTTACAGGGCTACAGTTAGCTTCAACGGGTTACGCTCGCAGAGATTCACCAAAGACAACCAGAAACAAAGAGCTGTGCGTCCCACGGACTCTGCCGGGAAATACACGGGTACCAACACAGATTTCACAGCTTCGCTGGCACTAAGGTGAGAGATTCACCACCAACCACATCCTCCCTCCCCAAACAGCAACACTACAGAGGTGGCTACGACACCAGGGAACAAGACAGCGATGGGGCACAGCATGGAGCGGGGACCTCAGCCGAGGAGCCCTCCTCCCAGCACACCCACTGCCCCACGGGGGACACTGCCTTCCTTCTGAAAAGAGTCTGCATGGGAGAGCAGCCCCCCCTCGTACCACACACAGCTCCCAGCCCCACTGCGGAGTCAGAGGGAAGTGAGAGTGGAGGACATGCATGCTCAGCAGAGGTTCCCCCTCTGCCTCCTCCAGGATCCAGCAAGGAGCCCCTCACTCGGGGTGCGCCAGGGCTGCTCGGCTGGGCAGGGACTGACACCACAGTGCAGAGGAATTGGGATCTAGCTCTACGGTGACGCGCAGCGGGCCAACCTGCCAGCAACAAGAGGATCTGACCTGTTTGTTGGGGAAGGGGAGGGGGCTGTGCCCATCCACAGCAATTCCATCGCAACCAGATCCCACCTCGTAAGGGCTGGAGGCCACAGCAAGTCAACATTCCAGCCCTTCCGTCCCAACAGCCAACACGGGTTCCAGCTACGGACCAAAAGGGACACCAGGAACGATCACAGACATCTCGGATGCTCTGGAGGGGCAGGAGCACAGAGACTCAACTATACAGGGTGCAAGAGTCCAGAGCCAGAAAGCAGTGCTCTGGGGAGAAGCTGAAGGCAGCTGTTGTGTTGTGCACTGTCTGTTCATCTGGCTGGTGGCTGGGAAAGGACCGGGTGAGCCAGCGTGACATTCAGGGAGTCATTGTGCTGCACCAGGGACGTGTGCTTGTAGTGCAAGACCAGGTCCTTGAGGGAGGCGTACAGGTTGTAGGGCTCTGCGAAGCCGTAGCCGGTGGCTGTCTTGTAGATGACGCAGTGCTTGGTGTCACCATCCACCCTGCCAGGGAGAGGAGGGAGCGCGGGTTAGCAGCAGTAACAGCAGAGCACAAGCTGGCATCACCAGAGCTGCCCAAGGACACATCTGGCACGAGGAGCTGAGGCTCTGGGGAAGCCCGGCCTGCCAGCTCCAGCATCCCGCATGAGAAGGGCAGGCAGCCCCACCCTCCGTGCCAGCCCGTGCGGCTGTGGGGTACTCACACCACGGAGCAGGCGTAGCACCCCTTCTGGCTGCTCTCCCGGATCAGGAAGGTGCCGTCCCGTTTGCCGCACAGCATCTCCTCTGCCTGCAGGCGGTTGATCTTCCCCACGTACCACGTCCGCTCCTCGTGGTGGGGCAGCTCCTCCTCGTCATCCATCATGGAGTACTGACTGCAATCGAGCACGGGAAGGGTCAGGGCACTTTGGTTTGGACACGTGGCTCCCACACCTCCCCTCCCACAGCCGGCTGCCATTGCTCCTAGCGGGGAAGGCGTCCTCAGCCCGCAGACAGGAGCTGGGACTCGCCCGAGGCCCCGAGCAGGCAGAACTGGCTGCACCAGCTGTGCTCCCACAGCCCCCAGCACGCGAGAGGGGACACTCACTCCTCCGTCTCGTTCTTGATACCCAGCCACTCGTTGATTTTCTTCTGCCTGGCACCCTTCTGCGTCAGCCACCTAGGGAAGGAGAGGCAGAGCTCAGCGCAGGCACCGTGCCCAGGACACAGCACTGCCCCAGCAGCGTTCGCCAGAGGGCAGCAGCCTCCCCCTTTGAGAAGCCGCCGTGCCCTGAGGCTGCAGGGCACACAGCAGCACTGCAGCCGGTCTGACCAACCCCGCAGCCCTCTAGGATCCAGCAGGACAGGCTGCAGGGCTGCGGGGCCCCTCTCCCAGCCCTGCGTGGGGGCAGGCACTACGTACACCAAGTACTGGTCCCGCAGTTTGCGCAGCTGCATGAGGTCTGGCTTGAGGCTGTTCATGCGCTTGTCGATCTCCCGGTTTTCCGAGGCCTGTTTCTTCAGGTCCTGCTCCAGCTTCATCTTGCTGTCGTGGATCTCCGTGATGCGAGACTTGAGCTTCTCTGAGTTCATGAGGATCCTGGGAGGAGAAGAGGGGGGGGGTGGGCTGTGAGCCAAGCTGGGGGAGGCAGCCTGCCAGCTCCAGCCTGCAGCACGCTGCTGGAGACAAGGGCTGTGCGTGCCTCGGCTCTGCCCTGAGCCCGGAGGATCCTGCCAGCCTGGGAGTCCCCTCTCCCCCCCCCAGGCAGGGCAGATCACCGCTGCCCCCACTCCTCACCGCTGCACCTCCTTCTCGTTGCCCTCCCTCCGGAAGCGCTCGATGTACTCCTTGCTGCACTTCTCCTGTGTCTGACACTGCTCCTCAAAGATCTTGATCGTTTCGTTAAAGGCTTCAATTGCTGTTCTCTTCATCTGCAGCTCCTGAGTTGAAGAGAAAGGAGAGCTGAGCGAGGGGGAGGACACGGGCAGGCTTCTGCCCACCTGGAGCGTCCCAAACTAGCACTGTCCCTGGTGCAGCCAACACATTTCCACTTCAAAGTTCTCTGGGGTGTCCCCCCAAGTCCAGGAGTGGGGCCCAACTTCTGCTCTCCTTCATGGAGCACATGGCTGCCAGTGAGCAGTGACACCGGGTCAGCCCAGGGGCCACGTACCTGCGAAGTGCGCGTGTACTCCTCATACAGCAGATCATACTCCCAGCTCTTGTCCTGGTACTGCTGGTGATAGACCTTCAGCTGTTCCCCCACGGCTTCCACACTGTCCTCCTTTACCACTTGGTCCTGCCACACACAAAGCCTCAAGTCAGAGACCCACTCCCACGCTTCAGCAGCCCCCCTGCAAGGCAGTTAGCCCCACCAAACCCCACCCGCCTTGCAGGGCACCCATTACCCCACAGAGCAACACCCCAGCACAGGGAAGAGATGCTGCAGGACACGGTCTGGATTACACAGCCCCTCCACCAAATGGCCAGGGATGGACGAGCAAACAGATGCTCTGGTTCTGGCTGTGCTGGCCAGCCATAGTCCAGCAGCACAGGCCTCACCTGCTGGTACTTGGAGATGGGGTAGAGCAGCCTGGTGTCCAGCTTGGCGTTGTACTGGGCGAGCGACTCGTGCCGGTAGTGTGTGATGAGCTCCACCACTGAGCCGAAAGTCAGGGGCTCTGAGAAGCCATACTTCCCCTCGCGGTGAAAGATCTTGATCAGCTTGTTATTGCCCCCTTTCCTGTGGGGGGAGGGCACAGGGCACTCATCAGTGCTCTGCTCCAGCACGGACGTGCCCTTGTGCCAGCAGCCAGAAGTGCAGGGATGTCTGCTGACAGCTCCACCCCACGGCAGCAGAGGCTCTGAGGGTCCAGCACTGTACCTGAGTGTGAGTGTGTACTCCCCCTGGATCTTGCTGGAGGCATCACGCACCAGGAACGTCCCATCCGGTGTGTCCCGCAGCTTCTCGTTCACCTCCTCCCTGAGAGGGACACAGCTGACTGTCATGGCCTGCGAGGGGCATCCAGAGCTCCTCTGGATAACCCCACAGCCTGGGCACCCAGAGCAGGAGCTGCCAGCCCCCCCTTACCGGGAAATGTCACCCCAGTACCACTCGGCATCCTGCAAGGGCACACTGTTCCCGTTGGCCAGGCTGGCTGCACTGGGCTTTGGCTTAGGTGGCTTTGGAGGCAATGCTGTAAGAGAAGCAGGGTTGAGGCAGGGTTAAACAGGGACTGGTCCAACTCTCAGCTCCCCACCCTCGCCAGAGGCAATCCCTAGGAGCTCTGAGTCCCCCTCCCTGAGGTGACTGTCCTGGGAAGCCCTGCTGGGCCACCACACTGCCAGGAGCACAGCCTCGAGCAGCGTGCAAGCACAGCTAGGCTACAGAAACGCCCTCAGCAATCCGCTCAGGGAGGGAGCGACTCCACGCCCACAGAGCACAAATGCCTTGGGTCCCAAAGGAGCATGTCAGCTTCTAGGGATGGTACCTGGAGGCAACTGTTCTGGCTCCAACTCCTTCGTCTGCAGAAGCATCTCCAGAAAAAGCACAGAGAAGTCAGGACTCAGCTCAGGGCTGCAGGGAGAGAGGAACCAACCAATAATTGTAGGGGAAAGCCTGGCACTGCTCTGTGCCCCCTGCGGTCAGCAGGGTCAGCTGCTCATCCCAGCACAGCCCAGCTGCTGCAGTGCAGAGTAACAGAAGCGAGGGCTCTGCCCTGGCTTTGAGCCCCACTTCTGGATGCTGCCAGCAGTTTAATCCCACTGCAGCAGGGCCGGGGGTGCTGTTACAGCCTGGACTCCTCACCCTGGCAGGGACAGCGGTCAGCACTGGGCACACAGCTGGGACCTGAGAGCTGCACGTACCTGGCACCGGGCAGCCGGAGGAGAAGGGGACCAAAGATCTCTCCCAGGGCCTGAGGGTGGAGGCTGTTGCTCTCGGCCTGCTGCGATACCTTCCCCAGATGCCGGAGCAGGAACTGTAGGGTGAGTGTGTTCTGGAGTGGGATCGCAGGCGACTCCAAGGCCAGCAGCAGCTGTTTCCTGCAATTCTCGGGCTGAGGGATCTCTGGGGAGAGAAGCAGGACATGGTGGAATGGCTGGGACGGCCAGCACTGCTTTCCGTGCTCTGGCTGTCACGGCGTGGGATCACTCAGCAGCAGAGGCCACATGACAAACCCCAGAGGGACAAGACCTATTTTATTACTCCAGACACATCCGTTCCACCCACTCACCCATTCCCAAGCGTGGCCGGGGAAGCTCTTACCCTGCAGGATGCGAAGGATGTCTCCATGTACAGACACAGGCACCACGGGGGAGGGCAGGTCCTGCAGGTAACCCCGCAGCGCTTCGCCCAGGGAGTGCACGTCAAAGGGCTCCAGGTCACCCAGGCTCCAATCTGCCAGGGCAGAGATTTCCCATGGGAGGTGGGCACAGAGCTGGGCACCCACCCCAGAGGGTCCCCCCCCAGGAGGGGGTGTTAGATTTGAGTGCCCACACGTTTTGCTGAGCCCTGCCAAAAGGAATCCTGGGCACGTGTGACTGCTGTTACAGACAAGCACGTTGAGGGATTCAGCCAATCATTCACACCAAACCCAACAGGGAAAATGGCTCCCTGGAAGCATTCTGCCACAGCAGAGCCAACAGCACTGCTCTGCTCGGGCCTGTGAAGAACATCTGCGAAAGGGGACGAGCTAGCAGGGTGCTGGAAGAGGCCCAGGCCTGGCCGAGGGGCAGACAGCTCCCAGGGCTCCCTGGCACACACCCTCAGCCACAGGCACAGCAGAGCCACAGCTCCAGCCACCCAGCTGAGCTCTATGATCCTCTCCTGCACATCAGCGGTGAGACAGAGCCAGAGAAACCTCCACAAGGGCACCTCGAGAGCAGGGCACCCCGAAGAGAAGGCAGGAGAGCAGCGCAGGGATTCACTTGGAGCCCTGCAGGCCTCTCCGCTGGCACTGCATCCCTCTGCCCCAACCCCCGCCCCTGGATGGCAGCAGGAAACCTCCCCATCCGACCCCAGCATGTGAGAGGGGGACGTGTCAGGACGGGCAGGCCCAGCCCTGCAGGCAGCGTGCTGGCAGTCAGGAACCACTAGGGACAGGCGAGCCCGGCCTGGATTGCATTACTGCTGGTGCTGTCACATCCACTAATCTCCTCCATCTGAGCCGATTCGCCTCCTCACCACGAGGAGCTGGTTCTTACCGGTTCTTAGAGCTTGCCTCAGTTCGGAGCCAGATGTCCTGTATAACATCTCGCTGTCTAACCCTGCAGAAGGGAGGACGCTGCTGTTAGCTGCAAGCCGTGCAAGTCCCAGCACACAAACACACAGTTCTGGAGCCAGCCTGGTAGGACAGCAGCTACAGCACGACTCCAGGCAGCCAGCCCACCTAACACCCCTGCAGAAGCTGTCACAGCCCCTTGGGACACTCTGCTGGAGCTCCTGGTTCTGTGCCCCCAAGGAGGGGGGTGGATTTGGGCACACCCTGCAGAGCCTGCCCAGCACCCAGGGCACCTCAGCGCCCCGCTGCATTCCACAAGCTCTGTGCTGTTTGGAGCAGGACTGCACAGCAGGGTCAAACTGATCCTGGAGATCAGCACCTGAAGCCAGAGAGGAAAGGGAGCCCGCACATCTCCCATATCTCAGAGTTTGGCCCAACGCTAACAGCTCCTTTGTCCTGCTCTCGCTATGGGTCTAGGGGGTGTCATCCCCTCAGCACTCAGTGCCCCCGTTACCTTTCTTCTCAATGGCTTCCACCAGCTTCACCAGCAGCGGCGGTGCAACCTCCGGAGGGCTGAACTGCTCCTGCAGGTCAGGGAGAGGAGACCCTGGGGAGAGAGCGAAGAGGTGCGGGGTGCTCAGCAGAGCTGGGGCCAGAGCACAAACAGTAACCCTGCTCCCAACAGCGGCATCCCAAGGCACAGAAAGCCTGGCTCCTGACCCCAGCTGGGTCACAGCCACACAAATGCTATGCGGGGACTGCAGAATCTGCAGAGCCCAGCCTCACTCAGACCCCAGAAAGCACAATGGGTCGTGCATGCACCCTACTGCTTTCTGATGACACTACAGAGCAGAGTTTACCTCCCTGAGTGCCCAGGATGCATGCAGGCCCTGCAGGGGTTACCTGAGCTCTGCAGCTCAGAGGTTCAGCCCCTGCACAGGGCAGGAGGCAGCACGGGGTTGGTGGAGGAACGTGGCTGGGGAGCTCGCTCGCAGCGGTGAGCTGTGATTAATCCAGCGATTCAGGCAGAGTGCCGTGTCAGCAAATTCCTGCCCTTGATTGCTCGTTTAACATGGAAACCAGCCTCCTGCCTCCCCCTCCCCGCTAGCCCACAACCTCTGTGCAAGCTGCTGCAGGGTGCGGGCAGCCCACGGCACCCCACGGCAGCGGAGCTGCGGGCAGCCCTTGGGGTCCACGCAGCCCACACAGACCGGTCGGGGCAGCACGGCTGGCTGCTCTGCAGCACCCTTCCCAGGAGCCTGGCAGCCCTCACTGCCTTGCCTGCGTGCTCCCAGGCCCTCCCCACGTTTACCCCAGGCACAGCCCTGCATCCAACGGTGTTTCAGGGCCACCTCTGGACCCTGACCAGGGTCACAGCAGTGCAGGAAGGGCTGCGAGATGCTGTGGCAGAGGGCTGCTGCCTCGAGGTGCGTTTCGGCAAGTTGGAGATGGAGCTGCAGCACAATCCCAGGGCCGGGCAGTGGCCCTGCCAGAGCACAGCTATGTGCTCCAGTGAGATGGCTCCAGGGCCAGCACAGCAGGGCCCCAGGCACGCTTCCCCATGCTGAGTGTGACGCACACCAGGGCAGAAGGGTGCACGCCCAGCTGCCAGCAGGAGGAAGAGCAGAGTCAGGCTCATCCCTGCTCCCTGCTGAGCACGGGTCAGGCAGGAGGATCCCCCGGGCCAGTCCCAGCACAGGGACATCAGTGCTCCTCGAGGACACCCAGCACGCTCCACTGCATGAAGGCAGAGCAAAAAGGCAGCACTGCATTGTGAAACACGGCTCTGTCATCACAGATCTGACCTGAGCTTTCCCAGGCACCCAGCGCGGTCCCACTGCGAGCTGCAAGTTAACTCAGTACTCAGTGAACCTCCTGCCCCACTGCCACAGGGAGGGACAAAGCCGCTCCTGGCTGTGCTTTCAGACAACGAGCACAGAGGAGGGAGCAGATCCAAGAGCTGCCCGTGCCCTTGGCTGGGCACAGGATGGGGCTCTGCACTCCCCAGGGTGAGGCCAGCTCCTCGCTGCAGCTGGACAAGGAACACAGGGCTGGCAGCTCCAGGCCTGACCCTTGGGAAGGGCTGAAGGGAGGGTAAACGCTGTGCTCCCCACGTGGCCCGGTTGGGAATGTGCTGTTTCAGCAGGCAGCAGCCTGTGCTGGGATCCAGCAGCCGTGCTGCAGCCAGCAGCAGCTCCCAAGCCTGCTGGGCCTCTGGGCTGGGCCAAAGTGAACAAGGGCACTCACAGCACGGCCGGGCAGCTGCGGAAATATTTCCAAGCCGCATTTTCCGCTCACACTCTCTGCAGAAGGCGAACACCAGAAGCTCATAAATTCAGCTTCGGAAAGCACCGGGGCTTGCTGCCCTGCGGGGCTGTCTCTGCCAGGGCCCCTTCCTCCCGGGCTGTGGTACAGCCATGCTCTGCGTGACATGGGGATAAAGGATCACCAAGTCAGGGCAGACCCAGGAAGCAGAGCAGAAATGCAGCCAGCTTGGAGCTGAGCAGTCCCTGCACCTCCCAGGCAGGTCTCATCCCAGCAGGACAGGCAGGCTGCGAAAAAATAACACAGCCTTGGCTTAAATACAATTTCTCTGTTGCAAAAAATGTGCCTCCCCCCAGCAACGCAACACGCTGTGTGCAGAATGACCGTGGGCACAGGGTGACGGGAGCACGGCTGGCACTGGGGTCTGCTTCCCCATCCTCACGCAGGAAGCAGACCCGCTGGCTTTTGGTTTCTTTTCCAACCATGTCCTTTCCGTGGGTCAGGAACGTTGGCACGTATCCTCTTCCACATCACACAGCTCTCCACCTCCAGCCCTGCATGGGGCAGAGGTTTTGACCACCCAGACACAGCTCTGCCAAGCCAAGCTCTGGGTCTATGAGAGAGCCCACAAAGGCACAAGTACAGCCCTCTAGGGTGTGTGGGGCTGGGTGCAGGCACGGCCAACACACACTGCAGAGTGAGCCCCCTCCTCCTGTGAGGAGCCAATCCCTGGAAGGAGGGTGACACAGTGCTGGCTCCTGCTGGCAGTCCCAGTGCCTGGCCCAGCCACGTGTGCACCCTGCAGACCCCAGGGCCATGACGCCGGGTGTGGGAGCAGCACACCCCACACAGGGGCCCCTTTCTGCTCCTTAGGGCTGCAGAGAGTTTTCATACTGCATCTGATGGGACAGCCGTAGCTCCCAGCTCTGCAGGCAGCACTGAGGCTGGCAGCTCCTCCGCTGAAGCCATGCCAAGCCCAGCTCATGCCCCAGGTGCGTGCCCTGCCCAGCCCTGGCTCTGCCATGCACAGATAGGGACCGGTGCCAGGCAGATGAAAATTAGCTCCAGTTCTTGGAAGTACTCTTTTAGACCCAGATTTTTCTCCTCTCTTGCCCAGAGACAAGTAAACGCATCTCAGTGGGGCCGCGTGGTTCTTGGCAAGGAGAAACGTGCTGGGTGCTCTTGAGGCAAAGATGGGAGAGGTTAGGACTTGCTCTGTGAAGGGGGGGGGAGCAGTGCAAAGCCCTGAGCAGAGCTGGGAGACGGATCACAGGGATCCAGCTGGTCACATGCCAGGGAAAGACCTCTGAGAAGAACAAGGCTTGCCCCAAGAAGCACAGCAAAGCAAGAACACAGATCAATACACCCGAGGAACACAGAACCAAGCGTGAGCCCACAAACCCTGGGCAACTCGGCAGCTGGCAGGGATCTGCTGAGCGGCAGAGGGGGCCTGCAGCGATGTTACCTTGCTCGAGAGCCTCCTGCAGTCGGCAGCCACTGGCTCCTGGTGTTGCAGGCAGGGGTCTCTGCACTCGGGGTCGGTGCGAAGGGACGGAGATCTTCACGGGTCCCACGTACTCCACGTACGTGCCGGGGAAGTCGCCCTTCTGCTTGGTGCGCTCGTTGACACCCAGGATCCACCCGATCTGGTTGGGGTTCTGCTCGTCCCCATCTTTGAAGCCCAAGGCTTGCAGGGCTCCCTTGCTCACCACCAGGATGTCCCCAGGCACCAGATCAATGTCCTCGTCGCGCTCCTTGCGGTACGGGTAGAGTGCACGGTACTGGAACCCGTCCGTGCTGCCCATTCTCTCTGCCATGAGGAGGACGGCTCCAAACAGTGTCCTTTGGGTGGGAGAGGTGAGACCTCAGGGGCAGCTCTCCCCCATCAGCAGTCTGAATGTCTCTGCACGAACCCGGTGCCCCGGCGTGCTTAGGTGCAGCCCCTTTTCCTCAGCTTGAAGCCGCGATTCAGCCAAATGATGGAGCAAAGGGAGAAGGAGACAAACATAATCCAGGACTCGTGAGTGGGCATGCAGCAAAGGAAAAAAAGGAGGGCAGGGTTCAGTTCACCAAAAAAGAAGAAGGTTTCCTGGAGTCCGCAGGGCAAAAGCGCAGAGCGTTTCCAGCCAGGAGCCGCGTGGCATGCTGCGTCTGCTGTCCCAGAGTCTGCAACGAGAGAGAAGAAGGCTCGTCACCGCAGCACCAGGCACCCCGCGCCCTCCCAGCACGCCAGCACTCAGAGCAGGGGATCATCCCAGCGAGGCAGGGCTCGCTCCCCTCCTAACGAGGCTTTCTGCGAGCCCTGGATCCAAGTGCTCCCTGCCAGGACATGCTCAGAGCAATTTAGGCTCAGAAAAGCAAGAGAGGAGCCAGCAGCGGCTGCTCGCAGGAATGCTGTGCGCAGCCGGGTAGCTCCTCTCTGCCACACTCAGGCACCAGCTCTGCATCTTAAAGAGGCTCACTTCTGTTCCCTCAGCTTGCTCTCTTCACAGCACTTATGCAAACAAGAAGACAACAAGTGGGACAAAACAGCCTTTATGCAGGAACTCCTGCATGCAGAAAAGGGTGACCCCGCAACCACCAGCTGGAGGCCCTGAATAGGAGCAAAACAAATAGATTTAACCTTTTCTTGTTAGAATGATTAAATTTCACAGTTCACCTTCACATCTCCCCAAGCAGTTCCCCACCAAGACACTTTCTGAAGGTAACTGCCCACAAATGTAGGTTAACCGAGCTCTCAGAGGAAGGCTTTCAAGACGCTTCACCGTTCCCACAGAGCAGCACTTCAAAGCTTTGCTCTGAGCAAAGTGAATTTCTGAACTTCTATTGAAAAGCAGCAGCATTAAGCACGGGCAACACGGCGCAGCTTCTTCAGAGATGGAGGCGAGAGGGGTTAAAAATAAAAGTATCTTCAGAAGCCTTCAAATCTGCTCAGAGCTGCTAACTGCCTTTAAGCTATTCAAACAGAGGAATTGAAGAACAGCCCGCCCGCCCAGCCCAGAAAGCCACCCCAAAGAACAAACCTGGGTTGTAACACGCTGCTCAAGGGCTGTGTGAGCTGGGGCATTCCCACCAGCCAGCACGTCCTCTTTTCCCAGCCCTCCCTGCCATTTTCCCCTCCCTCGGGGTGAGCTGTAGTGCTGAGGATTGGCCCTACAAGGCACAGAGCGGCCACGGCCTGCGGGGGCAGCTGGGAACCAGTCCCCAGTGATGCCATAGGAAGGCTGCAGGTCCTGAGCTTTTCTGGCCCAGAAAGCCACGTCTCATCTGGAAGCCATCAGAGCTCCCCGAGGCAGCAGCACAGCCTTCTGCTCCCACTGGGTGACCCCAACACCCTTCCCAGCAGGATGAACGCTCCGCCAAGCAAAGCCAAAGCGGCTTCAACCTCACGCTGGGCTCAGCAAGATGCATTAACATCTGTGATCTGCAGCAACTTGAAACAACCCTCCCGGGCCAGCTACATGCAGCTACAAGCCCCCTTTCCTACCACATCTGCGTGCTAGCAGAAGGCTGAAGAGATGGCACGAGCCCCCCTCTGAAGCTGGCTGCACCCCGAGCTCTGCAGCCCCTCTGCTCCCAGCACCGCCCTGCGAGGCCTCGACAAAGAAAGGCACAAAGAGGCTGCAGAGCACAAAACCTGTGCAGGAGCCAGAGCCTGCGCTAGCTGCCTGAGTCTGGGCAGGCATCCCAGCCAGGCTGCCTCCTCCATGAATGAGCAGAGAACCCTCGGGGAGGCCGGACGCACGCAGGGAGGCTCCAGCTGGTGCAGAACAGGACTGAGCCTGATCCAGGTCGCTGGAGAGCTTCCCTGCAGCTCTCAGTGCAACACAGGGCTGCACAGCTCCCCAGGAGGCCCTCGGGATGTTGGGGTGCTCGCAGGCAAAGCAGCACAGCCCAGCACGGTAGCCACAGAACGCTCACAGCACAGAGCACACTTCCTGAATCCAAGGAGTCCCAGCCAGGAAAATATTACTTCATAACCCAGAGCACTGAGAGAGATTTATGGCCACGCTGGGATGCCTGCCCCTCGCCCCTCTGAACTCTGCCTGCTGGGTCTGATGGAGAGGAGCCACCATCCCGCAGGGGGCACAGCCTGAGCGCAGCAGCTGCCCGGCACCGGGGCTCAGATCCCAGCACAGAGGCCAGGTGCTTCCAAGCAGCCCGCGCAGCCACTGAGGCTGGGAGGACAAAAACGCTCAGCCCTGGCAAACTCGTTCAGTAGCTTTTAAAAGCAGAGCTGCACGGTGGGGCGGGAAGAGGCTCCGGAGCTCCGTGTCTCCCAAGGAGCAGGTCCCGCAGCTTCTGGCTCCTTCCAGCCCGGCGCCTGCTCTTGCACAAGGTGAGCAGCTCAGCTGCTGCAGCACCTCGCTCACTGCTGACAGACCCCAACGGGAAGCAGAGACCCGGCTCCACACCACCCCGCTCCCCACGCCACGACAGGGCACTCAGCACGTGGAAAATTCTGGAATCAGAGCCAGGCTGGGCTCATACCTCACCTGCCTTCCCTGCGCTCAGTCCATGCCGGCAGTGAGCACCCAGGGGACACCGGTGCCCATCCTCCAGCGGGCAGCTGAGCTGTGCGGGACCACAACCCAGGAAACCTCCACAGAGAGCAGCAGACTGTGACTGGGGAGGGAGGGAACACAGCTTCCAGAGCCCTTCGATAGATATTTGGAGGGAAGGAGAAGTTGGGAGGAGGCAGGCAGTGCTGAGAGCGCGGGACACGCACGAGCCTGCCTGCTGCGAGCACACCTCCGGAGCAGGGCCAGGGCGAGCCAGCAGCCTGCCAGCACATCTCAGCTGGGCCCATCTCCAGGGCTGCTCTGCTCACGGGGAAGGAGCCTCGTGTGTCTGTGCTGGCGAGCACTTGTCAGGCTCCTCTGAAAATCCCATGCATTAGACATCTAAATACCTTGGTAAATCTATCTCAGCGCCCAGAAACAATCCCGCGATTCATTGGCCGCTGTCAATACTTCCTTTGTGTAATACAGCAGTCTGAAACAAAAAACACATTACGGGGCTTTTTGTGCGTGCCCAGCACATAAATAAAAGCATCGCAGCTTTTATAAGATGTGGCTCCTGCACTTTTTAACCAAGTTCCAAGCGCAGCCTGACTCGAAGTGAGACGAAACGTTACTTCCCCTCCAGCGAGGCAGAAGCACTCGTGGAAGTATTTTAAAAGGAGAATGTTTGCGACAGCATACGCAGCTCAGACGTTTCCATCAGATCCTCAGCAAGGGGAAAGACAAAAACCTCAAACAGATCAGCTCCTGAACTGCACGAAAACCCATGCGTTAGGTTCCACACCGTGAGCTCAAACCTTCCTTCTGCTGAAGGCAGCGTGGCACGGGGCAGCCAGAGCCATTTTCAGCTCTTTTCTCACCCAGAAACACCTCAGTTGCAGCTGCCAGCAGAGCAGCAGCATCCTGCTCACACAGCTCAGCTCCGTGCCCTGCACGGCCCCTTGGCTTCAGGTCACCAGTCCCCAAGAACATTCTATTTCCACTTTGGAAGCACGGGGAAGAGCTTAGGGCTGGGTCTTTTTTTCCAGAAGCAAACCCAGCAGCGGCTGCACTGGGGTTATTTCCCTGAAACACTCACAGTCCTAAAAAAGCGGAGTGCACGCAACAGCTACATCTGCTTTTGCTGACCCAGCTGCCTAAAACCACGCTCCCTGTGGTGCTCAGAGTTCCCAGGGCAGTCTGAAGCTCCACACAGCTACAAGGTGAGACAGAACCACGACAGCGGGGCGACGTTATGAGGACAGCACAAGAGCGATGCGTGACCTTCCATCCTGAGAAACGCGCCGTCCCTTCCTCCGCTTGCCTTTCATCTTCCATTACTTAGCGGCTTCAGCGCCGAGCTGCGGCTCCAGATACTCTCAGAGGAATTAAGAGAGCCCCCGATATTATAAATACTCTTTTTTTATTGTAAACACAGCAGCACTCGGACCGAAGCTCCGCGCTGGCTCCATTCCCCGCCGCATTCCAGCGAGCTGTGGTTTCTCTCCCAACCAACCCAGAACTTCTGCCCAGCGAGAACCAAGCACGGATTTTTCCACGTCCTTACAAGAGCTGCCAAGAGCTGAAGAGGAGGGTTTGGGGGCAGCGAGCACCGCCGGGACACCCCGAGCACCGCCGTGCCACGAACCGCAGCGGCAGCACGGGTCACACGCATCACAGAACAGCCACCAGAGAAACCCAACCGCCGCTTCCCACATAAAGGGAGCGCAGCACAGCCCAACCCGGCCCCGGGATGCGGCAGCACGGCCGGGCCCGCCCGGGAACGACGGCTTAGGCCGCGCGTCCTCACCGCGTCCGCTCTCGGCTCTCGGCTCCCGCAGGGCCGGCTCCCCGCGGCCCCGCAGCCGCTCCGGACAGACAGGCCGCGCACGGACGGCAGCGGAGCGCCCGGCTCGCACAGCCCGAGCCGCCCCGGCCCCGACGCTCCGCTCCGCCCCACGGGCCCCGAGCACCGGCACGTGGAGCACCGCGCCCGGAGCGGCGGGAGAGCAGCGGGCCCGCGCCCCTCAGCTGCCGCCCCCCGCCCGCAGCGCCCCGGGGCTGCCCGCTGCCCGTTCCCCGCTGCCCGCTCCCGGTTCCCGTTCCCTGCTCACCGCTCCGCCGCCGCTCTCCTGCGCTCCGCTCCGCTCCTTCTTTCCGGCCCGGCGGCAGCCTGGGAAAGAACCCGAACGGCGCCGGAACGGCCCGAACCCGCCCCGGAAAGAGACGACAGCGGTCGAAGAAGAACGAAGCTCCCCGAAGGCTCGCTGGCCACGCCCCTTCCGCCGCTCCGCCGGCCGCCATCGGGGCCACGCCCCCGCGGCCGAATGGTTCCGGAAAGAGCCGACTGCTGACCGGCGCCAACCGCCGCGCGGCGGTGCGGGGCAGCGCAGTGGCGCCCCCTGGCGGCGGGAGGGTGGAACTGGGCGCTGCGCGCGGCGCGGTGCGTGGGCGCTCCGTGGGCGGCTCAGCCCCGACCCCCCCCACTGCCCATCCCCCACTGCCCACCCCCCCGCTCCTGCAGAAGGCCGCAGCACGTCCCAAGGAACAATTTAATACCGCATAAAACTCCGCAACGGTAACAGCAAGGCCGGAGCTCGGCCCCTCCCGAGACGTGGCCCCGCTCGCTTCCATCACATCTCCCGTTGGAAAACCCTCTGCCGGTGCAAGGCTGAAAATGGGATGGAGCGCGGTGGGAAAGGGGGTCCCGATGCTCCAGTAAACATGAAAAGCCCACGGTTTGCATCAAATTGCTGCAGCCCCAGCGTGGCAAGGCTGGGCGAGCTTCCCCCCCCCAGAAAACCAGCGGGGTGGGCTCGGTGCTCTGGGTCTTTCCATAACAGAATGGTAATAACAACATCACAACCTCTCCATCCACCGTGTGTTAATGCAGCGAAGCGTGCAGCCCTGCCACGCTGCCCGCAGGGATGGAGGAGCTTCCCACAGAGCGCAGCGGCACCGGGGCGGGCGAATGGAGGCGGGGGTGACCCTGAATACACATCACAGAATCATAAAGGTTAGAGAAGACCACCAAGATCTTCTGGTCCTCCCCTCTGTCAGAAGGGAGCCCTCAGCTGCGGTGCCATCAGCACGCCGCCTTGTAACGCCTTCGGGTGCTTTGCCATCTGATGGGTGGAGGAGAGCTGGTGGTTCTTCGGGTTAGAAAACATCGTGCCGTTGGGACGGGGGCTTGGGAACGCACAGGAAAGGCTGGGACGGCTCGGACCCTGCGACGCCTTTTAGCTTATAAAAGTAATAAATTAGTTTGGAGCAGTTCTGAGCATCCGCGTCGAGTCCTTTCTATCCCGAGTGCAGGGGGGGGAACACCGCTGCAAAAACACGAGCACCTCTCCGGGAGCACAGGAGCCGCAGCTCCGGGCAGCAGCGCGATGATCCCACGGAGCAGCGTGCCCACGGTGCCAATTAGGGGACGTCCCGCGCCGACAGCCCCGGGGGGGCCCGGTCCCCACAGGTCCGCTGCTGCCGGCGGCCGTCCCGCCACGGCACGGTGCTGCCGGCGGTGCCATCGGTGCCCAGCAGGTGCAGCGGGTAGGAGCCCTGGCACTGCCAGCCCACCGGCTCCTGCTCGTCCCCCTCCGAGCCCTGCACGGCGATCTGCGGCACGCGGCCGACCCTGGGCTGCACGCAGCCCTCGCCCTTCCCCGTGGCACCGTCCTCGCTGCCCGGCTCATCGAAGCTGACCTCCTGCACTGCTTCTTGCTTCTTGAAGGAGTCGCGGCGCTCCGAGAGGTTCAGGCGCCGCATCACCACCATCTCCTGCTCTCCCTGCCGCCAGTGCTCCCCGCAGTGCCCCGAGCCGGGAGCGTCGCTCTCCCCAAACACCTCCCCGGTCCCGTCCCGTGCGGACATCTCCTGCCCCAGCTTGCGGCTGCCCACGCTCTTCTTCTCCGCCAGGTAGGTCGCCATCTTCTCCGCCGACTGCACGCGCTTGAGGAGGGGGGAGCGGGGGCACTCGGCGCTGCGTGGCCGCGGCCCCTGCCGCACGATGGTGGGGGGGGACAGCGTCTTGCCTTGGAAGGGATGGGTGGTTTTGGGGTGCCCGGGCAGCAGAGGGGAAGGGGATCTCTGCGGGGACGTGGGGCGCGGGGCGCAGGTGGGTGTGCAGGCCAGGGGCGAGGGCGGGATGCTGCTGGTGGACTTGCGGCGTCCCACCTTGTAGCGCTGACCGCCCAGCTTGGGGGCCAGCCCGTGCAGGGTGCTGGGCCGCACGTGGCCAGCCGGAGACGTGGGGGTGCTGGAGGAGGGAGAGGTGCTCTGTGGGGACACCGCATCTGGAAAGGGGAGAGAGAGGAGTCGCTACCGGGGACGTCAGCGGCCCCAAAGCACTGCATCCCGAGCCCAGCTGCGGTGGCCACAGTACCTGGGGGCAGGTCCGGAGCGGGACTGCGGCACGGCGGCGTGGGGCCCGGGGACAGGCTGTGCGTAGGGGACTCGGGGAGGCTCTCACTCGAAGACAGCGAGTGGTGGAGGCCAGAGGAGAAGCTGCGGCTGGTGTGCAGGACCGTTGACTGCTTGGAGATCTTCTTGAAAAGGGATTTCCTCCTTGGGAGGGAAGAAAACGCATGGGAAGATTTGTCACAGCAGCAACGTGCAGGGATGCTGCCTGGAGGCACCGGAGCCAGCCCTCCTCAAACCAGCAGACCCACGTAGGGTGCGAGCAGACCCTGCAGTACTGCAGAACCAAAGCAGCCGCCCCTTCCAGCTCCAGGACACCCAGGACACACGTGCCCACCTGTCCTGGCTGTCCCTTTTCCTGCTCTTCTTGCTCCTTCGGGCCATCCTTGTCTTGGAGCTGTTTTTCCGGGCAGGGCCGATTTTAATGGAGGTGTTCTCCAGGGCAGTGGTCCGCAGGGCGACCTTGTTGCCACTCTGTGCACAGAAGAGGGCTCTCTGAGCATGCTGCACTCGAGCACCAGTGCCCAACTTGCTGCCTGTGCCTGATGCACCAGTTCCCAAGGTGATGCAGGTCCCAAGCACGTCGAGCACCTACCTTCAGCAGCAGCTCCACGACGTCCCGGTGCACCAGGCCCAGCACTGACTCCCCGTTCACATGTGTGATGAGATCGCCCGCTCTCAGCCCTGCTTCCTGGGCAGGACTCCCTTCTTCCACGCTCTGGAATGGAAAGGACATGGATTTGTTTGGACACAGCCCGTGTCTCCCACCCTTGGGTCCCGTCAGTGTCCCCGGGCTGCTTACCCAGACCATGTGGTGCACAGTGTAGACATCGCTGTCCCCCATGTACACGCGGATGGCACGCAGCGTGAAGCCGTACTTCTTGCCTGAGCTGTGGATGATGATGGGGGGCCGCAGGCTGGTGATGGCCAGGGAGGAATCCCGGCTCGGGGACGAGTCACGGGAAGAGGGGTTGGATGAGAGCGAGTGAGGGGAGATGGGGCTCATGAGGGCCCCGCTGCTGAAGTCGTCTGCAAAGAGAAAGAAGGAGATGGCTTGTTCCTGGGAAGCCACACGGCAGCCAGCGTGGCCACAGGAGGTTGCCACAAACCTGATGTGATGATGAGGGACAGGGCTGAGACTGAGGCGGATTTGGGCACCCTGCTGCCCGGCGAAGCTCTTGGCTTCTCCACGCCGTCCCTCTGGCTGCTCAGCCGGCGGCTGCTGCCCGGCTCCAAGCCCCGCGGAGCTGAGTTCTTGGTGCCAGTGCTGTTGCTCCGCAGGCGGATGCGGTTCAGGCTGACAAGATCAGCTGCACAAAGAGGGGAGGAAGGGGGAAGTGAAATGGCCAAGGATGGAGATGGCCCTTTGGACCTTCTTCAGGGTGCAGGAGGGCATGGAGAAGACAGCTCATGCTGTTAGGGAACCTGGTTGCCCCCAGAACCCACGCACCAGACAACGACGAGGTCTTCACCCCAGAGTCAGGGTCTCCCAGCACAAATTTGGGTCTCTCCGGCTTGGCCGGGGCCACACAAGGGCTTTCATCTTCTGAGGAGAAGGCAAACTTGGGCATGGTGTCCAGGCTGTATGTGCTGGTCAGGGCAGCGGGGCTGCGGCTGCGCTCGTGCTGGGCAGTGTACGGCGTGGAGCTGCAGGACGTCCAGGACCGCAGCCTGCGGGAGGGAGCAGGGGGCTCAGCGCATCGGCACAGGGGCGAGGAGGTGGTGCTGGATCCCTCCCACACCCCTGCACACATCTCACCCACAGCAGCTCACGTTAGTCCCTGTCTCAGCACTCACCGGGGCTCTGCGCCCGATGGCCGGGTCCTGTCCTCGTCACCCGAGTGGCGGTCCCACCGCTCCGCCCTGTCCTCCTTGTCCTCGCTGTGGCTCCGGTCAGAGGAGGAGAGGCTGAGGTTGGAGTGCGTGGCCAGGTACTCGGAGCTGCTGTACACCTGGGGTACATTGAGTGGTTGGAATGCAGCAGGAGTAGGGCTCGCAGGGTGGGCACCTTGCCACCACCCACCCCACTGCGGTCTCAGGGGACGGATCTGAGCACCTTGCTGAAGCGGTGGGAGCAGGAGGAGAACTGGCCAATCTCCACAGATGATTCCTCGTCGTTGGTCTCTTCGTCCTCCGAATCCAAGTGGCGGTACCTCTCGGATCGAGCTGAAAGCAAAAGCCCCAGCGGTGAGGGGATGGGACGTGGAGGTGTGTCGGGGCTGACAGCCTGGCCCCAAAACCCACACACGCTTTGGGATAAGAATGCAACGCTTTCACTGAGACTGAGCAGTCCAGAAACAGAATTACATCTGTTTTTGTGACTTAGCTCAAGGCGACCAGCTTCACCCAGGAGATCTTCATCTCCTGCTGCAGCATCCTTCCTGCACTGGGGACAAAGGATGGCAGGGGCAAGGGGACGGGGTGGTCTCACTGTCGAAGTAGCTGGTGTCGTCCTCGGACTCCAGCTGCGGGATGAACTCTGCTTTCTGCCTCAGGAGCCCATTCCAGTCCAGGTGGAGGAAGAAGGCATGGTGCTTCACCTCGTGCGCACCCCCTGCAGGCAGGGAAACCCACATTAGGGGGTCCAAGTGTCCTTAGTACTGCAGGACACCCTTCAGCTTCGGTCACATGCAAACCCATCACAGAACCATGGAATGGTTTGGAGAAGCCTTGAGCTCTGCTCAGCCTGGACACATCTTGAGCCCCACCTGCTGCCCCTGGCACACGTACCGGTGCCCAGGCGCTCGAGCGGGCACTGCCTCAGCAGACGTGTGATCAGGTCCTGAGCATCAGCAGGAAGGGCCTCGTCGCCTTCTGGCCACATGATTTCATCTGCAGCAGAAGGGGAGGTGACACAGAGCCGTCCCCGTGCTGGGAGCTGAGGATGGGGCCGAGGGGCTTTGGGGGGCAGGGGACAAGCAAAGTGAGCAGCACTCACCACTGATCACCTGCCCGAAGAGCTCCTCGGGGGTGTCCCCGAAGAAGGGGACACAGCCCACCAGGAACTCGTACAGGATGATGCCCATGGCCCACCAGTCGACAGGCTTCCCGTAGCCTTGGATGAGGATGACTTCGGGCGCGATGTACTCCGGCGTGCCGCACACCTGCATTCCAACCAGATGCTGGCACCTGTGCAACAACCTGAGCAACCAAGCCGGCTCAGGGTCCCGGTGAGCGCCCTCGTACCTGCTTGTCCATGAACTCCCTGGTGTCCTTCTCCATGTGCCCCTCGTAGAGGTTGGTGGTCATATTCATCAGGCCAATCTTGGACAGCCCGAAGTCCGTCAGCTTGATGTGGCCCATGGAGGTGATGAGCAGGCTGTAAGGAAGGCACCACCTCACTGCTCTGCCCGGGACCCGCTGGCTCCCAGTCCAACCCATGCCCTCGGGGGGTCCCAGTGCCCTCACTTGTCAGGTTTGAGGTCGCGGTGCACGATGCCGTAGTTGTGGAGGTATTCCAGTGCCAGCACAGTCTCAGCGAAGTACATCTTCGCCATGTCCACGGGCAGCGGGCCCATGTTCTTCAGCAATGTGGCACAGTCCCCACCTGTGGAAACACTGCTGCTGAGTGCAGGGCAGACACGTTCACCTGGAGGAGGACGGCCACCACCTCCATCGAGGTGGGACTCAGGATGACAGAAGTGCTTCCATCCGTTCCCCAGAGACATCAGGATGACATCCTCAGTGCTCCTGGGGGCCCCTCCTCTTGCCCCCACCAATGCCATTGACGTCCCCAAGCCCCCTCCTCACCTTCCACATACTCCATCACCATACAGAGGTGTCGCTTGGTCTCGAAGGAGCAGAACATGCTGACCACAAAGGGGTTTTCAGCGAAAGTGAGGATGTCCCTCTCCACAAACACCTGCTGGATCTGGTTCCGCAGGATGAGGTTCTGCTTGTTGATCTTCTTCAAGGCAAAGCGCTGCCGCGTCTCCCTGTGCCTCACCAGGTACACGGCCCTAGGAAGGAGCGAACAGCCAGACCTCAGAACCCGTGCCACAACCTCTGGGACAACCCCACAGCACTGCAGAGCTCGGACAGGCAGCAGGTAGGGTCAGAAAGGGGCAGGTGCCACGCTGATGGGCTTTGGAGATGTTTGCAGGAGGAGGCAATGGAAATACGAGCGGTGGAGCAGGACGGTGTGCGGGGTCAGCTCACCCGTAGGCTCCGTTGCTGATCAGCTTGATGGTCTCAAAGTCGCCCTCGCAGGGCTTCCTCCGAGGAGCACTGACTGTTGGCTGGCTCTGAGGGGACACACGAGGGTTTGATGTGTGCTGCCAGCAGCATGGGACCAGCACAGGGCTCTGTGGGGCCGCGCTCACCTCGCAGGCGTCGTCGTTCTCGGGGGTGATGGTGTTCCCGCTGTCGAAGTGGTCCATGTGGACCATCTCTGTGGGGGACAGGAGCTGGATTCACATCTGTCCTGCTCACAGCCCCTTGTGCCCAAAGAACCCCCCGGCCACCGCCCGCCCTCCCACATCGGGGTCCCATTTGGGGTTTAGCTGCAAGCTATCGCACACAGAAATTCAGGTCACGGCATTAGGAGGTTAAGCACAAGGCCAACGTTTACATAATTCTCTTTTTCCCATAGTCATTCCCCATAGTGTCCCTCGGGGATTACGGTTTCCCCCAAAGCTTTGGCTTCCTATGGATTAAGTGTTCTTCCCATTAATCTGCTTTGCTGAGCACGCTGGGAGCAGTAAGGAGGGATGCTGGGCTGGCTTGCAGGCCTGGCTGTCACCCTGCTGCCACAGCCCCAGCACCCACGGCCCCACAGACCCTGCCCGGCCACCTCCTACCCTCCAGTGGGTCCTTGACAAGCCCCAGCTGGCTGATGATGTAGCGGGGAATGTCGGTCTTTATGCCCTGGCCAACTTTGGCGTGCCCCTCGGCGGCTTCCAGGAGGTGATAGAACTCCTCGGGGTCAAACTCCTGGTGGGGAAAGCCAAACGTGGTCAGGGAGCAAAGCCAAAGCTTCCCTCCGAGCACTGCAGGACTGCGTCTCACCAGGCACTCCAGAAGGCGAGCAGGACGGGAGATGATTATCAGCAGCTTCCTCACCAGCTGGTCGATGAACTTCACTTCCTCGCTCTCCGAACGCTCCTGAGCCTGCCGGGAAGGGGACAGAACCCAAAAGTCACCAACGGTGTCAGGAGACGGCACCGAGCTTGGGACTGCCTCCACTCACATCTCTCAGCATCTTCTCGAGCTTCTCCTGCAGCTCCATGAAGTAGCGAGAGGTGATGAGGGCCCCCTGGGATTTGGCCAAGCAGTCGCGAGCCAGCTCGATGATCTGGTGGTGGATGAAGCCCAGCACCCCGTCGGCCAGAGGCAGAGTGCTGCTGGGAGAGAAGGTCCTGATGGTGTCCTGCAGACGCTCCTCCATCTGTGCTGTAGCCTGTGAAGCAGGAGGGATGGTGATGCTGGGGTGTGCCCGTGCCCTCTGCCTCGTGCTGACACCTCCCGCAGCCCCAACCTCCCCGTGTGCCTCCAGACCCCACTCCCACTGCCTGCACGTGCCCCACAAGGTCTCCACAATGTGGCACATGTGATGCAGAACCACGCAGTTCGCTCCCATGTCTCCGGGGACCCCCAGCACCCCCATATCTACTCCTGCATTCTGTGTTCCAGCTCAGAGAAGTGTTTTTTCTGCAGAAGCTGCCCGGTGTCACAGGGGCACTGACGCTGCCGCCCCCACCATGGCCATTACCTTGGGGAACCGCTCCTTGTAGACATGGTTCATCATCACGACCTCATTATCAAATGTTCCGCCCGTCCGCCCAGGGCTGTGGGGAGGAGAAGGGAGGAAAAGCCTGGTGAGTTATGAATCCAAAGCATTTACAAGCATGCAAATAGCTCCTGCCCCCGGAGGAGCTCCTTGTTCCCATGTCACGAGCTGTTAGAGCAAGCACTGCTGTCAGCCTTGGGCTGGGACTTCTGGCAGCGTCGGGATCGCCTGTGTGGACAGACTGTCCTGGGGTCCCCCCACCACGGGCAGCTCTCTCCTTCCTCAGCTTTGCTGTTTCCACCCCATGCAGAGGCTGCCAGCTGTTCTTACAGGGCCGGGGAGTGCTGGCATCCTGCAGACCCAGCTCTCCCAGCAAAGCCTCTGGCATTTGGAGCCCAGGCCACCAGTGCTGCATTAGTCACTTGGCTTCCACCAGTGAGCTCATCCGCCGCTTCCTCTCACACCACCATTTCTGCTTCAGCCCCTGCCGTGATGTCTGGGACACAGACAGCAACAACGCAGCCACTGGAGGGGTGCCCGGGCTGCAGCCATGAGAGCATCCACAGCCATCCTGCGGGGCTGGGATGGCCCTTTTGGCAGCCCACAGCACAGAGAGCCCAACCAAACCCCGCTGCCCCGCAGCAGGCATGGCAACTTTCAGAAGGAGCCTCCTGCACGGACAGGTCGCTAAGTGCTCGTGGCAGAAAAGGGCTCTTTTGGAACAAATCCCACTTTCTCCAACCTCAGCCCACGGACTCTCGCTCTTTGGCATCCCCTGACACAGGGAAAAAACTGCATCAGGGTCAGCACTGCAGGTACGGCCAAGCAGGGTCTGAAAGTTGTGGATCAGCTCACGAGAAGAGGCAGCCAGGACTGGGTTGGGTGCTCTCTGTACCTGAGGCTCCGGGACCGCGGGCGCAGGCACGGGGAGTGCCGCCCCTCCTCGTCCGTGACACTCTCGGTGCTGCGGAAGTGTTTGGAGAGGAAATGCAGCTCATCGGGGGTGGGCTGGTACGGCAGCTGGTGCAGCCGCTCCTGGGAGGACGAGGATGACTGGAAGGAAGGACACATGTGGGCGGTCAGGAGCTGGGTCGGGGTGGGAGGCAGCAAAGCCTCCGGGAAAATCTGCTTTGAGATGCGTGGTACATTGGAAACACTGATGGGCGGCACTGCAGAGCTCTGTGTGGGATGGGACCCAACACGGCATCCACACACAGACCCCAATCCTGGCTGCCCATCGCAGCCCGGGCAGCTCTCACCCTTCTGTGCATGGCCAAGAACGCAATGGGGAATGCCCCTTACCGAGACGGTGGAGCTGGGGGTGTTGGTCCCATAGCCAGATGAGGGGAGCGAAGCCAGTGACCACCTCCTGCCATCAGCCCTGCAAGCAAAAACACATCTGTGGCACGGCGGAAAAAGCAGGTGAATGCCAGCACAGGAATCACAGCACAGGGACGGGGGAGAGGGCTTCCTCAGCACCACGCGGATGGGAGCGGGCTGTAAACAGGAAGGCCGACACTCGCACCGAGGCGAATGCTTCCTCTTGGCCATGCGTCCAAGGAGGTCACAGCACTGCTGCCACGCACACGGGACTCGGGGCACAGCACAGAGCCGTGCTGGCTGCTGCTACGGAGCAAAGCCATTTGGCTTTTTGCTGAGGTTCGAGCGTGGCAATGAGAAGCGAGCCTGCAGCTCTGCTCCGTGAGCCAATGTATGGGTGGAGGAGAGCACTGCAGCTCTGCTCGGAGCAGCCCTTCTGCCCTCCAGCACTTGCCTGTCGGTGCGAGGAGCGTGGCTGCAGGGCGGCAGGACCCGCGGGGCACAGCGGCGTGGAAATCAGAACCGGAGCAGAAATCGGGGGGAGAAAAAAGAAAAACGATCGTGAAGAGCGACAGAAGAGCCCCGACCCACGGGCTGTGGGGTGCTCAGCTCACCTGCGGGCGAAGGGGAAGTTGACGGAGGTGCTGGCTGAGAAGTTGCGAGGGCTGTCCAAGGGGCTGCTCCCGGCTGCGGGGAAAGGGAGAATGGGGCTCAGCGTGTGCACGGCGTCCCCTCAGCCACCCCTCATCCCTCGTGGAAAAGCCACCACCGCCCGGGCAGTGCCATGGGTCCCTCGCTGGGGTGACCCTGGGTGATGCTCGGCCCGGGCTCGGTGTTGCCCTCACCTGTGGGCACTGAGAGCGGGGAGAGAGGGCGCGAGAGGGTTGGAGATGGGGTCCCCACCACCAGGCTCTTCCTGTTGCTGCTTCGGCAGCTGGAGAAGGGGAAAGAAAATGGGATTCATCTGGGGAAGTGGAAGATGGGCAGAGCTGTTGGGGCTGGGACTCAGGCAGCTGTGCTGGCAGCGAGGGGACGCGGCTGCTGTCAGCTCATCGATTACAGATGTCCTGCCCCCGGGAAGAGCACGTCCCCAGCACGGCACAGAGGGGCTGCCGGGGTTATTTTTGGAGCTGAAAAGTCTCATCCAGGTCCCACTTCTGGTTTTGGCCTGTGGGGAGGAAAGATGCATGCAGGCAGTTGGGCAAGAATAGAAAAAAGGATCTAAAAGGAGGAAGCGATGGAAATGCCAAGCTGCTCCGGGCCGTGGCAGCCCTGCTGCGTGGGGTGGAAAACAGCTTCAGTTCCCACAGCCCCTACACTCCCCATGCCCAAGGAGGGGGGACACAGCTCTGAAGCCCCCATCCTCACTCTATGATCCCACTGCAGCCCACAAAACCCCCTCTCAGAGCCCCTCGTTCCCACTGGAGCTCCCCTTCACTTTGCTGAGTGGGAACATCCCCGTGCAGAGCAGCTCGCGTGCGCACGAGTGAGACGCGTGGGCTCTCAGTGCCGCCCCAACCCCCACGGAATGTCAGCGCCTCTGAGAGCAATCGGGTCACACTGCGGTTCATGGGAGCAGCCCCACCAGCTGAGCAAACCCTGCATCAGAAGCGCTTTCCTTTTCGCATCCTCCCCTGGGTGCAGCAGCTCGGGCAGTGCCCCTGCTCCTGCTGCTGATCCCCCTCCTGCAGCGCTGCCCGGGGCTGCCAGCACACGCAGCCCCGCACGCTGAGCTTGGAGCTTTCATTTTGGAAGCGAAAAACAAACCTCCAGCGCAGCGAGTCCCAGTCATGGTGACACAGGCAGAGGCCGTTTCCTGTTTCCGCGCGCTCCACCCTCGTGCTGCAACAACCATCTTGCACCACCGCTCTGCTCGTGCACCGTGCCCCGTGCACCCCGGCCCTCCCGGCCACGAGAGCAGCCTCAGTTGCTGTGCAGGAGCCAGGGCCGTGCTGCTGCCGGTGCCCCCAGCGCTGATGGTGCACTGGGTACATTTTTACCAAAAATGGAGTGGAAAATCGCAGTCAGAGCCACTGTGTGCGGGGACACACATCCCCACGGCCCCAAACTGTGCCATAGGATGTGGGGTGGGGGGGGATGGCAGCTGGGACCCCGGGGCTGTGAGCAGATCACCAGCAGCAGCACCGCAGGGACGTGGTGGCTGTCACCGTGCTCCCAAAGCCGTGAGGGATGGGGATGGGGGCTGTGGGACAACACAGTGCATGTGGGGAGGACAGCAGGACAGCAGAGACAGAGGGCTCACAAACAGGAGCCTCGTGATCTCGCTGCCCTGGGGAAGTGCTGTGTGCTGCTGTGCCCTCTGGCTGGGAAGATCCACTCCCAGGATGACAAACTGCCCGTGATGCCGGAGCAGAAAGCTGCGCCCCACGTTCCCACACCGCTGTGCAGTGATTTCTGCTCCAGCACAATGTGTGGTGCACCGAGCGTGGCTGTGTCCCGACACGGAGCTGCAGAGCGGGGTAACACAACCCCAGACCCTCCTGATTCGGACCAAATTCATTTCTTTATTGGCACTGGAATAAACCAGCCTGAAGCCTCGCACCACAGCTCAGTGCCGTGTCCCTGTGCCACCGTTCCCCATCGCTGCACGAGGAGCAGCAGTGCTCTCCCCCACAGCCTGCACAACCTCCTCCACGGGGGTTCAGGAACCCCAACGACCGAAGAGCAGAACCCTCAGTGCCACGGGGCTGCCTGGATCCGCTCACTAAGCAACCACTGCCCCACGCTGCATCCCACGCCGTGCCACGACACAGCCACCATGGGAACACCCCCCCCCCCCGGCCCCCGCACCGCTTCGACTGCGGGTTTCACACCTGGAACGGCAGCCATGCCCCACTGCCTGCCCATGGCATCGCGGTACCCATACCAGATGCTCCCTGGCATCGTGCAGACCCTCCCCCCGCTCTGAGCAGTGCCCCTCCCCCTGCACGCACGCAGGGCCCCAAGCCACGCACCCCTGGGGTCCAAATCTTACCCACCCCCCCATCCCCTCGAAGCCAAACCCCGTGGGGGTGTGGAACACGGCGCAACCCCCCTCGTTCCTCCCCAGGGTGCATCACCAACGCGCAGCCCCCCAAACAATGCACCAACACATTGCAACGGCAGCGCGCACCCCTCAGCGGCGCACCCCCACTGTGAACCCCTCCCTGCAAACCCCGCACCCCCTCCCGAAATCCACATCCCCCGGCGCTCCCTCCACCGTCCAACCCCTCCCCCCAAAACCAACCATCCCAAAGCAGCCGCTCCCAAACCACCGCCCCGGGGCCGCGCTCCTCCGCCCCCCCCCCTCCCTTCCCACCCCCCTCCCCTCCCCCCCCCCCGGTACCTCTTGGAGCGCTGCAGCAGAGCCCCGGCCGCTCTCTGTCCCCGGCAGCCGCCGCTCGCCGCTCCCCAGCAGCTCGGGTCCGACATCGCGGAGCCGGGAACGCGCGGGGCCGCACCGGGGCCGCCTCCAGCGCCGAGCACGGCCCGGCCCGCCCCGCCGCACCGGGGTTGCCGTGGAAACGGGCGGCGGCTCGAAAAGATGGGGGGGGGGAGGAGGGGTGATGGGGGGAGCGGGGTCGCCATGGAAACGGGGCGGTACCCCCCGCCGCCACCAAACGGGGTCCAGGGTTGCCGAGGAGATGGGGCGCCGCCCCAAAATGGGGTCGGGTTGATGGAGAGGGAGGGCATCACCCCGAAAGTGAGGTGCGGGTCGGCATAGGGACGGGGCTTCACCCCAAAAGGGGTCGGGGTTGTCAGGGAGGTGGGTATCAACCCAGGATGCGGTCGGGGTTGATACAGATGATATAGAGACCCCAAAATGGAGCTTCAGGAATGGAGTGTCCCCCTAAATAGGGTTGGGGGTTCCTCATACAGACGGCGCATCACCCCAAAATGGGGTCCGGGTTACCATGGAGACGGGCATCACCCCAAAATGGCGACGCAGCCACCACTGCTCATGCATTATGGGACCACACATTCCCCCACAGCCAGTCCAGGTGGCCCCAAAACTCACATTGCTGCAGCGTGGGCACTCCTGGGGGGGCCCCACTGTGCCCCCACTCCTCCTCACACACAGTGGGGCCGCTCAAGGCAGAGGGGTCCACCCAAACTGCCCCACACGCTCCCACCCCACGCTGCACCGGGGACACCCCACGCTAAGACCCAGTGACACAGATCCCGGTGCCCGGCCTCGTTTCCCCGCTGTGAGTGGGTCAGGTGCCGCTGCATCACCAGCACAAACCCCACGTGGGACAGCGTCACCAAACTGGGCTGAAAATCCCCCACGCAGGCTGGCTTTGGGGTCTTACCTCCAGGGGTGCAGGGACAGCAATGGGCTGCAGGGGCTGCAGGGGCTGCAGGGGCTCAGCAGCGTTGGGCTCTGGCTGCTCGGGGACAGGCTGCAAGGCAATGGTGTGAGCAGCACCTGGGGGCACGGCAATGCCCCCCCGGGGCACCACCGGGGGGAAAGGGGGACAAGAGGCGAGGAGAGGGCGGAGATGGAGGGGGGGGGACGTCGGGGCAGGGCTGGAGGGGGCACGGATTGGGGCCGAGGGATGCGGCTGCGGGAAGATGGGATCCACGGCAGGCAGGAAAGCAGGGGATGCTTGGGATGAGGGGATGCCCAGGGTGTGTGTGTGCGGAGGGGCGGGGGGGGATGCAGGGGCGCTCGAGATATGGCGATGTTCGCGATGTGGGGATGCTCAGCACGCGGGGGATGCTCGGGGTGCTCAGGACGTGGGGATGTCCGGGATGTGGGGACACCGCCGCCGCCATCAGCCCGAGCCCGGTGCCGCCGGCAGCCCCTCCCCGACTCACTCCAAGGTCAGCGCGGGGATCTTCAGCCGCTCCCGCCGCGATTTCATGCCGCTGCCACCGCCGCTCCGCTCCGCTGTCCCCGCCGCACCGGCAGCGCTGCGCTGGGCGGCTCCAACGGGCGGGCGGCAGCGGCGGCACCGCCGGGAGCACGGCTCGGCCCGACGGGCCCGGACCCGCCCCTGCGGCTCGGCACGGCTCGATACGGCTCGATACGGTTCGATACGGCACGGCACGGCACGGCACGGCAGCCCCCGAGCTCCCAGCACAGCCCGGAGCGGTACAGAGTCTGCTCGTAGCAGCATCGTTCCAGTACGGCCCCAGTACAGCACCAGTGCGGCCCCAGTACAGCCCCAGTGCGGCCCCAGTACGGCCCCAGCACCCCTTCCAGCGCACCCCTGGCACGGCACCCGTGTGCCCCACACCCCAAAGGGGCAGCACGGCATCACTGCACCCCCTCGTGCCCCCACAGCACCCCGAGCAGCCTCAGCACAGCCCCAGGATCGGTGCACCCCAATACCCCATGGCACGCCCCAACGCACCGCAGCAGCACGCAGCTCGCCCCAGTACACTCCAGTACCCCCCAGTACGCCCTTACACACACATATCATGTCTCTTAGGCGTCGGAAAACATGGAGATCCCATGTTTGGGCACTGCTGAGCCCTGCGGACAGCAGTGCGTCCCTCCCCGTGGCACCGCTGCCCCACGCGGTGCAGCTCCGGGGACTTACGCTCTTCCTCGGCGCGGCAGACTCAGCTCCTTCTGCAACGAGAAAAGCAACGAGCGGGGTCAGGGTTGTGAGCAGACCGGCACCGACCCCATCAGCACAGGGGGGCAGCTCCTTCCCAACCCCCACGGCCAGGCCAGCAGGGCCCCGGGGTGGTGGCTGCGCCCCATCCCTGTCCCTGTCCCCCACTCGCGGCCGTGGGCAGCAGCCGGCGTCCCGCACGCTGTTTGTTTTTCCATCTGATGGGGAGATTTCTGTTTGCTTGCAGGTGGCGTGAGGGGCAAAGGGCAGCAGTGCAGCACCGGACCCTCGGTGCAGCCGGGACCGGGTGCCCACCCCCGTGCCACCCCGAGAGCCACGGGCGTGCCATAGTGACCATGGGATGCTGTCACACGTGGCAGTGGCATGTGCTGCTTAATGCCCGTCGCTGCCCTGATCTGTGCCCACCGGCCCCACACCCCTAAGCAGCTTAACCACATTCCCAGCCTGGCAGCGCCCACGGGTGGGGGCTGAGGGAGCTGCTGTCACTTCTGCACCCCACGTAGCCGGGGGTACCCGCGCCCCGAATCGCTGCCCCCACGGAAATCCCTGGGTTGGGGCGCACAGCAACGCAGTGATGCAGCAGCGTCGCCATGGCAACGGGTGACATCACGGCCCGATGCACAGGGACTCAGCAGCGGGGGCCTGTGGGTGCTGGGGGCGGCGGGGGGGTGCGTGGTACCCGGGTGGGTGCACAGTGACGGTGTGGGTGCGCGGTGTCAGTGTGGGTGCCCCAGTGCAACACTGTGACCCCATTCCCAGGTGCTGTGACCCCAGCATGGAGCAGGTGCCCCCCCCCAGCGCCCTCACCCTGCCGTCCCCCAGCCGGGACCCCCACCCACACCCAAGGCCACGCCATTGGATGCTCCCTGCGGGGACGGCACCAGCATTGGCACTGGGGACAGCGCTGGGGATGGCACTGCTGCCCAACGCTTTGAGACGGCTCTTCCCACCTCCTGCGGGGAGCTGAACCCACAGCCAGAGGGCTGCTCCCCCCAGGGACCCCCAGAGAGCATCGCTGTGGTCCCGCAGTTACTGTGGGGTCCCTTCCCCCCACTGCCCCCCACCGCAGGAGCGCGCAGCGCGGAGCCCCGGGGAGCTGCCAGCTCGGATGAAGGCAGCTCTGTGCCATGCTCCAACCGCACCGACAGCTCGGGACGGCCCGCGGGGGCTGCGCTCCGCTCTGCAGATGGGGACGGAGGTGTGAGGTCAGCCGGAAAATCAGCGCAGAGCTCCGGGCTCAGCGTGAGCCCCCGCTGCGGCCGTCTGCCCCCTGAGAGGGGCAGCGGGGGCCCGGGGGAGTGGGCGCAGGATGGATGGGGGGGGAGGGAGGGGGGAGCCCCTCGGGGTGCGCAGTGGGGCGGAGGGCTGCAAACCCTCGGGGCCGTGGTCGGCTAAGGATTGGGCATCACTGAGATGGGGCCCCCGCGCTGCCCCCACGGAACCCCTGGCAAAGCCGCCCCGCACGGCCCTGTGCCCCCGGCACCCACAGTTGGGACCTCTCCCGCCGCCGGCACCGCACCCCACTCCCACTCGCGGCACCCTCTCCCCCCGCACGCACGGTACCCGCTTTCACACGCACTCCCCGAGCGCCCACCCTCTGCACACCCACACCAACACGCGCGGACGCCCACCCCGCCTCCCCCAGCGCCCACCCGGCGCTCCCCCACCCCGCACATCCCCGCTCCCCCCTCCCCCGCCGCTCACCTGCAGCCCCCTCCGCCGCAGGATGCTGGGCTCGTCCATACCGCCGCGCCGCCGCCTCCCGCAGCTCCCGCTCCGCCCGGTGCTCCCGGTGCGCCGCCCAGCGGCCCCGGCACGGCACGGCTCGGCACGGCACGGGGGCGGCGGGGAGCGGGGCGGGCAGTGCAGGGCACGGGGCGGGGAGCACGGTGGTCCCTTCCCGCCCCCCCCCCCGGGGTGGCCCGGCACAGTAAGGGCTGGCCCCGGTCCTGAACCGCCCAGCTCAGCACAGGTCGGCATGGCACGGCACCGCATGGCACGGCACGGCTTAGTTTGGCACAGCACGGAACTGCAGAGCGTGGTTTGGAGCAGCATGGCACGGCACAGCTCCATTTGGCACAGCTCAGTTTGGCACAGCTCAGTTTGGCACAGCCCAGCCCAGCACGGCCTGGTTTGGCACAGCATGGCATGGCACAGCTCAGTTTGGCACAGCCCAGCCCAGCACGGCCTGGTTTGGCACAGCATGGCATGGCACAGCATGGCACGGCACAGCTCAGTCTGGCACGGCACAGCCTGGTTTGGCGCAGCATGGCACAGCACAGCGTGGTTTGGCACTGCGTGCCCACGGGGTGGGCTGGGGGGGGTCACAGCCGCCCCTGCACAGTGCTCCGCCGCTGCCACCACCGCCACCGCGCTGTCCCCACGCGGGGCAGCGCACAAGGGGACACTCTCTGCGGGGACAACGGCGCTCTGTGTGCGGTGCCACTCCGCTCCGCCGCCCGCGGTCACACGGTGCCCGGTGACGCTGCTCAGTGGGGCTTTGTTGTGGCCTCGAGGGGGGGACAACGTGTGCCGGGGAGCGGAGGGCTCCGCTGGGGACACGTGGCGGTGCCCCGGGAGCAGTGGGCCCCGACCTCGCAGCTCCTGATTCACCGAATACGGGCAGCGAATCGAGGCTGCAATGCGGGGTTTGCCAATAGAACCCAAACCCACCCAGCGAACAGCGCGCAACGGTCAACAGCTTTTGCTTACGGTGCTCTTCTGGCAGCGGGGATATCGCCGTTGCTTTCTCTTTTGGTTTTGGTCCAAGCGAGGCGTGCACCGACGCCTCGTGTTGGCCAAGGCCGCTCTCGGCAGAGAGGAAACGGCCGTGGGGGGACGGGGACCCCGCGGGGGGGACGCGGTGACGATGGAGCACGGAGGGGTCCCCGCGCTGCGGTGGCTGCTGATGGCGTTGGCGCTGCCGGCGCGGGGCGGTGAGTGCTGCGGTGATGGGAGATAAGCACAGAGGGTTTCGCTGAGCGATACGGGGCGATAAGGGAAGGCAGCCGTGCAGGGAGCTCTCGTGGTGGAGGTGCTCCGGGCTGGGGGTACACCAGGGGTTTGGGGGGCAGTGGTGGGCAGAGCGGTGCAGCATCGCTGGGAGAACGGGGATGTTCGGGCGGGAATTGATGCAGGATTGCTGCGGTCCCTCTGCTCAGTGCAGCACAGCACTGCTTGCTGCACGTGGACATCCCGGTACTCAGGGCCCACAGCCCCACTGAGCCTACCCGACCCCTGCACGGCCTCAGAGCCGTCTCCGGCTGCTGTGGGTCACAGTGGCACTGGGAGGGGGGGGATGACACCAGGAGGGCCCTGCAGAGCACAAGGAGCAGGAGCACCGCTGTGCCCCCAGCCCCCTCCCCATCTCCATGACCCTTGGTCAAGCAAGCTCCATTACCCCGAGCCCCCACGATCCCGGGTGTGACTCCCTGCCCGCAGGTGCCCCCGATCCCCCTGGGCTCTCCTGCTTCAGGCGCTGCAGCTCCGGTCCCTTCACCTGCTCCTGGCCGCCCCTCGGCCCCTCTGGCAGCACCACCTACGTCCTCGTGCTCTGGTGAGTCAGGGGCACCGCGTCCCACCAGGAGCACACGGGGGACACTCGGGGACACAGGGGACACAGTGCTGCTGCCGTGCACCATGGCCACGCGCTGTCCCCGCAGCTACGTGAGCCGGCAGCTGTGCCAGTGGCACGACGCGGGCACGGACACGGCGTACACCCTGAAGCGGCACAGTGTCTACATCCACACCAACACCACGGCCTGGGTGGAGGCACGAAGGGGACAGCACCTGCAGCGCAGCCCTAACGTCACGCTGCACCTCGGCGAGGCCGGTGAGTGCCGGGGCCGGGCAGGGAGGGGGGCTGCGATGGTCACCGCAGCTGTGCTGTCCCTGCAGTGAGGTTGGACCCCCCCCACGTTGGAGTGCCCCTCTCTAAGGCCAACGGGAGCCTGAATCTGCTGCTGCCGCGGCCGCAGTGTCACCACAAGGAGCGGCCGCCGCTGCACAGGGAGGTTCGGTTCCGCCGGGTGGGTGACCGCAGCTGGACACAGGTGAGGGGGCCAAGGAGACCCCCCCGGCCACCACGTCCTAGATCAGCATCGCCTTCACACGGTGACTGGTCCCACTGTTCTCTCCGCAGGTGATGTGCGAGACAGGGAAGGGTGAGGATAGAAGGGATGACTCAGGTCTGTTTTGACCCATGGGATCCTCAGGGTTGGGGTGGGGGGACAAATAAATCCTGGTAGGGGTCACCTCACCACCAGTGTGCTGCAGTGACCTGCGAGCTGGGGGGAACCGCCGCCTTCGAGGTGCAGCTCCGGCACAGGACACAGCACTGGAGCAGCCACTGGAGCGACTGGAGCACATCCATCCTAATCCCCGAGGGTGAGCACGATGCCAGGAAGGATCCCACAGCCCCGCACCGGGCCGGCACGCACCCGGTATGAGCACATCGCTCCCCCCACAGAGCTCCTGGAGAGCCCCACACTGAGCTTCAAGCTGGGACAGCTCGAGAGAAACGGGCAGAGGCTGCTGCAGCTGGGCTGGCAGGTAGGGC
This sequence comes from Callipepla californica brunnescens, assembly GCA_023055505.1. Lineage (NCBI taxonomy): Eukaryota > Metazoa > Chordata > Aves > Galliformes > Odontophoridae > Callipepla > Callipepla californica. The sequence continues at coordinate 858,599 of JALIRH010000043.1, read as the reverse complement.
AGGCGGGCACACACAGCTGGGACGGCCCCATGTCCCCTGGGCACCCCATGGCACTGCCCCCGCTGTCCCCACGCAGCGCGCCCGCGCGGCACAGGGAAACGTCACCTACACGCTGCGTGCCCGCATGCCGGCGTGCGGCTGTGTGAAGGAGGACGACGTGGTGCTGGGGCTGGAGGAGACCAAGTACAACCTCACACTCTGCGGGGCCGCGTACAACATCGAGCTGACAGCCACCAACGCTGCCGGGACCAGCCCTGCCCGGCGGCTGCACGTGGCGGCGGAGCAGCACACAGGTACCCAAAAGGGACACAGGAATGATGGGGCTCTCGGCAGCTCCGTGCCACCCTCAGCTCCCCTCCACCCATGTTTTGCCCCAGAGCTCAGCTTCCAGAAGCTCATCTCATCAGGCAGCATGGTGACGGTGCACTGGGAAGCACCGACGCGCGGCTTCGCCCTCTGCTCCGAGCGGCAGCGCGTGTCAGGAGCCTCACAGCCCGGACACTGCGTGCAGGAGGAGTTCCCCGTGCTCAGCTCCCACGAGCAGACAGGCACGGCACTGCCCGGCCCCACAGCCCGCCGATGGCTGCAGCCACGCGGTGACGGTGCCGCTCCCCACGTAGGGCCGCTGGAAGCGCCGGGATGTTACCGGCTCGCCGTGCACGGCCGCAGCGAGGAGCAGAACTGGGCCACCTTCGCTCTGCAGCATCACTTCGTCGGCAACAGTACGTAGATGGCGGGGGCATCACAGCCCCCCAGTGCCACATGGAGGGATGGATGGACCCTCAGTGTCCGCTCCCACCCCACGCAGCATCGCTGTCCGCCTCTGTCCGCATCAACGCCAGCGCCGATAGCGCAGTGCTGCGCTGGGAGCCCACCCCACGCTCCGCCTGCCCCGGGGTGCTGCGGGGGTACCGCGTGTGCCACGCGGCCGAAGGGCACAACGTGACGTGTGAGTGGTGGCACTGCCAATGTGAGGGGCTGGGGGCAGAGGGAGGGGGCTCTGGGCACTGCTGCCCGCACGGTGCTGCTCACAGATGGGGAAGTGGACGCGTCGGCGACGCACTACGCACTGCGGGACCTGGAGCCAGGCACTGCCTACAGCGTGGGCATCCAGGAGCTGGCGGCGGGCGGTGGGGGCACCTGCAGCACACGGTGGCACTTCCACACCAAGGCACTGGGTAATGGGGTGGGGAGCTCCTCTCTTTCTCGTGGGGACCCTCCCGTGTCCCGCTGAGCACGGGGAGGGGACGCGGGGCCGGAGTGTCCCCGTCACCCAGAGGTACTCACGTCCAGGTGTGGGGCCGACGGTGTGGAGCTCCAACCTGAAGTACCTGGGCATCTCGCTGGGGCTCCCCGCCGCCGCCCTCATCTATCAGCTGAGCAAGAAGAGGTGAGAAGCAGCAGCACTACAGCCCCGCTGTGCCCCGTCTCCCTCCCTCACTGACCCCGCTGGCATCCCCCCAGGCTCCACGGGATGCTCTTCCCCCCCCTGCCCAAACCTACGGGCAGCGAAGCCCTCCGGTTCTCAGCCAGCGAGATGAGCCAGGTGAGCTGCAGCGTGCACCCCGGGAAGAGCCGCGGGGCCGAGACCTCCCAGCACAGCGCTGCTTCTTCCCCACAGAACAAGCCCTGGAAAAGTTTCTTGGAGCCCTCGGAGCAGCTCAGCCCCGGGGAGCTGCTGGTGATGGAGATGAGCCCCGAAAAGGAAGCAGCCACCAGCACGCGGCCGCGCACACCGCAGCTCAGCCCCAAAGAACCGACGGAGCCACCGCAGCCACGCTGCGATGTGGAGCTGCCCTTCGCGTACCGGCGGCAGGAGGTGCTGGACCCGGAGCCCGCGGGGTCAGGGGGGGTCCCCTCCTGTGGCCCCACAGCCCCAGAGGAGGACGCTGGGAGCTGGGGGCTGGGCCAGGCGCTGGCTCCTCTTGTGCTGCTCAAATCCATCGCCCCGCAGGACCAGGAGGGTGCGGGGCTGCTGCAGGAGGCGGTGCCATAGTGACCCCGACGAGAGGGTCCCGCAGGCAGCGAGGGGGCGATGCTGCGGGTCCGGGAGGGCTGATGCTGAGCATCCAGGCGGGGTCCTGAGTGCCCTCCCCGAGGCACCGCCCCGCGGGGACTTTCTTGGGGGGTTTCTGATTTCCAGGAGCAGCACAGCACTGCGGAGCAGTCCGAAATAACGAGGGCAGGGGGCTGCGGGCTCAGCTCCACGCGTGGGGGGTGGCATCAGAGAGTGAGCACTGCATCCCTGCCCCCGTGGGACGGGGGCCCGGCAGCCTCAGCGCCGAGCACCGAAACTCCGGGCTGTAAAAGTAAAGAAAAACCAAACAGAGGCGCTGCCACGCTCTGCTTGTCCCACCCGGGTCGGGGATGTGGTGCAGGGACCCCGAGCAGCGGGGTCAGACGCGTGGGGCTGCGCTCCGTATGTGGGGCAGAGCCCTTCGGCAGCGGTTTGCGGTCCGCCCGCCCCACGTTGGGGGCGGAGGTGGCTGCTGAGAGTGCGAAAATGAACGCTGAGAAAACAGAAATGGGTTTAAGAGGCGGAGAGAGATGTGGGGAGAGGCAGCACCCCCAGCCCCGTCACGCCAGGCGTTTCCCCCCCATTTCGGCTGCTGCTCGGAGCACCCCGGGGTGCCGAGGTCCCCGCGGGTGGGGCCGCTCCGTCGCGGTACCACGGGGTGGCAGCAGCACCGCCGTCCACGCGCAAACCGACCCCACCCGACCCCTTCCCCCCACCCCCCGTCCCATCCCCGCGGGGTTATCGGGCAGCACGTCCCCGTCCCTAACGCAGCGCTGCAGCCCCTCTCCTTCCCCTCCAAACCCAAAGCGGTGGGGGTGGGGAGTGGGACGGGCGTTTCTTTTTAGGGCTTCGGTTGCGATTCCTTGCAGAGGAAGTGCTGCGTTATAGGAGCGCGGCGCTCGGGTTGCAGCCCGGCCCCTGTTTACAGCGCAGCTTTTGGGGTCACGGCTCGGGCCGAGCACATGGCCCGGCACGGGGCCAGGACACGGGCGCCGCGATCCTGTGTGACTGTGGCAGGACAGCAAGTCCCCACCGCCGCCTGAAAAACACCCCGAGGGGGGGAGGGGGGGATCCTCTCCGTGCCCGCGGGGTCAGCATCCCTTTGGGGACAGCCCCGTCCCCAGCCCCACGGCGACCCCGTGAACCCACAGAGCCCGGAGGAGTGCCGGGGAAACTTAATGAAGCCTCGTGTGATGCCAATTAGCACGAATGAGCTGCTCTGGGCTCCCTAATGAGTTTAAATGGCGCGGAACTATTTTCCAAAGGAGTTTCCGGGAGCGGCCGTGCGGGCGGAGGTCTGAGGACGGGCACCGGAGCGGCACAGGGACGGGGACGGCTGCAAGGACACAGCATCGGCCGCCCCGACACCGCGCACACTGCGGAGCACCGGCTGCATGCGGGCTGAGAACGGGCAACTCATCACACTGCACTCCGCCCACGTGGATAAGGAGCGAAAAAATCCCTCCGGAATGGGGAAGATACCGCAGGAATGGGGAAAAAGCTCAGCCCAACGCGCCGGCCCCAAAGGTGCCCCGCAGCCGTGGCCGTTCCCCGCGTTGGGTCGGAGGTTTTCCTTCGCAGAACGGAACCGAGGAGCCCACGAGCCGTACACCGCGTGCCCCGACGCCCCAATTCGGGCCCCGCCGCCGTTATTTTCGGCGGAGGTCATCCGACGCGGCCGTACCTCGCTGCTATTCCCGGCCCCGGCCGTGGGAGCACCGCACGTCCCCGCTCCCAGCGCTGCCCCTCCCGCACCCACTGCGCTTTTCCACCCCCCCCCCCCTCAACGAGAGGTCCGACGGGGCCGCGCCGGGTCGGGCAGCAAACCCACGCGGTGCTGAGCCCGCAGCAAAGCGGCCGGCGTCCCGCGGGTGCTCCTCCCCGGCGCTCTCGCTGTTTTTCTCATCGGGAACCACAGAGAAGCGGAGCAAACCGCGCTGCCGCCGGCCACAGCCAGCCCGGCCCGGCCCCGACGGGACGGCCGCATCACACGGCCGCTTATCGGGAAAGCCCGCTCCCTCGGCGCCCTATAAACCCTCTGGCATAGCAGCCAAGGCGGTGACACGTGCTAGCGAGCCGGGCTCCCTGGGGTCGCGGTGTAACCGTGGGCTGCGGGGATCACCCCGGGTACGGGCGCGGGGGTCCCCGCACTGCCCCCCACCACGCGCTGCCGGCAGGTGACCGCACGGCTTCTCCTCCTCCTCCTCCTCCTCGTTGTTGTTGTTGTTGCTGTCCATGTTTTTCTGGACCGGGCCCTCCACCAAGAAGAGCCAAAATATTTGTCCCCGTGTTTGTGCCCGCGGGGAGGGCCCTGGGGCCGCGGGGGGGGGGGTCCTCTCTGCCACCCGGAGCCCCGCAGCCCCCGCCCCGCGGCCGCTGTTTACCCATAGACATGTTTGTGAGCCGCTTCCCGGCTCCGAAATCATTGGACAAAAGTCAAAAGCCGTAAAAATTTTCCACAGTCCGCAACGGGGAAGGGGACGGGGGGGGGGAGAGGGGACGGTGTCCCCGTGTGAAGGGGTCCCCCACGGACCGGCTTTTGCAGCACTGGAGCAAAACCGGTGCGAGATAACGGAGGCACGGGGGGGGGGGGTGGGGGGAGGTGCCGTTGTTGACCCTCTGTCTGCAGACTCGCCCCCCCCATCGGCGCACGGGGACCCAAACACAGCCGTGTCCCAGCTGCAGGACCCCGTCCCCGCCGGCGCTCCCCCCGCACGCAGCCGGGAGGAGGTGGAGGAAGAGCTCCTGGACGGGCGCCCGCGCTGTTAATCCGCGGCCGTCGCACATTCTGTCCCCGCCGGAGCCGCTGCCAGCGCGGGGGGGAGGGGGACACCCACCCCCACCCCCACCCCGGAGGGACGCGGTGGCTCAGGGCCGCCCATGGGTGCCCAGCACACCGTGGCCTTCTGCAAATGCTACCAGAGCTGAGCAGGGACACGGAGCCGGGCATGGAGCTCTGTACTGCGGAGCACGGGGTGCAGCTCTGTCCGTGGGGGTATTTTTAGCCCTTCCAGGACTGGAACCCAACGCTGGGGCTGTACAAGAAAGCCCCGGAGCTGTTACAAGAAGTGCTGCAGGAAGGATGCCTCCGGGGAGCAGTGTCTGCAAGCAGTGTCACCGCGAGGCATCCCCATCCTCATCCTGGGGGGGCAGCCAAGCAGAGGGGGCCTGGGTGCACGGAGCACCTGTGGGTGCTGCACAGTGGGCAGGGGGTGCAGCTCTGAACGCTGAGCAAGGCCCGAGAAGCAAGAAAGGAAACGAAAACCCAAACAAACAGGAAAGAAACATAAAGAAAAACTCTAGACAAAAACCAAAGGAAAAGAAAAAAAAGAAGAAAAGCAAACAAAGAAACCTGGGGAGGGGGGAAAGTCACGTTCCAGCAGCAGCGTTTGGTGCAGCACGGCCCTGGGGGACACCACCGACCCCAGCCCCATTTCGGACCCTCTGATATCTGCTGTGCTCAGCAGATGTGGGGTACAGAAGTGCGGAGCACCCAAAGTTCACTGAGCACAGTGGGGAGGGGCTGCACGATGGGGAACACTGGCACTGCGGGACCCAACGGGAGCACACAGTGCCATGGGGCAGTGGAAGGGATGAGGGCCTCGTGGAAGGGGAACTCCGCTCTGCTGAGCTCTGGGAAAGGGGAAGTGGCACTGGGACACAGCTCTTGTGCAACTGAAAGATGCCCCACGTGCAGAGGCTGAGAGCAGCAGTTGGGGTAAGGGAATTTATTCCAGAGAAATCACCCAAACTGAAATCGTACGAAAAGAGGAACATCAAAGAGTGATTGATATAAAAGTGGTCACTGATACAAAGAATAGAAAATCCTCTGAGCGATGCCCAGCACCGGAGCTGGGGCTCTGCACAGGGCTTGGGGGAATGCATAGTCCTTGGAGGACCCGCTCCGGTTTTAATCCTTGGCCACCGGAGCACTGCGAGGGGCCACATCTGTGCCACCAGCAGGAACAGCACCAAAACACCACCGCAGATCTCTGCAGCTTTGGGAATTACACTGTCCCCATGTCCTCCTCCCCACCGCTGTCCATGGGGGGCTCTGCAGCCATCCCCCACAGCACCAGGGGTCACGGGCAGCAGAGCCTGCCTCACCCGGCCACTCGTCTTCTCAGGACACAGCAGCACTGGAGCAGTGTCTGCGGGAGAGGAGCTGAGCACACAGCACCGCGGGGTCCAAACCCAGCACAGGATTCAAACATCCTCTGGTATCTCTGCAACACCTCCGAGCTCCCGCTCTCCACGGCGGGAGCTGCTGGAGCACCGTCCCAGTTCCATCCGAACCCCAAATCCTGGGGCAGTTCCAGCCCTCCGCGCCCCACGGGGCAGCGCCCACAGTGGGGGCTCTCACGGCCGCCACGTGCCCACGCTGACTGCAGCCCAATGGTCGTGATGCTGCCAGCAGCTCTCAGCAGGTCATGCAGCGCGGGCGGATGCCGTCCGAAGGTGGGTTCGGGTCAATCTGCAACGCCAAGGTCAGGGTCAGGACCCCCGGGGCAGCAGCAGGACCCACAGCGCCCGCACCCACCCATTCCATACCTCTGAGTAGAGCGGAGGGGGTCGGAAGCGGAACTCCTGGATGTAGGCGAAGAAGGGCCCCTCCAGCACGGCCCCCAGCTCACTGCGGCACGGCGGGGCCAGGCTCTGCTCGGCCGTGGGGCTGGGCACCACCGCCGAGTACTCAGGGGGGGCTGAAGAGGAAATAGGAAAGAGGAATAGGGATCGTGCAGCCGGAGCGGTTCCATACGCGCCGTTCCCTGTGCTGTCGAGGCTCAGCACGTGCCCTGCCCCTTCGCTCACCCTCGGGCTGCTCGGGGATGCTGCTCAGCCACTCCAGGGCCACGCTGTACTGGCTGCTGACGCTGGACGTGCGGCTGCCGAACGGATGCAGTGGGATCGTCCCAATGACGAGAGGCAGCTCCAGGAGCAGCTTGGACGTGCCGGGAATATCCACACAGACCTGCAGACAGCAGGGAAACAACTGCTGGTGTCACCCCCACCCAGAGGGGCAGAGCTTCCCTGGGTGAGGGGCAGAAGGGAATGACTGCGGTGCGATATCACAGCACCGGCCGCAATGGGCGCAGCTCTGGGGAGATGGGAGCACCCAGTGGGGAGCTGAGCCCACAGCCCTCACCTTCAGGGAATACTCCACTTGGATGATGCGGCACTGCAGGATGGACGGCCCCACCGGAGGGATCTTCAGCGCCCGCCCGTGCCACACCTCGCGCTTCCCCGCAGCGATGGAGTCCCCGGCGATGCTCGTCACCACGGACTTCTTCTGCTTCTTGGTGCCCCGAGCGATGAAGGTCTGAGTCTGGATGATGGCCGCTTTGGGCACCACCGCCCGGTTGGTGCAGTTGTCAATCTCGGCAAAGATAGGGATGACCTCACCTGGCGAGCAGATGCACATGTTGGAGACGGAGCCCAGTCCTCCCCCGAGGAATTCCTGCCCGGGGTCAGCGGGGTTCGTCCGCCCGTGGCACGGCGGGGGTGAGCGGTGACCCCGGGTCCCCTCCCGCGGAGGTTCAGCCCGGGTGCCCGAGGGAGGTGCTCACCAGGGGTGTAGCCCTTGCGGTCGATCTTGGCAGTCACGGAGACCTGCCCGCGATTGCAGTACCAGGCACGGGCGAGCTTCTCCTTAGCGCCCGCCTGGGGAGCCTGGGAGAAGGGACACACAGAGGCGGCTCAGAAAGGCACAGTAACGCAGCGTGAGCCCTTCCCCAGCAGCACGCTCAGCCCATCCCCGCCGCGTGGGGCACGTCTCGCGAGCTCCGGGCTCACCAGCAGCGCGGGCGTGTTGATGTCGATGGGTTCGATGACGGTGAACTCCTTCTTCACCTTTTTCACCGTGGCCCAGGGCCGGTGCAGCTTGGCCTTCACCCAGTAGCGCACGCTGCCGTGTTTGCCCTCGAAGGACGTCGCCAGGGTCCTGTGAGCGAGAGGTGAGCGATCCCGAGGGCTCCGGGGTGACGGAGGGGTGCGCCCACCCGGCGTGCCCGGCCACGGCTCTTCCCCTTGGCGTTAAGAAAACCCAAACCGTGAACTTACTCTGGGAGCTGGAAGGTGAAGGGGAACTCGTGCCGGCCCGCCTGCAGGACGGTGACTTCGCCGTTATCTGCGGGGAGAACACCCAGACGGCGGTCACCTCCCACCCGCGGGGCTCTGCGTGGGGCGGGTGGGGACGACCCGAAGGCGGTGAGGTCTTTCCGTCGGGGCCGCGCCGCCCCACGCACCGCGCTCAGCTCCGGGCCCCGCAGCCCACCCTGCCGGGGAGCCGCACCCCGCAGCAGCTCCGGGCCGGACAGAGGGCACGGCGCGGGGCGTCCGCGGCGCCCCATCCCCACCGCAGCGTCCGGGGCTGGAGGGGCTCGGGGGGGGGGGCTCGCAGTACCTGGCGGTGCCAGCAGCGTGTCGCGGTGGCTGAGGAACTCCACCTGATCGCTGTAGCTCTGCGTGTAGGCGGTGCTGGAACCGGCGCTGCGCGATTCGGTCCAATGGACGCGGGCGGCCCCGAGCGCCCGCAACCGGAGCGCCCCGCACCGCGCGGCCGCCGCCAGCTCCAGCACCACGCGTCCCACCACCGCCTGCCCCGGGCTGAACGCGGCCGGAGCGCCCCGCTCCGCGCCCTCCAGCACGATCAGGAAGCGCTTCAGGCGGTCGAACAGCATGGCGACGGATCCCCGCTCCGATCCCTCCCCACCGCCGCCCAGCGCCGCTTTAAGTGCCCGGCGCGGCCCGGGGGCGGCCCCGGTGGGGCGGGACGGGACGGGGCGGCCCCGGCGGGCGCCGCAAAACAACGCAGGGAGCATGTGCGGGCGGTACCGCCCCCCCCCTTTCCTCCTCCTCCTCCTCCTCCTTCTCCTCCTTTCCCCCCCCCCCCGCCGCTTCCTCGGGCCCAACGGGAGCGGTGTCCGCCGCTTCGCCGCCCCCGGCCCCGTTCAGCCCCGCGGCGGTGCGGTGGGGGCGGAGCCCCGCGGGGACCCCACGGGAGGAGGGGCCCACGGCCACGGCGCTGCACGCCGTCCCGGAGCCGTTCCCGGGGATCGGAGCGCGCTGCGGGCGGATCCGGATGCGGGGAAGGCTGCTCGGGGCCGCGGCTCCGCTTATTTCTAGGAAGCGAGGCACTGGCTCCCGTTCAGCTCGCGCAGTTACGCGCCGAGCAACGCGTCCTCCGTGGGCTTTTTAACCGTGTGAGTGCCGGCTCCGCGCCGCTGCCGGCGTGGCCTCGCTGCGGGTCCGCAGCGCGAGGGAAGGAGCTGCGTTTTATCGCCCGTACATCGGCGTGTGCTGCCGAGAGCGAACGTGAGTCACAGCAAACGCTGCAAGAGGAGCGGTGGAAGAAGGAAGCGAGGCGTGCCCCGGCACCAGCGGTCCCCGCAGTCCCTGGGACCCCTAGAACCTTACAGCTGGCACAGCCACCATCTGAGCACCACGGGGACCCAACACGGGGCTTCTCCCACGTCCCGAATGGTTAGTGGGATGCTAAACACACCTGCAGCTGTCACAGGGCCATCGTGGGCACAGCACAGAAGGGCCACTGCCAAAAAGACAGAAACTCCAAAGTGATGGAGGTGGGAAGGGACGGTCACCTCGAAAAAGAGAGCGTGACCCTACAGCGGGAGCTGGAGCAGGACCAGCTGCAGGCAGCGCCCGTCGCCCTGAGACTCGTGGATTTCAGTATCAGGGAAACCCGACGGCAGCGACAGCGGCTGCAGCGGTATCACTGTGGGGGAGGGCAGAAGATGTGCACTTCTGTAAGGCAGAGTTAATGAGCAGGTAGACGGCTGACACGGCCCACGCCACTCAGCTCTGGATCATTTCATCCCAACTACACAAATAGCTCGAGCGCCTCGTCCAAGCAACACGCCAGCTGGGCATGCGGTTCCAGCATCAGAAAAACTGAAAGCAAATATTTGCCGAGCTCCTAAGTGCTCTTTCCACACTTGTGAACAGACCCCATGTTTGCGCTTCCCTGCGCAAACAGAACAAAAGCCACAAGCCTGCGGTGCTCCGCCGAGCCCGCGGGCAGCCCCGCAGAGACCAGCAGAGGTCAAGAGGGAGAACCCCGCTCGCAGGCAGCACCAGGAGGGCAGAGCTCTGCCCGCAGCCCCCGACCCACAGCCCAGCAGCACCGGACCACCCCCAGCCGCAGCCTTACCGGGGATGAGCTGGCGGCGGCGGTGCAGGAAGGTCTGGAAGGCGGTGTAGTCGTGGTAGACGGTGTTGAAGCCCACGCTGCGGCTCTCCAACCAATGCACGGCCGCACGGCCGCGAGCGCAGACCTCCAGCGCCCGCAGGCGCAGCGTGCCACGCAGCTCCAGGCGCACGCAGCCGTGCAGCAGCTCCCCGCTGCCGTACGCACCCCACGCCCGCCCGTCCTCCAGCTCCAGCACCAAGCTCCGCACACGCCCCGGGGGCTGCATCGCTGCCAGGGGAGGGAAGGAAGAGCAAAGGTTGGCCAAAATCCCCTTCCCGGCCCTGCAGCCCCCGCCCGCTGCGACTGAGACCCTGCTTTGTGGTGGCACTTTAGTGTTGACGTCGTGCGTGGGGACGGAGAGGGGCTGGGGAGGCAAGTGACAGTGCTTTTAAAGCCGAGGAGAAGGAACGTCACTTTGTCTTATCTCTGAGTCACAGACACTGCTGATGTGCCACTGGTACGTGCCGGTGGCTCCGTCCGCAGGGAGGGGTGCTGGGCGGCTTTCACACTGCGGGCTCTGTTTGGCCTTCCAAACTCAGGCAGTGCTGAGTGAGTGGTTGGAGAGGGGCTTGGAAAGCAAAGCCCCTTTCCCCAAAAGCCAGCTGAACTTTGTGTGTCTGAAACTGCAGCGAGATCTACGCGAAAAGAAAGCGAACAACCGCAGCCCACCCCCAGCAGCAGCTCTCCTGGTGCTCAGCCTTTAACCCCAGCTGTCTCTGCTGTAGCACAGCAGGATGCAGTGCCAGAAAACACGGGGCAGACCCACAGCGCGTGCAAGTCCCTGTTACTACGCCCAGTGAAGCAATCTATACATTTGAATCTGGGTGCTTGCAACGTGCCAGCAAATGACAGCGTGTGAAGCAGCTGTGGGAATCTGCGAGGCAAACAGCTTCCAAGCACACGTGGAGCAAACAACATCCCCGTCCCCAGAGATGTGGTGTCAAACCTCAAGAGGAAAGCACAGGGAGTCGGTGGGCTCACTGCTCACACGCACTGCAGCGATTGGAAACGAGTTAGTGAGTAGTGCTGGCTCACAGCACACGTGAATCAAATCCATCTGCAGCAAAAGGCCGAGAAGAGCTCGTGATGAAGTGGCAGCTGCGACACGGCAGCAGCTGGCCCTGCTCACTTGGCCTCCCTTTAAAACACCAACATCCCCCCCAGAGTTAGTGCAAGCTCAGCATTCAGGAAACCCACGGGAGTTATCAGCTCGACAGAAATGCTCTGCCTGTTGCTAGGAAAACAGCCCGGCTCATCCCGAGCTGCAGAGGGCTGCTTCTCTGCCCTACTGTTCACTGACCTTTGGTGCCAGGCCTTGACACCAACATCCAAACAGATAACACAGGAATATTCCAGCCCACACACAGCTCTGACAGCGCTTCTGATCTCTCGCCCTTCCCCTGAGCTTCCCCCACCACGCCTGCTCCCTGTGCCCCGCACCCGCCTGCGGGCACCGCGTGGATCCTGCAGCTCCAGCGGAGGTGTCACTCGTGTCTTTGGGCCCCCGGTGTTTACTGCTTTGTTGTGAATCAGCTCTTGAAATAAATGTTGCCTGGACTAACACGCAGCCGGGCCAGGGCTGCTAGGTACTACACGACACATCTCATGAGCATCCCACCTGAGGAGAGAGAACAGCACGGGGCATGGGTGGCACCATGAGCTTCACGCAGTGCACACAGCTTTGCTTTGCATAATCCCTCTTCCCAAACCTGCCCGTGGTGAACGCTGCCCTGTTAACGCTGTGCCTGCTGCAGCACGTCTTCTGAGTCGTCGCTCCCGCTGTCTGCGTGGGACCGGCGATGGGATTTTCATCCGCTCACAGACTGCAGTGAAAAACAGCTCAAGCCAGTAAACTGGGAGGCAACATCAGAAGAGCCTTGCAGTCTCAGATCCGTGTGTATTTTCGTGAATGAGAGGAGAGCACTTCAGTGAAAACCTCTGCCCAGCAAGCAGCTGCAGGCTGACAGTTCTCAGAGAGGTAAGAGAAGAAATTCAGGTGGAAGATACAGGAGCACCGTTCCATATAAAGGTGTGAAGGTATTATCTGCTCCACATCTGAAACAAACGGCTTAAAAACGGATCCTTGGTGTGAAGGGACCTCTCTCAGAGGCAGACTGTTGGCCATTGGGCACAGGAGCAGTGCCAGAGGAGGATTTTCATGCCTCCCACGACCAGCTCAAACTGCATCTCCACCTGAGGTTGCAAAAGCACAGCTTTCAATTCGAATCCTTTCGTGCCTCCCCCAAAATACAAACACAAAGTAAATTCAGAAAAACAAATACAGCACGGGAGAAAGGTCAAGCTGCTGGTTTGTGTCCCAGAAAGCATTCGTTCACCACCCAAACATGCTAACAATTACTACACAATAGCAGTGACTACGGCTCGCACACGCATCAAGGTGACAAACAAGTGAGATGTCACCTGCAGGGCTGAAAGTGCCCGAGGTGAGCTGAGCCTTGAGCGCGAGCCCTTCAGAAAAGGGGGGAACGGAGGGTGAGGAAAAGGCTGCTCACAGAAACACAGAATCATAGGGGTTGGAAGGGACCTCCAGAGATCACCGAGTCCAACCCCACTGCCAAAGCAGCTCCCTACAGCAGGTCGCACAGGTGGGTGCTGGATATCTCCAGAGAAGGAGACCCCACACCCCCCTGGGCAGCCTGATCAGGTCCCCCCTTCAGTCTCCTTTTCTCAAGGCTGAACAGACCCAGTTCACTCCGCCTTTCTTATAGGGGAGATCCCCCATGCCCTTCCCCATCTTTGTGGCCCTGCGCTGCACTCTTCCCGAGAGATCCCTGTCTGTTTTGCACAGAACTGCACACAGTGCTCCAGCTGAGACCTCCCCAGGGCAGAGCAGAGCAGAGGAACACCTCCGTCGACCTGCCGGCCACGCTCTTTTTAAAGCACAATGCTGCTGCACGAGAAGCCTGCGAGGAGCCGGGACCGGACCGCGTCACCGTGACAACGGCACTGCCCTCTCGCGCGGCGGCACGGCACGGCACGGCACGGCACGGCACAGCCCAGCACGGCACGTCACGTCGCGTCACGGCACAGCCCAGCACGGCGCTATGGCGGCGCTGATGGCCGCGCTCGAGTCGTACCGCGGCCGTGACCGCGCGGTGAGTGCTGCCGTCGGGGCGGCCCCGCGCTCGCTCCCGCTCCGATCCGCGCTCGCTCCCGCTCGGCCCCGCGCTCACCGCACCGTTCCCCGCAGCTCCGCACGCTGTGCTACGTGTCCCGGCTGGCGGGCGGAGCGTTGGCCCCGCGGGGCTCCGCGCAGGGGCTGTCCCGGGGCCTCCTGGCCGTGTCGGCCCAGCTGAGTTCGTGCCGCACCGTTCTGCGTCTGCTGGACGACTTCGCCATGCTCAGGCACAGCTGCGCCTACGGGCTGGGGCCCAAGGTGGGTGCGGGCCGTGGGGCGCGGTGGGAGCGCGTGGGGTCGAGGCGTGCCCGTGTGCTCCCCGCAGGACGAGGACGCGTTGGTGCGAGGGCTCTCGGTGCTGTGCAACGTGGCCGACCAGCTGTACTACCCCTGCGAGCACGTCGCATGGGCGGCCGACGCCGGCGTCGTCGTGGTTGGCTCGCAGCGGTGGTGGGCTGCCAGCACCGCGCTCTGGGGGTTCTCACTGCTGCTGGGCATCCTGCGGTGAGCGGTGGGCACGGGGAGGGACCCTCGGCCCCGTTCCCGTGGCTGCTCCGGGAGAAGTGACTTTGCTTTGCCTCGTTTGCAGCTCCCTGAGGATCTTGTTCTGCTTAAGAAGGAAGCTGAGGCAGCAGAAGCGGTATGGTTCCTCTCTGTGCTTCTGCACCTGAGTGTTATTTCTGATGAGTGGGCTGGGCTGGAAGGGACCCTGCCACAGGCAGCATCACACAGACCGCATCCTAGCCCATCGCTTGCCCATGGCCCCATCCGCCCCACCCTTAAACCCCTGCAGGGACAGGAGCCGGTCACTCGCGTTGTTTTTGTTTCCAGCAGTACACCTTCAGCACAGAGTCACCAGAAGATGCGAGCCCAAGTGAAGGCTGAAGTTCTGACCATCGTCAGCAACGTGGCAGATCTGTCCAACGCTGTGCATTGGATGCCGCCGGGGTTCCTGTGGGCCGGGCGCTTCCCCCCGTGGTTGGTGGGGCTCCTGGGGACCATCTCTTCCCTGATTGCTATCTACCAGGCATCTGGGAGGGGCAGCTCTGGAGCTGCGTGAGCTGTAGTTGAGCCTCGGAAACCCGATTTGAGGCAGGGTGGATCTTAACATTCCTGGATGCCAATGATTCTGATTCCATGAATCCTGTAACTGAGAGCGTGATCAAGAGCTCTGTTACAGAGAGGATTACTTAGGGCTGATGAATTTTATTCATAGAAATCTTTCGGGTGAGTCCTCTGAAAAATCAAGAAATCTCGTAGGACTGATAACAGAGGGAAAATAAAGTGGGCTGCAGTCACTTCCATCCCTCCTGTACTTCAGAAGACGGCTGCAGCCCTCCAGTCCCTGCTCTCCTCTACAGGAGCACAAAGGCAGTGCTTGGTGCTGAGACCTTCCGAGGGATGGATGCTGTGAGCTCCAGCTCCAGGCCCAGCACTGAGTGCACGGAGGTGGCCTGGGTGGTGGAAGTTTCTCTGTCAGATGTTTTGATGTCTGAGCCCAGAGCGGGCGGCAGGGGGAGGACGTTGGGTGGGAGGTTGCTTTGTGGCTGCTGGGTGGCAGGATGCTTTCTTTGTGGCTGCTGTATTTCTTCAGAGGCGATGGAGGAGATACGCCGTGCCTTGCTAAGCTGTCTTCCAGCCTTTCTACTCGAGGGGAGCCGTCACGAACTGGGACTTGGTGAAGGCAGAGGGGCCGGGAGGTGCCGTGGGGCTCCGGCTGTGCCTTCGTGGAGGGCCACGTGGTGGAGCTCTTCCACCGAGCTCTGCCGGAGCCCGCAGACCTGGACAGAAAAAAAGTCCGGTGCTCACCTGAACTGACTGCTCCACCCGTGCACGAGTGAGTTTTACAATCATGTTTTTAAGCAGGACCAATAATAAATGCGAGAAACGCTTCAAAGGTGGCCGTGGGTCGGCACTGCTCACGGTTCTGCTCCGTCTGAGCCGTTCTGTGCCGCGCAGCGCTGCGTGGAGCGCCCGGCCACGCTGCTGTGCCGTTCGTGGGGCAGCAGAGGCCGTGCTGCTGTGCCGTGTGTGTGTGCGTGGGGCAGCAGAGGCCGTGCTGCTGTGCCGTGTGTGTGTGCGTGGGGCAGCAGAGGCTGCCTCCTCCCTCGGAGCCGGAGCACAGCGGAGCGTTGCTGCTCTTTAGCCCTTGCCCTGCCCCCGTGTTTGTTACCCGGACTCTGCCCCTCTGCAGAGGACGCAGTGCTGACCGCGCTCGGTTTGGGGCTCGCAGTGCCGGCGGTTCCTGTGCCCGCAGTTCGTGCTCTCCCTGCAGATGCGTGGAGTGAACGCCTGCGTGCAGCCCCTCCCCGTCCTCAGCTGCCGTCGTGTGTTTTCTTTGCTGGGTCGGATGCCGCTGCCCCGAGTCCCCATCCCCAGTGCCAGGCTGAGCTTCGCGCACGTCGCGGCGGCTGCTGGCTGCCGGCTCAGCTGAGAGCTCAGCTCATCCCCCCGGGAACCGACCGCTGCTCTCTGCAGCTCCGCTCCATGCGGGAAAACATTTGCTGAGCAGGGACAGATTGTTCCGGCCGCCACCTCTCTTTGTCAGCAGGCCGAGATGTGAAAGGCCGTGAGCAGATCGCTTTGCAGAGCTGCTGATACCGGCTCGGATCCGCGGCTCCCGCTTTTACAGCCCCTTTATAGCGCGGTGACTCAACGAACAAAGCCGGGACCGCGCTTTACGAGCGTCACACCTGGCGTGCCGCTCCCCGCGGGCGCTATCAGCCGCCGGAGACTCGCTGGGAAGGGATGGGCGCTGCCGGCCCGGTTCGGGTGCCGGCCCGGTTCGGGTGCGGGCGGGGCGGATCCCCGCGCACGTGGGGACGGCAGGCTCCGGCGCGGAAGGGGTTAACGCACGGCGCATGCGCACGCTCGGCCCCGGGCTCCCATTCACAAAGAACGAGCCGAGAGCGCCGCGGCCGCTGATTGGCTGTGGCGCCGGGGGGGGGCGGGGCCGGCGGCGGGGCGGCCACGCGGCGTCGGAGCGCAGTCCGTCCGGTGCCGTCCCGGAGCGCGCCCGGTGAGGAGTGCGGCTGCGGGGCGGGGAGCGCGGGGAGCGCCCGGCACCTCCGTGCCTGCGACGCTGCTCGGACCCTAGCGCTCGGTACCGGCTGGCTCCGCGCCGGGCCGCCCTTACCCCGGGCTCCGCGCTCCCACCGCCGCCTCTCGCGGTCCCCCGACGCGGCGGCCGCAGCCCCGCGGGTCCCCCGGGAGGGTCCGAGCGTTCCCCGCTGACCGTCGGCCGTCCCCTCGCACAGCAGCTCCCCGCGATGTCCGTCAGCAGCCACGAGAACCGGAAATCCCGCTCGAGCTCGGGCTCCATGAACATCCACCTCTTCCACAAGCCGGGCCACGCCGACAGCCTCCTCACCCACCTGAACCTGCTCCGCAAGAGGCATCTCTTCACCGACGTGGTGCTGCGGGCGGGGAACCGCTCCTTCCACTGCCACCGCGCCGTGCTGGCCGCCTGCAGCCGCTACTTCGACGCCATGTTCAGCGGCGGCCTGAAGGAGAGCCGGGACGCAGAGGTCAACTTCCACGATTCCCTCCACCCCGAGGTGCTGGAGCTGCTCCTGGACTACGCCTACTCGGCCCGGGTGCTGATCAACGAGGAGAACGCGGAGTCCCTGCTGGAGGCCGGGGACATGCTGCAGTTCCAGGACGTTCGGGATGCTTCGGCCGACTTCTTGGAGAAGAACCTCTACCCCGGGAACTGCCTGAACATGCTGCTGCTGTCCGACGCGCACTGCTGCGAGCGGCTGCTGGAGCTGTCCTGGAGGATGGCGTTGGCCAACTTCACCTCGCTCTGCAAGAGCGAGGATTTCCTGCGGCTGCCCAAAACCAAGCTGCTGGAGCTGGTGGAGAGCGAAGAGCTGGAGGTGGAGGACGAGACCCTGGTGTACGAAGCGGTGATGGGCTGGATCCGGTACGATCTGCCGCGGCGGCACGAGGTTCTGCCCGAGCTGCTGCGCTGCGTGCGCTTGGCCCTGCTGCCCGAGTCCTTCCTGCGCGGGGAGGTGGCGTGCGAGCAGCTGGTGACCAGCCACAAGCTGGGCGAGGAGATCGTGGCCGACGCGGTGCGCTGCAAAATGAAGATCCTGCAGAACGACGGGCTGGTGCTGGGGGGCTGCGCCCGGCCCCGCAAGGTCAGCCAGGCCCTGCTGCTGCTCGGCGGCCAGACCTTCATGTGCAACAAGATCTACGTGCTGGATCAGAAGAGCCGTGAGATAATCCCCCGCGCCGACATCCCGAGCCCCCGCAAAGAGTGCAGCGCCTGCGCCATCGGCTGCAAAGTGTACATCACGGGGGGGAAGGGCTCCGAGAACGGCGCTTCCAGGGACGTGTGGGTGTACGACACGCTCCACGACGAGTGGGCCAAGGCCGCTCCCATGCTGGTGGCGCGGTTCGGCCACGGCTCCGCAGAACTGGACCACTGTCTGTACGTGGTGGGAGGGCACACGGCCGTGAGCGGGGCCTTCCCGGCCTCCCCCTCCGTCTCTCTCAAGCAAGTGGAGCACTACGACCCTCAGCTGGACAAGTGGTCCCTGGTGGCCCCGCTCCGGGAAGGCGTGAGCAACGCTGCCGTGGTGGGGGCCAAGATGAAGCTGTTTGTGTTCGGCGGCACCAGCGCCAACCAGGAGAAGCTGCCCAAGGTGCAGTGCTTCGACCCCTGCCAGAACCGCTGGACGGTGCCGGGCAGCTGCCCGCAGCCCTGGAGGTACACGGCCGCGGCGGTGGTGGGCAGCCACGTCATCGTCATCGGGGGCGACACGGAGTTCTCCGCCAGCTCCGCTTACCGCTTCCACAGTGACACCTACCAGTGGTCCAAGTTCGGGGACGTGACCGCCAAGCGCATCAGCTGCCGCGCCGTCACGTCGGGCAACAGGCTGTACGTGGTGGGGGGGTACTGCGGGGCGCAGCGCTGCAAAACGCTCGACTGCTACGACCCCTCGTCCGACACCTGGAGCAGCGTCACCACGGTGCCCTACTCCCTGATCCCCACCGCCTTCGTCAGCACCTGGAAGTACCTGTCCGCCTGAGGAGCGGGGCACGTAAACGGTTCGTGTCGGCCCAGAGCTGCTCTGTAACTGCTGAGCCCCGAAGGGCGGATGTGCTGCGGTCCTGCAGCTCTCCCCGTGTGAGCGTCGGCTCCGGACACGTGCTTCGAGCCTGGAGCTCAAACGCTGCGGGAAGACGAGTATAAATAACAAGACACTTAACCTGGCATCCCAGCCCTCCCACCGAGTCTTGGCCTATGCGAAGATTTTGGGGAATGCTCTCTGTGAGCGGGGTTGGGTGTCGTGGTGCAGAAAGCCGCGTGAGCCCACGGCTGCGTTAACACGTGGGCTGGGGGGGACCGCGCGGGGCCACGAGGGGCGGCTGCTGCTTTTAGCACTGCCCCCTCCTCCTGGTGCCACAGTTAATCTGCTGGTGGCACCCAGATGTCTTGCGGGATCCTGTGGGACAGGAGGGCTGGTGCCAGAATAAGATGATAGCTGGGATTTAGTCCCAGAACGGTCGGTAATTGCCTTTGTAAGACAAGCCCTGTCTGCATATAAACACAGGGTTTATCCACTTCTAATTATTCTCTGGCGTCCCCTCCGTGCCATTTCTTTCCTGGTGCACAGCAATCGACTTAAAAACTTGTGACTGGAGTTAAGCTGTTCTGGAAGGGAAGACGCTGGCGAAGCGCAGATCCCCGCTGTGTCTCTTTTTGCCTTTTCCCCTTGCAAGAGCTCTGCTGCTCACACGGAGTGGCGTTAACGAAGTGCTCTGTGACGCCTGCAGGAGGTTTCCTGGCTGCAGAGGGGAGCAGACATCATTCCACAATGCAGAATTCTCTGCTGGCCACATGACGTGGGAGCACCGCGGGGCTGAGCGGTGGGGAGAGGGCTCCAGGTTTTCCCTCAGCCCAGGAAGCAGAGGATTATTTACTACTTCTTTCTTTTAACGTTTGAGTGATATTTGCTGGAAAGGACAAAGGAAGCTCTTAACTCCGCTGCTGCGACCTGGAGCGCAGTCAGCACCAGTTGCAGTTGCCTGTAATGTCTTAACACGTGACAGCACTTCGCCCATGGGCTGGTTCTGTACATTTTTTATACGACAGTTGTGTGTTCATTACTCAGCCTGGAGCTGCTTCAATAAACCTGAATGAAAGCGCTCCGTCCCGTGCCTGTTCTGTGTGCTGCGCGGGGCGTGGATCCTCCTGCAGCTCTGGGACGTGGGGAAGCCCAGATCTCGCACTGCCTTCCTGCTTTGAAGGACACACGAGCCCGTTTCCAACACCAGAATTCAAGCTGTTCTCTGCAGAGCTGGTTTCCTCGCTGCCCTGGCAGGGCTCTGCACAGCAGGGAGGCAGAGGTGGGAGGTATGAGGCAGAGGAAATGGGTACTGAAGGTGCAACCAGATGTCTCACCACAGAAGCACGGTTTGGGTGTGAGCAATTATTCAATTTCAGGGTTGAATACATCAATGTCACGACCATTGGTAGCTGCTAGTATAGGCAAGAACTGGCAAGACTGGAAGGAAGGAAGCCATCCTGGTGGTGGTGGCTGAAGGTAAGATGACTTCATTCCCATCCTGCCCTCCGCTGCCATTCTCAGCCCACAGGACGGCTTTTCTTCCCCTTTTCCCCTGGTGTGCAAAACCCAAGAGGAGTTTTGTGCAGCAGCCGTGGGGAGAGGAGCCCCTGGCACAGCCTGCAATGCCATGGGCTCAGCACACAGCTCCGGGCAGCACTGCACAATCAGAGGTGGGGGAAAGGCCCAGAGCAGCACGGAGCTGGGAGCAGTGCCCGGCAGGAAGCAGAGCTGCCCTACCTCTATTACAGCTACAGCAATTCCTGAGGGTCGGACAAAGTCCGACTTTGCCCAGCAACACAGCGGAGCTGAGGTTTCACTCCCGGCCCTTTGAGCTGCAGCTGCTTTATTTGTTCTGCCAAGCAATAAATGTCGGCTCCTGACCACATCCGGCTTTTGCACCAGGGACAGAGCTGCGATCTGTGTCTGCCTCCTGCTCCTGGAGCTGCAGTCATCCGAGCTGTGCTCACAGCGTTCTCAGCAGCACTGGGGCCTCTGCGGAGCAGCCCTTGCACTGCAGGCTTTGCAAGCATCTGTGAATCGTTTCCTCATCGCAAACTGCACTTACAGCCAACTGCTTCCCAGGGAAGAGCAGCTCCTGAAGCACACCTGGGCTTGGCTGCTCTGCAGCAGCTGCTGCTGGCAAGGAAGACCACAAGAGCCGCGTTTCATTGCCTCCATCCCTCCAGCAGCTGGCAGGCAGCCCCTGCTCCCCCAGCAGGAACCAGTTCCCAGCACAGAGCTCCTGGGGAAAACCAGACCCCTTTCCCTCGTGCACGTTCCACGTCCCAGCACAGACCTGTTCTCCCAGTCTGACATTTCCATGCATGAATGCAACCACTGCTTCAGTGCCAGGGAGAGAAAGTTTAGATCAATGGGGCCGCATGTGAGGTTAGTTTAGGGCTTGGTTTTGTTACCAGGACAGAAATCCTCCTGAATTAATATAAGCCATTTAGAATTTAAACCTAGTTCAAACCTAGAGCTCTCCCCCCAGCCCAGACCCCCTGCATCAAGGCTGCACCCCCCAACTGCAGGAGCCAGGCCCCTCCCTGCAACCACGTCTGGAAGAGGTAACACAGATGGGCACCCTAGGCACAGCACCAGGCAGAGCAGCACAGCAGCACTCACACTGAGCCTTCTCCCTCGAGTCTCTGATGCATGCAGCACTATTCCAGAGCCAGGACTGTGCATCTCACACCCCAGCGCTGGCAGCTCTAAGAGGGTTTGGCTTTTATCCTCTGCCAGATCCCACGGGCCAAGAAGCAAACAACGTAAGCATCAGACAAGGACGGGCCCACATCCCTCTGCTGCTGAGCCCTGGGCTGGCCCCATCCCTGGGATGAGAAATCAGACTGGATTTGAGTCACAAGGCTGAGAGGGAAAGACAGAAAGCAGCACATTCCCGCTGTCAGAGCGCACCACGGAGCCAATATCCTCCGTGTGTTTGTCCTCAAGCATCTGCCCTGCAATGAGTCTCAGATGCACGTATGGGAACCGTCTGCCATGTCTCACCCACATGAAAGGAAGGTTCAGCATTAAGCTGGTCATTGCCCATGGCCCCGGAATGATTCATCCGAATAGCAAGAATGTGGTTTGGGTTTCGAGTTAATTATCTACAGATCTCAACGAGAGACAAGGCAGGGCGGAGCTGCTGGATACCGATGGAGGAAGAGCTCTGCACGGTGCTGCCCGTCCCGAAGTCACACCTTCACTGAGAAAAGCAGAGGACACCGTGACAGCACTGCCACTGATACCATCTGAACACTGAAGGAATGCTGCCCTGCTGCTGCAGCCAGGCAGAGCACCACACATGCACCCACGCTCACAATGAGCACTGAAGACTGCAGAGCACCCAACTCCCAAAGGATGCCAGCTCTGCTCCAGAGCCAAGCTTGCCATGCAGGTGAACATGGAAGGTGAGCTGCCTCACTCCAGAGAGGCTGAGATGTGGAGGAGCACACGGCAGTGACCTGCAGGGGCACAGCAGCTCCTGGGGAGCCGAGCAGAGCTGAACCAGGTGGAAGAAACCTTCCTCCTGAAGGAAACAGCAGCGAAAGTTCAGACACACTTAAAGGTTTTGCTCACTAAGACATCAGCCTGCGACTTCCAATAAAGATCAAATCACACTTTAAATCATGATGATTTGCAACCCGGTCCAGGGAGCTGCTTTGGGCTGATGATCTCAGAGGTCCCTTCCAGCCCCCCCAGTTCTGGTTCTGTGCACACACTGCAGGAGGAGAAGCACTGCTCTTCCATCTGAGTTTTAGCTTTTGCCACAGAACAGATGTCAGCAGCACAGACACCAAGAAATGCAGACCCACACACGAGGAGCCCAAGGCCTCCAGGGATGCTGTGACATACACAGCCTTATCTCAGCACAAGGCAGCTTGGAGCAGTATGCCCATGAGGGCTGAGGCTTTTCCTGTGGTGGTTACAGTACGGGATTTTAATGATTCAAAAAGAAAACCCAAATCTCCCCTTTTTTGGGCAGGTTCCCCCACTCCCTCCCCATCGGATGCCTGATCCCTGCGATGATGGCAGCCTGCAGTCCTGGCTGAGCCCGCAGGGCCACCACGAGTTGGGCTGTTACCAGGAAACACAGCTCGCCGACTCCGGGATGGTACGGAGCGCTGCCAAACTGGCACAGGCAGTGGGGAGAAGGTTTCTATTTTCGTTATACTCGTTCCAAATGGGAACCGATACTGTCTGGGACAGAGCCAGGCATGCCCCCGGCTGGCACCGCGCAAACGGACGACGTGCTAACATAAGCAACTTGGGGAAGTTTGCTCTTCGCTAGCATGCTGAGTGCAGGCATTCTGAGATCAGCTGACTCCTTCCCAGGGCTCTCACCTCACTGGCAAAGTCTGCAGCTATTCATATCCATCTCCCACCTCTCCTCTGGAAACTGTCTGCGCTCATACGGTTATTTCTGTCCAGGATAGAAAAAGAGAAGCAGTGAGATGTGGCTGCTGCCCTGACCTTTGGTTCGAGTACAAAAAACACCCCTCCCTCCATAAATACATCTCAGTATTTTATACAGAAGGCAGCTAGCTCCTTCATTTTTCATCTTTTTATTGCTAGAAGTTGGTTTCAGTCCTATTGCAGCTTTGAAATCCTTCAGTGGAGAAACATTGCAGTCATCGTAAAAATCATCATTTGGTGCGCTAAGATCAAGTGTACAATTAATCAGGAGTGCACAGCTCAACAGAATATGAACACTTATCCATCATCTGTACAAAGAAAATGAGACTACAAAGACATCGCTGCCGCAGCGTCAACATGGAATGAGCTGTGTACAGTGTCCACATCCCAACAAAGGAGAAAAGCACTTCCCCAACAAAATGGAAGATTTAAGCACGAACCGTGAGGATTTATTCCATCTTCTCAGTGCAAACACAGAACACAGAACCCCAACGAATGATTCTGTGAGGTCAGGAGGGGACAGCACTGCTCCCAGACCCTGCACGGGGACAGCACCGGGATCTGCAGCTCATCCGTGGGACTGGAAGTAGAAGCACAACTAACTACACATCTTAAAGCTTCCACGGATCCAACTTCGCCTTAGGTTAGGGCTCCTGAAAACCTGGTAACTGAGGGCAATGGGGATTTCACTAGGAGTGGCCCAAACCACAACACAGGGAGAACATACTGCGCATTCCTGCTGCTCTGCTGTGTGTGCACAGAAGAAATTACACGGGCAGAGATGATGGGATCCTCCATCCACCAGCTGAGGACTCACTCCTGCAGGGCTGCTGAGACAGTGAGAACTTACACGGATTCCATCCAGGTTTCAGGAACACAAGAACGACGTAGAAATACGTTCTAACCATCACCAGCACAGTATTACAGCAGTGAAAGGATTACGTTCCCCGTGGCTTCCTGCACATCTAGCCATTGACAACCTGTGGAAGTCCTGCAGGGCTCGCTGCCCAGCAAGCAATGCTCTGCCCCCAAAGCAAAGTGTGCCCTCTGCAACAGCAGCGATTCCCTGCAGACGTGGGGAGGGAGCACCACCAGTGTGGCAACACGGACTGCTTCATTTCCTCTCATGGTGACACTGTGACTCTGAACTCAGCGTCTCCAGGGTTTTACAGACATCACTCAGCAGACCCTCACACCCGTGGAGCATTGCAGCAAGGGCTGCACGCTCCTGAAGACAGAGGCAGGATTTCAGAGCTCACCTTCTGGTCTCACACTGAGCTGTACATTCAGATCTGTCAGGTTCTCACCTGGGGATGACAATCCCAGCTATCGTCACCTAGAAGTAAACTCCACACTTCCTGCAGACAATTTATGTTTCTTGCACTGAAACTACTGCAGTCATTTTCAAAGCTGAAGATAGAGAATAACCTCAATCACGTTCTGACAGATATTAACCTGTGTTCTTAGGCTCTGAGAGTCCGATTTCTCTGATCCTGTACTAATCCCCTCTGAACAGTTTCTCTCATGTGCAACATATCTGACTGCTCACATTGGAACAAGGGTCCTCAGGTAACGTGAGTAATAACTGAGATGCAGAGTAAAGTGACAGAACACAACAAAGGACTGTGCAAACTATGACAAAGAAGTAATGCCTTCGGAGCAGGGCTCTGCTGATATCATCATTTCACGATTAAGAACTGACCTATTTAACAAGAGGTATCAAAGCTGGTTTAGCTGTCAGCAGCTAAGCCAACAGAGGTTTAGCTAATAGCACTTTGTTTAAACCCAAACAGTTCATATTCCCTTCATTCCTTAAACTGCTGCAGAGGAATCTCTGCAGTAACAGCAGCTGTGATATCTTACGGTGCTCGGAGTACAGCCCAAGGAACTGAGCACACAGACCAAAGATGCAGAAGACCTGGGATGAAACAAATCAATCATTACTGCATTAAACACTTCTTTCACATCTTCCAGCAAGGAACAAGTCTCTTCAGCTCCTTCCAAACCAATCCACGAGTTCTGGCCAGGAACCTGCACTGCCCTCACTGTGTCCACGAGGAGCTGTGCATCCAACACCACAGGAACTGCATGCAGTCCAGCTCCTCACAGTGCTGTGTGTTCCCACACGCCCAGCTCTCCTCATCCACAAGCAGGTGGAGCTCTTGAACCTTGAAGACTGTTCAGCAGCTTACCTTGCCTTTTCTACAGTACCTGGCCACTCAGCATGCACTCCACTGAATTAACTGAAGAAACAGATGCCAGTCTGGCTCCTGTGAGTTGGTTTCGCAACGTTTATCGTGTGTGGATCTATGGAGACTGCTTTGCTAGTTAATTACTTAACAGAGAGTTAGCATAATCCACCAGAGCAACCTTGCACCTGTGAATATGGATTTTAAAAAATCTCAGCCACCTGGAGGCTTCCAATTAAAATTTTTTACATACAGATCTGAAAGATTCGACATCAACTACAACAATTTACAAGATGGTGCTCACAAAGAGTGTAAATACACCGAAGAGAGCAAACTGCAGTACATGGCAGCATTTCAACACGCTCAGAATTTACATACCCATGCCACGTGTCAACACATTTCCATGGTTTAAGAACATAAAAGTAAATCATTGCCATTATACCCTCAATTTGAGCTGCTGGCAAAGAGGCCAGCAAAGTAAAACTACAGTCCTGGGCTGGTCCTTGCTACAATTAACGAGGCAGGAATAAAAAGACACCCATGTCAGGTCTCTATCACATTGAACACCGGAGCCTGAGTTCTTGAAACTGTTAAGTCAGGAGAGTAATCTTTAAATGGAAACAATCAGAAAAAAATTACATCTTCTTTGCTGGTATCATCTTGCACATTTGAAAGAGTTGGCTGTGAGGTCACCAGGGTCTGAACGGGAGCGTTGTTGGGTTTGAATGGGATTGGAGAGGCAGAAGAAAGTGCTTCTGGCTGAGAATCTGCAGAGCCATGTATTTCTACAGGGGGAGAAAAAAAGGAAGACAGATTGATGACAATGCACAGAGAGCCTGACATCTCCACACACACGCACACAAGTTGGTCAAGGAGTACCTGTGTGGAAGGCAGCAGTCTGGGTGCTCGTGAGGACTGGACTCGCTGACCGTCTGCCTCTGAGGACACCCTCCTCTCTCCCAACAAGCCTGGGGGGAATCAGCTGCTTCTGGTCAACAGATGCTGAAAAAAAAAAAAAAAAAACAAAACATTTTACAGGTCAGTATTTGAATACCTCATTGATTTCCCTTCTTCACGCTGGGACCCACGCGACAGACACCTCTGCATATCTTTTTGCTACACATAAAGAGCTATCGCTTCTATTGCAAATTACTGAAATAATCATTTCAGCTGCTTAAACCACAAGTGCTCATCCTCTCCTCTTCCCTGAGGACTCCCAGTTCAGTCACTACCAGCCTGACAACTACAGACTTAATCGACTATTACTAAGTCTTGTGGAGGGAAAACAAACAAAAATCTTTGTCCCTAGCACTCAATTAGCAATGGATATTTGCTACTTTAACACACAGAACTGCGATGAACTTTTGTCTCTTCTCTCCATCTGTCTTAAAACTGCTCAGCAGCAGAGTACATTGACTGTGGTATTATGGCCTGTCAAGTTCTTAATTCCAACAATAAAAGCAATTCAAGAAACCGTTGTTCTGGATCCAAGCAGCTTCTCTCAATACACATCCCTTATGTGTAATGAAAACCAAACTCAACAGTCAGGATCTTGCCTCTGGTACAGAAAGTCCTGTTCTGTTTTATTCTAAGATCCACATCTGGGTATAACACGCACACATCCCACTAATGCTCATGAGAGAACAGAGACCACTATATCTGCATTTTAGGCCCTTCGTATTTTTACAAAAACACCATTAAGTATATTCCCACAGCACAGACCATTACGTAAGAGCTATTAAAAATAAAGCCAGAGAGATGCAGTATTATTTTCCCATTTCCAGTACTTGCTATTCACGATAAGAGCATATCAGGCTTCATTTATATGTAACAACAGAAGTTCCTAATTGTATTAAACTTCAGGTGAAGAGACAGGTGTTTCTGCTATGTGCAACAGAATCCCATTCCCTTCCAGGTCTGGCCCTGAACCTGCTGCAGCAGTGCTGGTCCCAGCAACACGTGAGCTTGTCAGCTCAGAATCTATGTAAAGCTGAAGAGATAATTCTGTAACTTAAAATTACAGGCTGGCAGTAAGGCTATTTTAAGGGGTAGAGAAAAAGTGGTTTTTATTGTGTCTGTCATTGGCAAAGAATGCTACTTTAGTACCTAGTGGTTAGCAGTAGAAATTACACCATGTCAGGATAGCTGTGTTTTCACTTGCTTCTATTTCTTACTAAAGTAGCTCTTTTCAGCACTACAGCACATACAGCACTTCAATTCTGGTCTGGAAATCTGTATTTAATGACTGGCTGGTGCTCAGAAAGGCACCACGTTAAATGTCATTACAGCTCTGAACACATAGCAAGAAGAGGTTAAGACAGCCTCAAAATGTTCCATTCATGCAGAACAAGCAACACATTTGCTATTTTCCTTTACCACCAGAGTCAGGCAAGAAGGTTTTAGATCCCGTTTTACAAACGTTCACCATAATTCTGTCCTGCTGTTTTCAGCACGGTCTTTTGGGACTACATTTCAATTCAAACAATACACACACTTCACTCTCAAGAACTTTAAGAGCCCACCAACTGCAGTTAGCACACTAACAATTGGCAGCACATTAATTTCTGAGTTCCATAAGGGCAGCCAGAGATCCAAGCTATAGCATTTCTTATCCCCATGATGCTAGCAGAGATCAGACGCTCACCTGAGCTGTCTGTCCTATGAGATGCTTTGTTCTTCCCACTTTTCTCTTTGCTTCCTTTCGTAAACGCAGCAAGCTTAGTAGGGATCTGCTGCTGAACAGCAGCTGGTTTCTGTATCTGATTGGTTGCACTCAGGAGATGTATTGGCACTTCATTCTTGAGGGCAAGGACTGGTCGGCTCTCCAGGGAGGCACTGTCCCTGCGAACCAGCTCTGAGCGCTCCAGGTAATCCAGCCCGGACACGCTCACTCGTGCAGAGGCTTTCAGGACTGGCAGAGATGGTTCTGCTCCTTCTCCATTGAAGCTAGCTGAATGACTTGGCATCAGGTTCTACGCAAGGAAAAAAAAAAAGCATTCTTGAGTCAGACAGGTACCTGAGGTGCTGAAAATGCACTGAGAAGCCACCCTCTGCCCTGCCAACACAAAGCATTTTCTTGTGAAAAAATGCAATGTGTCAGAGCAAGCTCAAAGCATGCTGGCAAGCCAAAGGAGAGGAACAGAGCTTCAACAACTCCAGACTGCTTAATATTGCACCTAACAATGGAAAACAAGAGCAGGCTGCAATAGGTGATGGATACAAAAGGTGACTTTCAGACAGTAACAAATGTCCAATTTAACCGGACCCCCCAAACCATATTTTGAAACACGTAAGATGTTTTCAGAAATCAACTGAATAAAATGCTGTTGATGTAGTGCACCTCCTGCAATCACCTGCCTGAAATAGGGCAGTTCCTGTATTTAAAAAACATTATTTTTAGTTTTTATTATTATATTTTAAAATACCCTCATTACCAAATGTCTGGGCAGAATTTCAGACACCAGGGTACTGCCAAGCTGTCATCTCTGTGACCATAAGCAGTATCAGCCATTTCAGGTGATGGCATAAGCAGCCCCATAAAAAAAAACAAGTGTGTCAATGCTGCAAAAAGGGCAACCTTCACTCAGAAGCAGTAAGGTGAACAAAACTAAAACGCTGCTGCAAACCCAAATTCCTTACCTGCCCCAATTCTGGAGAGAACGTGCCCGATACCGTGTTCTGCTTTTTCAGCTTCCTTAGCTGATCCAGACGTTCCCTATCCTTCTCAACTGCTCTCTGAGCCTCCCGCAGCCTCTCCAGGTCATGCTGGTAGGCCTCTCGCTGCCTCTCCAGTTCCTCTCTATCCTGAACCAACTTCTCCTTCAGCTGCCTCATCTCCTCCTCACGCCTCTGCAGTTGGGCTTCTGAGACTTCCATCTCCCTCTGCTGCTGACTCCTCTCCCTCTCCCAGCGCTGCTGCTCCAGCTTCAGCTGGCTCTGAAGCTTCTGGACGTTCATCAGTTCCTCTCTCTGTTTCTCAAAGTTACGCTGTTTCTCCTGCTCCAGCAGCAGGTTGCCACGTGTAGACTGCAGCCGATACTGTTTCTCCCTGTCTACCATTGTGGCTTGTTGCATCTCAATGTAGCTGTCTTGTTGAGATATCACTGCCTGGGGGGGGAAGAAGACAACTAGAATAAGGCACATTGCTTCAAAAAAAAACCCCAAAAACTCTCAGATACAGCTTAGGAAAGACAAAAGCATCTACCACACCAGGTCTGTCTTCAAGAACAGATCTGACACAATACTAAAGGTGCATGTGCTAATCAGTTACACTTGCACGTGGTAAAATTAACATCTCCTGCACCCAGAATTATTACTCTGAATTTGACAAGATCACTCAAGTTCCTGACTGCAAAGAAACAGTAAAAACATTAATATATGCACACAACTGTAAAGGTAAATGAGCACAAAGAGCAGAAGCTCCAAGTAGCTAAGGAATTGCACCTAAGTGAGCAGGGAAAAGGATTCAGTCACTGGAGACAATGGGTGTAACACTTCTTTCAAAGCACCAGGCACTGTGTTTTCATCCTCGAGCCTCAGATCTTGAGTTCTGCAGTTAATACCTAACAAACCCCTGGGGTAGCAGAGCACTTGATTGATTACCTGAAGACTGAAGAGCAACTGTAGCAGTGTTTGTATCCTTTGGACAAGCTGAAAAAGAAGAGAGGCAGGTGTGATTAAAAAAGACACAAGGCACTGTAACACAGCTTGTTTTAATGCAGGGGCAGATTTTACTTTTTATTTCACATTTTTACAATCATAAACACAACCAATAGTATCTGTACAAAACCACACACAGTGGAAGCATGGCTACAAGATAATTCTGACAAATTAACAACCAGTAAGGCCATGTGCAAGCACCACAAATCTCAGCATACTAGTCTGTGCTCAGAAAAAAATCTCACTGGGATTCAAGGGAGCAGTCCTCATCATCAGAGCTATTAATGACCACTTCCTCCAGCTCCATGCTGCAGCACTGAATCATTACACAAGTACAGCACTCACTGGAGATTCAGAGACAAGCGTTGCCAGAGAGCTGAGGACATACAATCTCTCCAAAGATTCAAGAAAAGTAGTTAGCCAGCTCTTTGAAATAGCCAGAACCATCTCTGTTTTCTAATGGGACTTGGAATGGGACATTCATGATTCATCAAGAGTCATTAGGAAAGGGCTGTTAATGAGTTTGTGGTTCTGCAGACATCAGAAAAACTGTTTTGTTTTGGATGATATTATATGGCTATTTCCCATCAGACTCCTTAAAAACAGAAAGAATATACCTGAGACTCTACGGTGGGCTGAATGCCACTGCTGTCATCCTGCCTTGTTGTATCACCCTGGAAAAAGACAAACACAACAATGTGTGCTTTCTGGGCAGTGGTAGTGCTGCCAGAACACATTGAGAGGGTTCAGCTCACAAGGCAACCTTGTTTGAAGCTGGAGCAGTGATTGCTCCCATATGCTGAAGGACACATACCACAAGTACTTAAATCACAGGCAGATACACAGCCATTACAGTTAGCACTAAAGATACTGAATCCACTGAACAAATACAGAAACAACTATTATGCCTCTCAAGTAGTAAGCTATAAACCAACACTCATCCCTACAAAAGGGCCATAATGGAGTCAACTAATTAGACAGAATTCCTGCACAGTACAAACAAATATCATAGCTTTCACCTTAGCAAGGTTTGCTCAGCAGCACTATTCTAGCAACAAACATGAGGAAATGCATTTAATTCATATGTAAAGCCAACATACACTTTGAGATCCTTCTTCTGCATCAAATGGGACATCTGGGAGCTGTACATCTGAACTTACTGCAGGGCCTCTGCAGTCCCACTGCCTCTGGTCAGTGCCACTGTTCTTCCCAAGACTGTTATCTGAAAGAAGAGCTGCATGTGAGTGGTCCACCAGGACAGAGCTTGCCAACAGCCACTGCACAACAGAGCGATGAAAAAATTAAATGATCAGTAGGCAGCCCAACTCAAGTTGCCTTCGAGGTTCTTAGATCACGCTTATTTTTCCAACACAATATGCAATTCTATGTGGAGCTATTACCTTAAACCATATGCCCTAGATACTGCACCATTAACATTACACCAACAGCCCTACTCTGCTCTCTAGTGTTGATATGGGAAGCAAAACATACAACATGCTGATACAGCATGCTAGGAATTTGTTCTGATCGTCTTCTCAGAGCCTCAAGTTCCCTTAATATCTTTCTTACATCAGAGCCACATTTAATACATAGTTCTTATCTTACAGTCAGTACAGAGAAGCATAGTGAAAAAGCTAAGAAGCTTACACAAAAGCTAGACTTTTAAAACAGAGTACCAACAAACAGGCACAGCTCCCCCACAGCTCTTCTTACTTTTATTTGAAATTGAGGGACTGTCATATCCTCCAAAGGTCTCTGCTCTCCTGGGGAGTCCCCCAACGTAGCTATCTTCACACTGACAGGATCCATTTCCTAAGTGAGTGAAGATAAGGTTCTGGAGATTTTCAGCTAGGAAGGAAGAGAATGTCATTTAAACAGCTGCATCCACACAGGGAGATAAACTCATCAAGCCAAAAACTTAGAAATATATCTACATAATTTCAACCACAATGTACATTAAAAGATGGGGCAGTTGGAGAGGTTTCCTGTGGCACAAATGGATTTTCTTTGTGACCTGCTCTTCATGACAGACTCTTCATATTGCACATGAAGATCACCCTTTCCTTGAGCTCAGGTTACCAAGCCTTGAATGTTTTTTGTCAAACTAAAAATGATGTTAGTGGTTTGTGTTAGCCTATCTGAAGATAGCTTTTTTAAGGCTATTTTAATCTAGAACACTCATGATTATATTTCAGAGTTGGTTTATTATTAGGTTCCCTTGTTATCCATCTGAATAGACTCACACAAAGATTCCGTGGGTCAATCTTTATAAAGTGTAACAAAAAACAAAAAGCCCCTCACAAAGCCGAGGAGGAGGTGGTCCTCTAACTGAAAACACAGTGCATTCTACCTGCTCAGACTCAGAACCAGCCTGCAGAACTGCATCACACAATTATTAGAAGACTATTTTACGACCTGTGCTTAGATCCTGCGTGCTTATCCCAACACCTGCACTGCAGTGAACACGTTTCCCTGCTGCATTTACCTTCTACCACTGCAGACTTCAGAAGTGTCTCTCCCTGCAGACTTTCTGTGACATCCCCCCGCAGCAGCAGCCGAGATCGGGATCCTTGGGAATGGTCTTCAAATCCATACACTTCAGACATTTCTTGATAAATTTGCTGTTTCTCAGTTAGACTTTGCACAATCAGGTCATCTTTTGTGTTCAGACGCTCTAATAGAAGAAACAAGCTCAGTTTTGCCTTGCAAACTGCTGTCAGGAATACATTCAGTCTGGAAGCTTATTATTTGTTTCATAGTCAGAGATGTAATTAACAGTTGGGGGGAGCACCTCATGAAGCACCCAAAGCTTATTAGTTCGTTGCTTTTTTTTTTTTTTTCAAACCCATTTGTATACAACCTTGCAATACCTTGAAAAACTTCACGAGAAGCTTAATCACATGTGATAAAAGAACAAGACAGTCACAGATGTGATGCTGAGAAGCTCCTTGTGGAATATCTACCTAAGTCATTACCTTGGAATTCTCTTAATTTCACCGCTCTTGCTTCAGCCAGTCTCCTTTCTGCTTCAGGTTCATAAAATGACCCTCCTTCTTCATCAGGACAGCTGTAAAAGGTGGGAGACAAATACATTTGATTTCCACATTAGATAATTTAAAGCCATCTCAGCACGCAGCCTGAAGCTTCTGCCTAGGCTGTGGTTTCATCTTGCTGCCTTGCCTTTCTTCCTTATCCAAAGCCCTGTTACTTTTGATATCAGTGAACCAAGTTCAAAAAAAACCAGAACATAGGCAGAACAAAGCCTTAGGCTATGTGCTCCAGCATCGTTCTGAACAGCTCTGCCCAGTGAATACGCACCGAACTGCCTGCTTCAGTCTTACAAAGGAAATTTAGCAACAGCTGGAAGTACTGTCATGATAAACTTACACATACAGGTCCTGTGAAGGGAACACTGATGAGTGACAAACGAAGCCCTCCAGCTTTCACTCTGTGATTTACCTTTCCACAGCTCTGCGGATGTGGGCCATCCAGGAATTCCTCTCCTCTTTTGAGCTTGTGTGAATTTCATACATTTCTGGTCCTTGTAAGGAAGCGCTAATTAAGAACATTGCCTTTTCCTCATTAGCCACCTCTCTTACAATCAGCTTTTGCAGAGAGATAACTGGTGGTTTAGAGTCCTGTAAAAGACAATATAATTTACTGCACCGTATTATATACACAATACAGAGTTTGTGCTTCTGATCTCCTTTCTGTCTCCATACCTATACAGGACCATAAGCTACAACACAGCGACGTGCTGCCATGGTGACACTCCTGACACTTGTCATTTTTCACATAAATCAACACATGGAATGCAAAACACACATTTCAAAAGCAAGAGTTCTTGCTACCTGACTGAATATTAAAGCATAGGTCCGATATGCGCAACCTAGGAAGGTTTTCAGAAGAGAACAGGTCTTTGTAGCTGCCTCACACCATAATGAAGTTTATCTATGAAGGAGTGATATCTAGATTGGTTCTATTATGGTCATAACTGAACTACAAAAGAACAAAGTATACACAACTAACTGTTCCGAGTACACCTGTGGAAATGCCCTACAGAGAAAGTAAATCCACTGACTATTCTGAAGTGCTGTAGGAATTACATTAGCATTTAATGCTTTTTATGTTTTGTTCAGGAAAATTCTCTGCCCACAGCAAATCATTGGCTATTGTAGCTATGGCTTACCATGTCCCTACCCAAAATGGAACATTTCTTCCCCTTCAAGCTGTCATACAGAGGCAAGTACCAGAACTTACTATGGAGAAGGGACTCTACAATAGCTGACTTGTTTATTAACTTCATTTTCCTTGTGAAGCTACCATAACAAGTAACATTTCTATTCATATTTTTCTGTCATTATTCTCATTTTCATAAATAATCAAAGTGAATGCATTAAACAAGATGACCAATACCTACCACTGATGCAAACACATATTTTTGGTCCTTCTCTTGTAAGAGCAGCAGTACATCGTTTAACAGGACTGCCAAAATATCTACAGTCACAAAAGAAAAAGAAGAAAAGATTCTGATTCAACGAAGCTGGTGCAGACTCAAAAAACACTGAAGTTTCCAGACACAGCAGAATACAAATAGAGCCAATTTAAAGCTTGAAAGCACCTACAAAGGCATACTACATCTGGACTCAGTCATGACTGAACGTATCTCCCTTAATGGCAGATTATTCTGAAACTGCACATGTTCACAGCACCAGCTTTTCTTGGCTTCATTACACGCACCATTTGAAGTTTTACTTTGAACAGCTGAGCAATAAAGCTCTTAAAATGTTCACTGGTGAATGTGGTTTTGATTTTCTGGCTAAACAGACATCCTGCAGAATAGAGGTGTCGTGGGTTTGACAGTTTCTCCAAGCATGAACTCACACAACACAGTGTCTTTCCATGGGAGAATAAGCCAGTATGACTCAAAGCTTTGTCATTTACCTGAAGGCCTCCCACTTGAATTGGAAAGCAGATCAGACAGATAATAAGCAAACAGCATAAGGAACTTATCGTGCACCTTATAGAGATGCTTATTGGACCAGCCAGGAATAGAACAAGATCTATTGCCTCCAATATCCTATTAAACAAGTGGGTTATCGTCATCCTTCTTTACACCCAATCAATAACAAGCAGCTACAGAACAAAGACAAATCTCGTTCCCTAGTTGTACTTCTCCCATCCCTGGTTCTTCACCTTTGAGCCGTCCTGAAGCAGCTTTCCAGTACAGCATCCCATCCAGCAGGAGCCTCCTCTGCCCCATGTCATCCTTTCGGAAGAAATGCCCATTCTTGCATTTCCCAGATGATTTCAGCTCCATTTTATGCATTATCTCTTTAAGGCGCTGCCCCTTCTCACATTCATTTACTATGGCATCTACATGAGTGATTGTAGACTTAATTAAACTAAGGGCCTGGATCAGATCTTCATAATCCTTAGTTCCAGCTAAGAGAAAAGAACAGCAATTAGTCTAATTTTCAACTCTGGAATGTAACTATGAGTCAATCAAACATATTTTAACATGAAGGTTCCTGACTGAGCATTTGACAGTAATTCCTAAGAGCTCGAGCTTATACATAAATGAATTCCTTCAGCTCTAAATCTTCAATGAACTGCTAGGCTTAGCTACTACAATGTTGTGGCTGTAAACTTGAAACTCACTGTTGCTTTTGATCCTCTGATAAGGCAAGACCAATGTGAATTTGCATCTAGAACTGAATCTCCTGCTAACTAAGAAGAAAGCTGCTATAAGGTAGCGCCAGCCTGTCCTCGTTGTCTGAGGAAGGAACATGAGCAACAAGAGAAAAAGGATGAGATAAAGGAAATATTAAGCAATCTACCTTCAGTATTCTGAATAATACGTTCCACCAGGACGGGGTATTTGGTGATGCGCTGCGTAACCAGAAGGATACACTCCTGAACACCAAGTCTCCTCACAATGGAACAGTTGCCAATTTTCTAGAAAACAAGACAGATCTGTCACACCCATTCATATTTTGTTCTTTTAACTCCGCCTCCTTCACACATTTACTGTTTCAAAACACTTCCACAAAATCAGGGTTAGCACCACAAAATTATCTGTGCTGTTACAAAAGCAAACAATGTCCCAATATCATCAAAAATGCCTTTATTTCTAGAAAAAAAACCACTTTAGTTATTATTCTCAACTACTGTTAGCTGAATGTGAAGTCAAAGATCTGAATGTGATCTCTTTGATGTCTGGCTAATGAACCAGCCCTTAACTACATAGGGAAGTATAATATTTTAAACCCAAACCCAACCAAGAGCCAAATTATATCAACGATGAATAAAATGTTTCTTTTACCACTGCACAACCACGAGGATGCTGATGTACAGAAACAGTTTTGCTTAGAAACAGAAGACTGTAAAGCATCAAAATGCCTCCAGTTGGCCTGAGTGCAGGAACACAGCACTGCTGGGGGCTGAGCACAGCACCCAGATCTTTCTTTACCATGACCAAGGATATTTACTTTTAAACCCTGCTTACTTGTTCAGTTCCTTAATGAATGAGAACCTTTTTCTTCCAAGGCACCTAATTAACAAGAGCTGTAACTACAGAACCATGCTGGAAAGTTCACACAGTATCACTAATGACAGGAACACGAGAACAGCTTCTCGTCTGTAAGGAACCTCTGCATGAGGACACACACACGCGTGGCACACGCGTGACACTCAGCCCAGGGGGGTTGTGGAGTCTCCTTCTCTGGAGATGAATTCAAGACCCCCTGCACACCCACCTGTGACCTGTGTGACCTGCTGTAGGGAGCTGCTTTGCAGGGGGGTTGGACTCAATCTCTGGAGGTCCCTTCCACCCCCTATGATTCTGTGGCTCTGTAATAGCACAGACTGTGCAGTGCCAGCTCAGACTCAGGTTACAGGCTTCCAGTTTGGCTGTGCCTCTGGAGCCCGTCCTATTAAATGCACATTCCACTGTACAGCAGATAAACAAACTGTCCCGGAGCCAATCTTCTGGCTTTGGAAAGATGATGTAGTGGGCAAAACTAAATTAAGAGCTCCTATTTTTTTCCTATGGTATTTTTAATCGAAAGCATTTATCACCAAGTCAGTTTACATAGATGGCCTCACAGCACGGCAGTCAGCAATAAAGCCATGAATACAACAAACACTCTCCTCCCCAGTGCTAGGTGCTCTCAAGAAAAAAAATAATACCTGCCTGCCCCAAATTTCACAGCTGCTCACTGCAGCTGCGCCCAAACAGCTCAGAAGATCTAAAATACAAGGAGCAAACAACCTGCCAAATTACAAGAATTTGCCTCTTAATACGTGCTCATTCAGAATGAAGAGATCTTCATGTATAAAACAGAAATGAAAGATTGCAAGTGTACTTCACACAGTAATAATGGGAGGCTTCTGATTGTTGCTTACCCTTATTAAGTTTTGGAACTTCTTATGGCTCTGGAGCAGATCTTTATAGTGACTGACAGCTTCGTTATGTCCAGAACAGAACACACCATATTTTTCTTTCATTCTCTCTCCATTTTCACCTGAGAACTAAATGGAAATGTAAGCATTAAATGCATGCATCATTAACCTCCCAGCACCCCAAGACCCACATTTAACATAGCTTTACATTAACTGAATTCTGAGACAACATTTCTTCAACATTTATGCAGTGTCACCTGAGAGCTTAAACAAGTATTAACTGACTGCTGCCTTCATGGATATTTCCGAGCTTCTGCCCTTAAAGACTGAAGATGGCAGCAGGTGAAGGACAAAAAACAGTCACAGTACACAGAAGAAATTACTGCATCCACTCACTAATGGAACAGGCACTAAAACTAAAAGCTGCCATCAGTAAAAATAAATAGTCAGAATCAAGAAGCTCAGCACTGAATGCGTAAAGCTGCACGTGGGAAGGACACCATCAGTGCACTGCTGCACTTTGGGAGCACAAAGTGAATACACGTGTGCTTGAACAGCACCCAGTGAGCATTCCACACTATTTCTGATGTGTTCCTGGCCATCATATTCACACACCGTGCTGATGCTCTTAAATCCAGTCTTCTAATTACCTTTTACACAACCACAATTTTATCTGACAATTAGCTTTTTAGGTACTTAGGAGTGTCACGAACGCTGGTACAATCTCACACCTGTTTTACCAAGAGGTCTCCAATGTTCTGGATTACATAATTTCTGTCACTGCCTTCTTCCAAGGACTCCTTTCGCCGCTCCTTTAATTGGAGCAGGAATTGCCCATGCATCTCCAGCAGCTCATCCACGCAGGGGAAGAGCTTGTTGATGACTGCATTCGAGAACTGCAGTTCCTCCTTCATGGCTTTGGAGTACACCTTCAGCATTATTTTCAGTGTTCTAACGTGGTGCATTTCAGTCTGCATTAGTTCTGGGTAAAGGGAAATAAAAATCAGGGCACATTTACGTGGTGTGCTGTGACTAGCGGGATAGAAAAGAGCAGTCTCTGAAAGCCATCATCTTCTGCAAGTGATCAAACTTATCAGAGTAGCGACAGCAAGATAAACAACTCTCAACTTCTTGTGGTATCAAGGGCAACAGACAGGACAAGGGAAACTAGAGGTGATATCCTCAAACTGCAGCAAAAGCAGTTTTATATCAAATATCAGAAATAACTTTCCTTATCATCAGAAATATTGCAGCATTTTCCAGAGATATTTACCAGCACACAAAACAAAGAGCTGAAGTCTAGGTACAGCTGATCATACAGTCGCAGGCAGTGAGGGCTATGTGACATCCTGTCTCCTTCCAATCATACATTCTAGATCTTGCTAGAAGCCAGCTATTCTGAAGCTGCCCATGAACTTTTCCTAAGGCATTACATCACTATCAAGAAAAGAATATAACCATATCTGAAGCTCCTGAATCTGCCCGGTCAATCTCTCAATCAAACAGCGACCGAGAGTGACCCTGCTTATTTAATGACATCTCCCAGTAGAAGTCGAGCTTGGGATATTTCCTAATTGCACAGCTAGGCTCTGCTGCTTGCACGAGCATAAAGAAAAATACGGGTTGCTTAAAATTATTATTAGGAGGACTCAGACACGAAGACAGTTTCAGTTTCCAAGCACGAGCCAAAATGGAAGCTCACAAAAATAACCATTTCTGTTTTGTTTTGGAACAGTGACACTACAAAAGCAAAAATGATATAATGAAATAATGACTTTCTTACCATAAATGACATCCTGCCTTTTTATAACTTCTTTCTTTTGCCTCCTTGCATAAGACTGTTCCACTGCAACACTCCAAGACTCTGCCTCAAACTCATGCGCATCGGTTTCTATTTCACTTCGGAGGGACAGAGAATACGCATCTGGACCAAAAGCACATTCAATTTCAATGATTAATGAATAATTAATTCCCCAACTTATCCTCAAGGAGGGTAAGTACATCTCGAGATGTACGGCATGCAGTTTCTTACTCAAAGTGCTGAAAAGCACAGACGTTTCCATACCTTCCAGAAAAATGGAGTCTGCTGTTGAAGGTGCAAGTGAGACAACATCATCTGGGGTCTGCTTAAACTTTATAAATCCTGAATCCCCTTCATCCATGTCTCCAGAAATTAGTCTGAGAGGCCAAAGAAATTAGAAAGAGGGATCCAATCAGAAAATTAACATTTTTAAAAAGTTGCTTGACTTAAAGCAGTAAATAAAAGCCACCTGCTTTAACCAGCAGCTTTGCTATAAGGCAGTGAAGTTAAAATACACAAAAGCTGCCTCTGCACTCACAGCTCACACAGACAAATAAGTGCAGTACCTTGATCACTGACACGTTACAGATTTAATTACAGCAGCGTGAGCAAGTATGCAACTTCTAGCCTACATTTAAAGAAAACAACGGCACATCACCTGCTGAGAAACCACAGCCAGGCACAGAACAAAGGACACTTTCAGTGAGGACGGAGCATCACGGTGGTACATGAGAGATGCACAACTACACAAACCAGCAGACAGCTCTGAACTTGATTTCTATTTTAACCAAGGTATCCTGCAATTTAAAACACTGCCCTTCCACACGAGTCAGAGCTAGCACAACCTAGAATAAGCCATCTCAGAAAAGACTCCTGAATTTCAACAAGGCTGAAGATAAAAACATGCTCTAGACAGGAATACTCCACTATCTTACAATATATTTTTGTGGCACAGTACAGAGGGACTAAAGATAGAGTGTTATTCTAAACAACAAAATTCAATCGTTAAAAGCTCAATGATTCTCTGTTGAGCTTGAAAACCAATGCAGCCTTGTTTCATTTCCAACTGTTTTTCTTTTCAGACTGGGGATGGGGGTGACAGCAGCTAGTGAATTAGAAGTATTCACTCACCCAAATCTGCTAACAGCTCCGGCAGTGTTCAGCGACGACGGAGAGTTTCCTCTCTGGGCGATAGTCATGCCGAGGCTCCGCGGCAGAACTGGGGTGCCATCCGGCCCCAGGAGAAGGCTTCGGGGCTGCTCCTTCAAGGAAGCGGCTAGAGAGGCAAAAATCGAATTGGTGCTCAGAAAATGAGGGGTACACTGCAGGTCGCCTGCTCTCAAACCTCTCTCTGAATGCGGACGGAGAACGGACAGGATCTTGGATGTCAAAAGCTCGTTGTCCAAAAAGACATTCTCATTCCATTTTCTTGAAAAGGATCCACAAAAAGAGAGCTCGGGATGAGCTGGAATCGCATTGCTTCTGCCGCTGCTTTTTGAATTTGTATTCCCCATGCTCACTACTGGCCGCCCTCAGACCGGGCACAGTAAAGTGGCCCCAGAGATGCACTGTTTTTATACTACCTGTGATCCTTCTAGAAATGTAAAGCTGTCACTTAACTTACTGTATTGGCTAAATCAGCAGGTCTGAAGTGCAGGAAATTGGTCCCTACTGTGCCCATTTAGTGTGGAAATTGCAAAGTATCTTCTCCTTTAGTAAAACACCAGAACCTACACACGATTATTCACACCCCACCGTACAAGGGGCACAGAACATCTCATGGCAAACAAGACAAATCTGAGATCACAGAAAACCACAAGCTCTCTGCAATGCTTGCTGCTGCACAGCAATTTACATCACACACACACACTGAGCGTAACAGACACCGGAGCTAAATTTAATTGTAATACTGCAGCTTTTTAATGCTCTTTGAATCTAGACAGACTATGAACTGGAAAGACATTTAAACCTTTAATCACTGTTATACAATACATGGAAGCCTGTAATAGACTTATAAAAATTGGATGCAATTATTTAGCACTAATGTCTGAGATGAATGGTATGAAGCAGGAGACAAAATACGTCCTTTTAAAAAAGGAACTTCGGGGAAGTCAAAGACGAGGAGTCAGCCAGATGATCCTTCAAACTTCTCACTGGCAAGGTCTGCAGCTGCCCTGCCTTCAAAGTGCTTTTAAGGACATGGCAGTGCAAGAGTTCCCACAGACCTCGGAGCCACTGCACACAGTGCAGACCAAACTCCTCTCCTGTGTCTGGGAGGCTGCTGTAGCAGTTCTGGAGTGCCTTCAGTCCCAGCCCAAGCCCACCCATCACCAATGTACAGCTTCTCTTGTCAGAACACTGGCGTCTATTCAGCCTCCAAAGCCCCCTCTCCTCCTGCACCCCTTGATGTACCTCCCCTGAGGATCACCTCTCCTCTCACACTTGTTTTCCCCAACCAAACACAGGGCAATCAAGGCATTCCCATTTCTATTCATAAAACAGGTTTTTCCACATTTCTCCATATCCGTGCTCTCCTCTTGGGCATCTCTGATAACGCTTCCCTCGAAGCAGTTGACTAGAACAGCATGAGAGCTTCACAGAGGTTTCATTAATACCACGCAATGGAAATCTCACTGCACCTTTTACCCATTGGAAACAGATCTCCAGTAGCTGGGGACTGCAGTGGGTAACGACACAGCCCATGCTATCAGCTGTTCTTCTAGCTTCCATCTTCTGCTTCTGACTGCAGAAAAGAAGCACTGGCTGCCTAGCAAAGCCTGCACCAACAAAAAGCCATTTTCTGAGTTCAATTAGCACAGTCTGCACACTGCTGAGAATCCGTATTGATTGCTGCTAACCAACCACACAGAACAGACTGCGTACCACAGAGCTGCTCCAACCAGGAGCCCACAGCCAGCATCTCCTATTTTCTTCATTCCTCACTGCTTCCTATTTTAGTCTCTGTTCTTTTCCCTAAATGCACAAAAAACTTCTTGTCCATGCAATCAACCACTCATAATAATGACTCCCCTCGTGCTACCTGTTGGTCAGAACCATTTCACGAAGAAGTACAGTTTGAAATTGAAGCTAAATGATTCCTAATAAATACATTTGTAGAAATCAGAGTAATGCCCAGACATTCAACTCAATTGTGTTTCTTATGCCCATCAGAGCAACTGCACAGCACAAAATAATTCTGTTCTAGTTACAGTGAGTCACCTGAGAATCCAAGGAGCAATTCTGTTAATGCGTATCTCGTAACTTCTACCAATTAAAATGCCATTTACATCTTACAACTGCAACTGTGATGGTCTTTTCCAGCAGTAGAGAGCTACTGCAAAGCCTATGCTGCAACACAGCTTTCTTGCTTCTCATTTTTGCTCCCAGATCCCTTTTCCCACTTCATTTCCACAAAGATTTATGTTCAGACCATTAGTGCCAGCTCGGCTTAGAGGTTTCTAGCAACCACTAGCTGCAGGCAAGTTTTAAATAGACAATTATGAAAATCTGATGTAAAACAAAGTTCACAGTTCTAGTCTTTTCAGAGGCCAGAGAATAGACAATCAATGAGAAACTAGCTTATTGATCCCTTTTCACCATGATATTTTGAGGTTACACAGCAAGAAGGTATAAAGAAAAATAAAAAGATAAAGAGATAAAAACACACAGGAGATTGCCAGGAGCCTCTAAGCCATTCCCAGCAGAAAAAAAATGAAGCCATCTTATTAAAAGAGACCTTCTCTATACTTCAATAACACACTGTGTATAGCCTTTAAAACATATTACAGAAAAAAAATACAATTGAACAGACGAGTCTTGAGCACAGAAATCACTCTTTAGTACAAACCTGGG
Source organism: Callipepla californica brunnescens (assembly GCA_023055505.1). Taxonomy (NCBI): domain Eukaryota; kingdom Metazoa; phylum Chordata; class Aves; order Galliformes; family Odontophoridae; genus Callipepla; species Callipepla californica. The sequence continues at coordinate 815,829 of JALIRH010000043.1, read as the reverse complement.
GAAATGCACTGGGACGAACTTTGTGCAGGTCCAGAAGGTCTGTGCTGCAAATCCTTCTGCTATGGGAAAAGAAATACAATAGTCTCACACATACAGACCAAACTTTCAGCCTAAAATAAATCATTAACTCAAATTACATAAAGCTGTATACAGAGGTTTGTATGATTTGACAATATCAGCTCTGATTTCGAACCGGAGGAACAGCACGAAGACATGATTTCCATACATAAAAGTTCTATCAATTGTAAGTTAAACTGAAGTAAAAATGAAGTAACATTTGTAATTTGTAACAGAACACATTTTAAAACCCACCTTGGGTCTGATGCTGCTGCATTCAGTCAGCAAACTCTTGCAGTTCTTATGGACATTCACTGCACAATCTGAAACACACACACAAAAGGTCTTAATTATTCTTGCCGTTCCCATCTAGGGAAAAAAAAAAGAGAAAGACATAAAAGATCTGTACAGAACAGATGCAGATGAACCTGGAGTGTTTCAGTGAGCTTCCTTGTGCATGTCCTGGTTGTGATTCCACACCAAGGGACCTTAAAACATCACCCAGTGCTCTCCATAACTACAGTAAATCTGAGACCACCAGCAAAACGTTTACCTGGCCTTAAACATAACTAAATAATTATCAAAATAAGTCTGAAAGATCGGGCCCCTGGATCAGAAAGATGTTTACATGTTATGCAGCTGCCACAATTTCAGGAAATCTGAGCAGAGCACTGCACTGCCAGGACCCGCAGCACAGCAGCCTTCCACAGGAGACACAACTTCTCTCTCCTTTGTGACTTTTCCACCAGGATCTTACCCCATGCAAGTAGGCATTACATAGGATACCTGAGCTATTTTGGCACTGATCAACTCACATCCCCAGAAAACGAGAAGCTGGATAAAAGACAAGCCAGAACAACACGCATCCAGCTGACAGCAGCAGCCCTCTCCTCCTGAGAGGAAGGAGCAAACTGTAGGGCTCAGTCACTGCACAAAAGGAAACAAAAAAAATCCTTTCCAGGGTCGTGCTGGGTTGGATTCTGTGTGGTTTCTGGCTGGGCTCCATCAGGACAGGACCAGCACCACTGGGGGGGGGCTCACCCAGCCCTGTCCTGCCCCACACATTGCCACCACTCCCAAGACCCACGTTGTCCAGCCAGGACTGGGTCACACACCATTCCATACACGTCTGATCAAACTTAAACCAGACACTGACACACACTGCCATTTACCTCTATGCAGTGATTACGTTCAGTTCTTTCCTATTAATGATTAGTAGCTGTACTAACAGTAAGCAGTTCTTCCTCCGAACGCGCTCTTCAGATAAAGACAACACCCTCAATCACTCAGTTGCTATTTTTCATTGCATCCAGTGGCACACCTAACAGCACTATGATCTAGTTTCCAATGCAGCTAAAAGATCCTTCACACAACGGGAGAGAACATACTAGAAAACAGGGAAATGCTGCAGAAAAGCCTCAGAAAACCACGGATAAAGGTGAGGATGTGGTTCAGAAGGAGATTACTTGAAATGCTGGGAACTCACTGCCTTCCAAGGGCTGTTATTTTTGCCCACAACAGAACAGAATTCTGAGAGCTGGCAGGAATCAGACTGCTTTATAAGCACACTTCCTCTTATAAAACTTAGTCCATCTTTCCTACCTTTTGCTGAACCAAACACACAACAATCAAGGACGAAAACAAGGCTTTGAATACTGCTGGGATGGATTTCCTTTCTCTGCACACAGGAGTCAAGAAAGCAGCAAAGAGAAAAAATGAGGGGCACAGAAAAGAGGGGAAGTCACAGGAAACCAAAAAGGTTGAGACTGATTTAAGAGCAAAGACAAATAGGAAAGGGTCACTATTATTTATATTGATAATTGATGCCTAACATTAGGAAGCACCATTTTTGGGTCCTTCTCACATGGTAGAAGGGAAAAAAGTGAAACAAAACCAAACATCCATGATCAAGAGGGTCACAAACATCATTAATGTTCCTGTTTATGGCTAAAGAGAATGAGATAAATATCTGGTAGAATACAAACAAATAGAAACTTCCCTTATGAATGAGAAGCTTTCCCAAGGGCTCCCAGAAACCAGCTCGCAAGGAGTCACATAAGAGCATTTTATTGGACAACACATGACCGTGCCCAAGAAGCACAGCGTGGACTCCCAGGACACACGAGGGCAGTGAGCAGCTGGAGGAGGGCACACCAATGCCGTTTCTCCCCCAGCTGCAATCCCAGTGTCTGATCTGCAACACAGTAATGTCCCACAGGCGCCTTCCAGAATTGGATTCCAGGACAAATCTATGACTCACCAAATATTATGAGTATTATGACCCTGACCTTTGGTCTGGAACGGTACTGCCCAACAAAAGAACTCTTCAAAGGTCATCTGCAGACAGTCACAACGCTTAGAGAGAAAATTCAACTACTGATGGCTTTTCTCCCTTCAAATACATATCACTGTGGTGTTTTTAAATGATTAACCCTAAACCCAAACCCTTTAAAACACTCAAGTTCAGGCAAGGACAACTTCAGTACCATTTCTAATGACACAAGGAGTTCACGTACTGCTTTAAAGCTAACGATCTCTCTACTGCCTATTAAATCCACCCAGCCAAAGAGAGCCGTGGATAAGAGAACTTCCTGGTGAAACAGCAGGTTTATGTGTTTTCAAATGTCTCACACTTCAGAGATCAAAGAGAACCTCATCCTCGCACCACACAAGGTTATTATCCTTTCCTGAACTGACAAAGAAAACACGCAACGCTGAACAGCACTCATGTGAATGATTAACACAGAATATAAAAGCTGAATTTAAACAAAGATGCACTACACTGCGACACAGAAACACCTCAAGTAGCTGCAGCGTTCCAAAAGAGGCAGAGCAAGTGGATGACAAACCCCCTTCGGAAAGGGGAGGAGTTCCACTCGAACTTGAGGAAGTTTCTGTATTTGGTTAATCCAGGTCATGCACTTCCAGGAACTCGGAACTGATTTAACTTTATCCCGGTGGCTTCAGCAACCAGCGTTTGCTTATTTTGCTAACATGCCTAATCGCACAGAGGCAGAAACCAAATACTGGAAGAGTACACAGCGACAAGATGCTTCACATTCTGAAGCACCAACACTCCATGCGACAAAGCAACACCAGACTACGTTCAGCTGCAGCTTCCCCCCTGTTCTCCCAAACCAACCTATCCCACTGTATCTGGTTTTATTGGCAGCGGGTCGGTGTCACACCCAGCACTGCAACTTCTGGGGGCTTTCCTGTTTTCTTTAAGCACAGAACCCCATACTGAAACAAAAGGGCAATGGATGTTTTTCCTTTTTAAGCAATACCAAATCAAAACAGTGCATTAAACGAAAAGAAACAAGTTCTATTTCAGTTCTGCCACACGGAACCCTTCCCCCACTCCGCAGGAGCACTGCAGGACCGAAGCTGCAACGATGACAATCTTAAAAGGTATTTAAAGCATTTCATACGTAAACATGAGGTGGAACTTCAACACACCGTGACAGATGGCTCCTGGCTGACAGCTGAACTTCACGGGTTTATTTTTATACCAAAAGGAATTTAACTATTGCATTCATCAGTTTAGAAACCCAAATCACGCTGCTGCAAAACCGTTTCAAAAGGACTCGCGCGGAACAGCTGAGGAGGAGAAGTGTCTTCCCTCAGCTTTACACAGAAGATGCAGACCGCAGCAACGAAACCACGGCGGAGTACCCCCGAACAAACAGCCAGCACCAAGCCGCATTCGCCGGGGCGGCAAAACCCAGCACAGCATCAGATGCGCTCCTTCCCCACCCGGGGCACAGCCCCACGCGGGGCGAGAACCGCCTGCACGCGAGGCCGCGGCGCCAGCCCCTCCCCCCCCCCAAACCTCTCTGCGCCCCGTCCCCGGGGTACGTCCCGGGCCCGTGAATCCCGCGCCAGGGCCCAACGCCGCGCCCCCGACCCCGCGTGCCCCCCCACGGCCGGTCCTGCGTGGAGGGGGCTGGGGGGGGGGGGCGGGGCGGCCCTGCGGGGCAGCCCGGGCCTTACCGGACTCCCCGGGGAACCGCCGCGCTCCCGGCCCCGGGAACGGTCGCCACAGAAACAGGAAACGCCCCTCCGTGTCCCGGAAGGAAAAATGGGGCGGAGGGCGCGCACCTGCGCATGCGCGGCCCCGCCCCGCACAACCCGCTCAGGTGAGGGCGGGGCGGGAGCGCGCGCGGCGCCACAGCCACAGCGCGACGGAGCGCCCCGGGGTGGAGCCGGGCCCGGATCCGCACAGCTCCCGAGCGGAGCACGGGCTGCCCCTCAGCCCCTCAGCCGCCCCTTCCCGGCTGCAGGACGCGGCGGTCGCTCTGTTGAGCCGCACGCAGCCGGCCGCGACTCCCTGACTTGTCCGGGTCTCTGCGAGGACCCCTCACCGCCCTCTGTGGAGGCAGCAGCTCCCGGTTCTGGAGCGCTGGTGAACTTATTCGCAACACCTTCTCGTCCTACATCGTTCGGGAGAACGTGAAAGAGAGCTGCCCTGAAGCGGAGCCCTGAGGAGCTGCGCGGTGTGGGTTTCCAGGGGGCCTGCCTTCATCAGCCCTGCCTGCAGCACAGCGGCCGTTAATAGACGGCTCACAGCATCCCAAGGGGCAGCTGTAGCACGGCAGCGTGTGTGTTTGTGTGGGCTTCACTCTAAATACGGAGTTCATCATTCAAAGCCTGGCCGGATCTGCTGTCCAACATCATCTGTTTGCAGCAACTTCTGCCGAGGTGTTGGGGTTGGGTTGGCAGCACTCACCTCCCAGCTGCCCCGCAAGCACTGTGCCCTCACAGCGAAAGCAAAGGAGGCACTGTTTCAGCAGCTTCACGCACTGACCTGTGTAACTGATCTGCTGGAAAAGCGGTTCCCTGGTACCAATAGGGTCTGTGGTTGGACAAGGTGCTAGAGCCACCAAAGAACACCTCTCTGGAAAGAGGAGAAATCAGAACACCTCACAACATCCTCTCCCACCCGACCTGCTTCTCCTTGAGCTCCATCACAAATTTGTGCGTGTGCAACTTGCCTGTCAGGCCTGAAAATGCAACATGCACCATTACAAAGCAAAGCTTAAAACCCACCTTACAGCTTTCACACACTGCTTTGGAAGAACCTGACATCGTTTTGGCTGGAAATGGCTTGAAATCCTACTGCCACAAGGCCACTATCTCTAGTTTCCACACTGCATTGATTTTTATATATTTTTTTCATCTTGTATTCGCAAGCTTTTCAGAAATGATCCCTTTCGTTCTGCTGCTGTACAGGACTAAGTACAAAAAGATCCGGATTGTTTATCGGGCCTCTCAGCACTAAAGTAATACAGATAAATAATCATTAAATAAAGCAGTTTGAGGGTAAACAGCTGGCTGCCACTCTGTGACAGATGAATCCTTGGACACTCCAAACTTTGTGCCTCGCTATAATATTAAACAACAGCACCACAGCTTGCCCAGTGACAGCTTTCATGGAGAGAACACGCTGTGCTTGTGAGGCTGGCCTCGGGGCATCTCCACTGAATCAGTGCAAAATCTGGCATAGCAACCAGCTGAAACACTCCATGGCTCAGAGCTAAGGTTCGAGTTGCAAAGAAGAGAAGAGCACCGCACCAGCTTTCTAATCCTGGGTAATTCTCTGTAATAACAGATATTTTCTTACAGAATGGGTAGCGAGTAGCTTGCTGTCACAGCCCGCTGCACTTGTCAGGCCAGGTGTATGAGTTGCTGAGGAAAAGCAAGGAGCAGTGCGTTGGAAATGTTCCAGATAAAGGCAATTCTGCCCACAAAGAACGAAGTGAAAGGCAGAGAAGCACTGAGAGCAACATACTTTTCATCTTCCTTGTCTAAAACCTCGACAGTTGCTGTAAGTGTTTGGCAGGGCTCTGCAGAACCCTAATTCAGGGTTTCCTCTGAAACCAACCCCACAGACCACTTTCACAATTGCCTTAGATCCCATTTCGTTGCCTTGTGACTACATTAACCCACAGCCTATCACAGTCGCTCTGGTTTTGCCTGTTTTGTTTGGACTCCTGTCAGAAATCACTCATTCCAAGCAGGACTCCCAGGCCATTTATCACTGTCATCGTGTTTCAGCAGCCAAACCTCCTTTTTCCCCAGAACAGAAGCTTTTTTGGCAGTTGCATCTCTTTCCAGAAATGCAGTTTCAGGTTGCCTGCTGCTTTTCAGATTTCCCAGGGCTCTGTGCAGGCTGTGAGCAGAAATCTCACAACAGAAAACCAACAACATCCTTCTGATGGAAAGGTAAACCTCTCCTTCCCTCATTGGCGCTGCACTGGGAATTCTAAAAGCAGAAGTGTGTAGGTACAAGTGCAACATAAGAGCTGAATTTCACACACTGCATTTCAAGCCCAAACCAAGAGCTGTCCTGACCAAAACCTGCCAAAGCAACTGCAGTAGCAACCGTAGGTTTGCTTTACAAGAAGACGATTGATCTGATCTTGCCAAAAAGAACTGGGGCTGCACCTTTCCCATAAGGTAATGAAGATGCAATGCTCAGCAGAAGTCCCAGACGTCCCACCTCTACCCCAGTGCTCAAGCTCAGGTCCCCAGGAGGGAAGCAATCCTGCCATCACACCCTTGGCTCCCCTCCATGGCACAGCCTGCTTGGAGGGCTCCCTCCTGTCAGGGCTTTCCTGGGATCCATCATAACTCCCGTTGCATAAACACTGGAAGCGTGTTTATAAGAAAGGATTAATTTAGGCACAGAACCTTTTCCACCCTTGACAGCAGAGGCTCTAAAGGAGCTTTCTTCATTTCCAGGTGAACAATAAACCCAGAGCCTCTCATCTCAAAGTTTATACAACAGCAAAGTTTGGGTGGCTGCAGCTGTTGAGATCCCAGTTACCATAAACACTGCTCTTTGTTCTTCATCCCTGCCAGACTCGAACCACCCTGTCTGGGAGACTGAACCTGGAGCTCCCACCTGCACCGAGAGGCACTGCGCTGCGGAGCGAGGGCAGATGAGAGGAACTGGGAGGGAGAGGTAAAAGTTACCCCACGCTCAGTCACCCAGGCTGCCTACCTTCTTCAGGGCTTGCACGCACGTTTCTAGCAGAAGAATGATAATTCTTCGCTCTGATTTAGAATTCCTCCTGCTACTATTTTGCCTAAGAGCTCTTGCTCCTCTGTCACATCCCAACTGCAGCCACAGGGAGTGACAAGAGCTCAGGCATGAGAGTGCAGCTCGTTCCAGCCTTCCTCCCCCCAGTTTTAGCCCAGCCCTTCATTAGCTTTTCTTGCATTTTCCTTCTCGGAACCCGGTTCGCTTTCCACCACGCGGTGGTGCTGCAGTTAAAAATACCACGGAGATCACGTAAACACGAGCACCTGACCGAGAGGTGGGCCGGGAGGCGGCTGCGGGCCAAAGCAGATAGCTGCGGAAACAGCCCGAGCTTGTGGCAGCGGCTGCAGCTCAGCCCCGACGGGGCGGCCCTCACTTCCCAAGGGCAGGAGCATCACTCTTCTCCAGAGCCCTGGAAGTGACCCACCGAGAGAGCACGCCCTGCTCCTAGCTGCAGTCACAGCAGCTGGAGATAGCAGCTATCAGCTCTGCTGCCCAGCAGCAGCTTGCAAAGGTTTCGCCCTTGTGTAATCCAAGTATAAGCTCTCTTGGGCTAACAGCTGTTGTGCAACAAGTCCTCTATGCAGATCTGTCCACAGGGAGGCTGTTAATTGTTAGGAGCATCGCAGAACTCCACACGATTGCTCAGCCTTAGTTAAAGCCACCAGAAAGGGAACGCATGAAAATGAGCTCTCCTGCCCAGCCGCCCACATTTCTTTAAGCAGCATAATCCCCAAGCAACCCAGAAAGCCAAAAGAGATGTCATAGTCCCAAACACAAAGCGGTTTGTCAGTCACCATGGAGTTTTTCTGCTGAAAGTTAATAACATTCGAGGACACGGACTCCTCGTGGTAAGTCTAAGTAACAAGGTAAAGGTTAAGATAACTGATTTCCAGCCCCCACACAGCTGCAATTCCAAGCCACGCTGCCATGTAGACAGTGTGCTCCTGAGATCACAGAGCTCCAAAACTGTTATTGAGAGAAGGATCACTCACCCTAGCAGTGACCCCTGAGTTCCCAAGGGCAGGACGTGGCTCCAAGCTCTCGCTGCAGTGTGGGTCAAGGACTACCTGCAGCTGCTCAGATTCAGGTGTTTCTGGTACAGCAGCATGCAGCACTGACAGCAGAGCCTCTAAGAGGCTCCCCAGGCAGAAAGAGCAAAGCTGAACTGCTTCCTCTCAAAATGCTTGAGTCCCCTCTAAATGTCCACAAAGCACTTGCTCTTACTCAGCTCCCTCCTTTCTACTTTCTGCTGTGATGCCTCCAAAATGTTCACTAATGGCCTGTGGTCCTTTTCAGTTCTCCTCTGCCCTGAAAGGAGAGCGTGTTTCTCTTAACACATGCCCAAGGGCAGCCAGAGCTTCTGCCCCAGGAAGGTTTTACTGACCTTAAGAGCCTCTGAGAGTTCTTCACTTGAGCGTGAGAATTACTGTAGGATGCAGGGTGGAGAAAGAGAGCAATTCTCTCATTTCCAAAAGATTTAATCTACCCACAGACAACCCCTCAGGAATTAAAATGTTCTTCAGTGCCCTGAGGACCTGCCCAAAGGGGAAGGGACAGGGTTTGTCCATCAGCCAAGGCCATTCAGCAAGGCCCCAGGGAAAGCAGCGGGAGGACAGAGTCCTGTGCATGCCTGCAGAGGCACAGCTGCCATTCTCATGCACCGCTTGCATCTGAAAAGCAGCATCCATGCAGATCCTGGGAGGCCCAACTGAACTGTTGTGTTAGTTGTTAAGGGTTTGGGTGCTCCAGGAATCCCTATGCACATACATGGGCTGGTGCTGAGCTGACTCATCACTGCATTAGTAAAAGAGCAGCCTAAAAAACAGCTTCACTCGGGCAGCAGGGGCAAAACAGAGCATTGTGAGAAAACAGCTTGTTAAACTTGACCTAGAAGCCTCCTTTGGGAAAGGGGCAGGAAATGATCAGGTGGCCAAAGATAACAACGATAAAATATTGCCCAGCAGGATTTACAATCTGGAGATTAACCAAGCCAGGCCAAGCAGCAGGGTGGGTAAATCAAGCCAGGCAGAAAAGTGAAGCAACCCACGAAACCCATTGGGCTGGCTGAAGCAGGGGAATGGGTGTCCTGGGCAGGGAGGGCAGGGAGCAGGTGAGAGCCAGGCTGGGTCAGAGCAGCAGCGACAGCTGTACTCACTCAGGCACTGCAGACCACTTTTATTCACGAGGGGTTTGGCACACAGCGAGCAGCTGGTGCCGCTGGAGAAAACCCCTGGCACAAGCTGGTGCCGATTGACCTCTTTCCAACTCTCTTTTGGCTCCTTTGTTTCTTTCTCCTTCTCTTTCTCTTTTGATTGCTCTTTGTTCTTACCCTGGAAGGAGAGAACAACATAGCTCCATTATGCCTTGCACTGCTCGCAGTCTGTTGGTGAAGCCAAGCAGGCAGGAGTGGCACACAGCAGTGCAGTGCATCTGTCCCTCACCTTATCCTTCTGCCAGGACCCGGTAACACGGCTCCGCAGGGAACTCAGGCGTCGCATCACCTTTGTGCCTTTCTCTGCTTTGTCACTCTTCCCGCTGTCCTCATTTCTGAAATGAGACCGAAACCATCTCACCTGATGGAGAAGACAGCTGGCCAAGCACAGTTTAAGGAGATCACTGATGAAATTTATCAGAAGCATTGCCTTAAGACCCCATCCCGGGACTCTCCACCCCCTGGAGGATTTGTTCAACATCAGCCATTCTTGAACATAAGCTTTCAGATTTTGTCTGGCTCTGGTTTTGGTCAGAGCCATGCACAACTGGGCCCCAGTCCATGCTGAGCCATGGCAGACACCAATATCCTGTGCATGGCATTAGCAGAGCAGTTGAGCTAGATGAATAGGGGCTAAAAATAAGAATCTGCTCCATGGATACAAACTGTGTTGATTACTGCCCTCACTTACTCGTTAGACAGGAACTCAAACCAGGTGAGGTTCTGCTGGGAAGAATCACTGCCTTCTTGCACACAGACTCTCTTTTTCGCTCTGTACAGGGAGAAGACATCAGTCACACAGCACATGACACAAGAGCAGATCTTTGCAGATGGGCAGCAATGCGTTTAGAGATACAGAAGAGGTATTTGAAGTGCTACTTCTCTGTGTAGTTCCTCCCTGGCTTCACTGGAAGGATATGGTGATTCTGGTACCCTCCTACTTGACCACTGGGCTCCACACCTGGTTTGCAGGTAGGTCCCAGGCAAGACCTCCCTGCCCAGATCCCTCTTCCAGACACACTCACCCATGATACTGTTTCAGCTCCCGGAGTACCTGCTGTACAATCAGCCTGTGAGGGAAAGGGCAGAAGAAAAGCAAATCATTAGAAAATTTCCTTTGCAAAGGAACTCTGCACCCCACAAAGAATCAGGCACCATTTTATGACCAACACTGAGCCATGCCCTAGTGTGGAGTGGGATCTCCCTTATGGCTTGCTGGTGGATCTCCAGTAGCTCAGATGCACTCAGAAATTTCAGTCATCTCAAAACAGCCAGGGCTGACAATACCTACACTTGGTCTGGGGACACATGGTCCTTCTCCAGCATCTCCAGAGCAGGGGGTTCAACACCTGGAATAGAAAACACTCTCAACAGACACCCTCATTTTCTGTATCACACCTTCCTTCTCCAGTCTATATTACACTGACTTCCTGCTAGATGGGGGCTGCCACCATCCCAGGGACCCTCCAGCTCCCCTGCATGGCTGTTCCTACAGTTACTTCTGGTCAATTCTCTACATTTGGCTGAGTGTGAGTGGGGAATGACCAGAACATGGCAGTGAGTCACTGGACACATGTCTGTGCTTAGACTGCTCTGAGCTGAGATCAGACTCCAAGTCAGCTTGACTTTATCTCGGGAGCTCCCAGGACCACATGGAAGAGAAGGGCAGAGGCTGTCTAGACTTGCAGAGGCATTTATAGCTGTTTTATAACAGAATCACAGGTGAGCTGAACTCATTTGAAGCTATACATGTAGTCTATACAAACCTTCTATGGCCGCAAGAGAAGTGTTGAAACTGCAGGGCGTCTGTGGGGAGGCAGCCTTGCAGGCTGACGGGATGGACTGTGGCCTCAGTCTCTTCCTATCACTGGCACATTCCTAGAGAAATAAAAAGTCATGGACATCTTTGGTCCTTCGTGCACTAGGAGAGCTTCCATCAGGGCACAACTGGCAAGGCAGGGAATGGGGCTCCCATGCCAAGTGCCAGCGGTCATCCCTGCCTTCCCACAGCCCCCTGCCCTGTGAGCCCACCCAGAGAGTGCCAGGGCATGTCCCTCACTGCATGTTGCTAGCTGGGTACAGCACAGCACAGGATTAGGCCAAGACCAAAGAAATGCACCAGCACTATCCCAGAGTCTCAGTGGTGAAGCTGGTGAGCAGCTGCTGCATGGCCTAAACCTGGGGGTGGGAACGTTGCTGGGAACAGTCAACTCTTCACTCATTCCACACTGCAGCAAGGGAAATTCCAACTAGATATCTGGTAAAAAAGGGCTCTGCACCAGCCAGCTCCCAGGGCCTTTGTCCTGCAGTTTGTCCCACAGAAGAGCAGCCCTGTACTTGGTGAGGATCCTGCAGTCCTCCTGGTTCCATGCTGGCACGAAGGAGCCAGCCTGCAGCTGGCGGCTCCTCACCCCATTGCACACTCACCGCCTCCTCCGAGCCGGGGCAGGCCGGGCTGCTGGGCTGCAGCGGCTCTATCTCCACTTTGATCACCATGCTGCCCGCACTGCTGCTCCAGGCTTCCCCCCGGGGCAGCTGCAGGGGCACACGAGGCTGTGTGCAGGACTCGCTTCCTTTCTCTGCCTCCTCCTGCTCGGGATCACTGCCTCTCTCTGTGGTATCCAAGCTGAACCTAATTCAACAGAGAGGAAGAAGCCAGCTTAGCAAAGCCATCCCATAGTGCCAGGCACAGAACAGCCCCTGCCACGTCCTGACAGTCCTAAAAGGTCTACAGCTAAGACAAAGACGGCCACCACAGCAGGCACATGGGAGAGGGAATGCTAGGAAGAGTCAGTTTGGGCAACAAGAAAGCAAAAGCATTTTGTCTGGCTGCCCTCAGCTGGTCCATGAGCTCCTCAGCCACCTGGGATGACCCATGCTGGGATGTACAGCAGCTCCTGGGGCCCTTCAGCTGCCCCAGCTGTGTGAGAGCTGCTGCTCCGATGGATGCCATGCTCTGTGGGCATTTAGAAATGGCAGATGCAGTCATTTGTTGACTCACTGCTGTGATGTCATGTCATAAATTTTGCCCCTCTGGGCCCAGGTTTGAGGAATGGAAAATAAAGAAACCCTCCTCAGGGAAACCAACGTGGACGGCCGCTCTGTGCCACCACTGCTCGTGTTCCTGTTGCTCTATAAGCTGTGAATGATCCACAGCACATCGCACAACAATTACTCTGAGAACCAAAGCCAGAACTTGATAAAGAACTGCCAAGATTTTGGGCTGAGATAATTTTAGGGCACCTTATAAGGAGAGATATAAATAGTCATTGCTGGCTTGCACCTAGCTCCCAGCCAGCAGAAGGATCAATACGTTTATCAGCAGGAACCCAAAGCAGAGCACAGCAGTGATTCCAGGCCTGGAAACCACCCCCAGCTTCCTATTGCACTGCCCCTGTCCCTCCCCATCCCATCCCACACGGGCAGTGGGCACACAGCTGCTTTGGGGCAGGAGATGATCCAGTAGCAGTGCTCTAACTCCGTCCTCGTGCAGCACCATCTCATGCTGTGTGGCACATGTCCCATCTCGTGCTGTGTTACCTGCGCTTGCAGTCCACGGGTGACAGGGGGCTCTCCCAGCTGTGCCTCCTAGACGTAGACATGGATCTCACCAGCGTGGGGAAGGACTCCGTGGCCTCCTCAAGGTCGAAAGCTTCGTCTTCCTCTGCAGGACACCCAGCAGTGCTGGCAGCTTTGTTCAGAAAGTGGCAGTCGGCCTCACCATATCGCACCGAGCAGGAGATGGGATTGGAGAAAGCAACGTCCACAGACATTCTGCCCAGAGCCCCTGATCTCTCCTCCAATAAGCGAACAGCAGAAGCAGCCTGGGGGGCTGGTTCCGACCGTGCTGCCATCTCTGGTGCTGCTTTGTTGGCTGGAGGGCTCAGGATCCCCAGGTCTTTGTAATACTCTGTGCCATGCAGAGCAGAGTCTGACAGGAGATCCTCCGTGCTACTGTGCAAGTCTGCTGCTGGGACATCCAGCTCTGTGGAAGAGGAGTCCTCCTGCAGAGGTGGCAAAGGCTCAGCCTGAGCACAGCGAGTCCACCTGAGAGCCTCGTGCACCATGCTGGGACTGCCCTTCTGCGGGGACCTGCCCCACACCCAGCAGCTGAGCTTGCTCCGGGGTCTTACAAAGGTTTCCTGCAGCCCCTAACATCTCCCTGTGCCTCGTTCCTGCTGATGCTCAGCAACAGAAGCGCTATAACCTTGTATCCCTAGTTAGTTTGGGTCAGTACTCCTTTCTCCCATCCCCACTCCATCTCAGATCTCACTGAATGCAGAGCTGACCCCTCAGCTGGCCAAGCCCAGCTGCTGCCCTGCGTGGTGGTAGTGGAAGGAAAGAGGATACTTGCCTTTTCTTCAGCTGTGCCGGTGAACAAGGTGTCATCCTCAGCAATCAGGGATGGGAGGAAACGCTTGGGGCTGTGGTTGGTGAGCTCCCGTAAGCACGGCTTGCAGTCAGACCCTGCAAGACACAGAGGGTCACAGCTTGCCACGGGACGGCCAGGGTCAGCCCCACAGAGGGGTGGCACCAGGAGGAGCCCTCTGCTCCCTCAGTCCTTGCGCTCTCAAGGATGCCACTGGGCAGGATTGGAGGATGTCAGGCAGCACTGAGTTGTTAAGGTTGGAAAAGACCTCTAAGATCAAACCCAACCATCAGCCCATCCCCACCGCTCCCACTGAACCCCGTCCCCAAGTGCCACATCTCTGCAGCAGTGGGAAAAGGCAGCTCTCCCACCACCAGCTCACTGTGCTCCACGTGGATGTTCCCCACACAGAGCACAGAGGGGGTGTGAGCTCTGAGTGTGCGTGCACACCACCCAGCAGCTCATTGAGAAACACAAGCAGGGCCTGGCCTCGGTGCAGCACTGAGCATCGCCCGCTGACTGCAGCACATTCCTATGCAGCGAGACACAGCGTAAACCTCAGCCACGATCTGAACCATCGCATGTGAGTCACGGAGGCCTTTTATTCCTCTGAGATGCACACAGCTGAGGAGAGTGGAAAAAGGCCAGCCCATGAAGGCACTGTTTTAATTCAGGGTTTTCCTGAAGCAGGCCGTCTAAGAAGGATTTATTTCACAGGAAACTTCTCCTGCATAGACAAATGCCCACTGCGACAGCAGTGCCACAGCTGTAGGGTTGGGCAAGGGTCACCCAGCAAGTGTTAACATCACCTTTTGTTTTCAGATGGCAGCCAGAAATGAGTGTGCTGGCCAAACATCGTGGGTCCTGGCACAACCCCGAGGGAAGCAGAGCAGCCAAAGCTGTCGGTGAACTGCAAAAGCCATTGAACCCCAGAAACGGGCTGGGATTGAGTCCCAGGTAAGCTGACCCAAGGGGAGCAGCCAGGGGAACGGGGATGTGTGAGGTCAAATCATGTTTCTCCTCTACAAGCCCAAGGACGGACGCAGGAGCAGGCTGCCTGCCTTCACTGTGCCTTGCTCAGAGAGAGGAGCAAAGCCCCGAGAGGCAGAGATGGAGCTGTGAGAGCTGACAGCTGCTCAGCCTGACAGAGGCCAGAGCCCTGCGGGTTGAGCTGAAGCAAAGGGGTGTTTTCCTGAAGAGTGGGTCCTGACCAGTGCCAGAGCTGGCCCTGCACCAGGCTCCATCCCACAGCTCTGAAGTGGGTCCCTGGACCGGAGTCAGCTCCTCGGAGGCCTGGAAAACATTCCCTGTCCCGTGTGAACTTTGGCTTTGGCTGTGATGTCAGCTGCAGTTGATGCCCCCCCAGCCCCACCACACAGCTTGTGCCCCCCCGGACACTTCAGGCACTGCTGTTCAACACATGATAAATCAGCTTTGCAGCCAGTGGCAGTGACCGCTGGGCACCGGCATGTGGCTGTGGTGGTGGGGACACCATTTTAGGCAATGTGTGAGCACCACGTTGGATCCTGAGCTCCTTGCATTTATGTCCTCCATTGGGTGACCCTGGGCTAGCACTGCTTGGGCACAGGGATCTGGTGGAGAGGCTCATTGGGGAAAAGACATTTTCAAGCATCAGGTTACAGCAGGATGAACGAGGAAGGAGCACACAGGAGCTGGGAGCATCCCTGTGTCTGAGATGGAGGCTGTCACCCCCTGCCAGCAGGAAGGGCCCACCCGAGGCCCCGCAGCTGCCTGGCTGTTGGAAGGGTGCTGCTCCATCCTGCTGCAGGGTGGTGCTCAGGGGATGGCCCTGCAGCTCCCCGGGCATGGCCAGGCACCTGCATTCACCTTTCCTCTACTGAAACTGGAGATGAGATGACAAAATGACACTTCCAAGAGCACACGCTGTTTGGTTTAGGGGAACATTAAGCAGATTAGGTATTGCTGTTGCTTAATTCGCCTCTGGCCAGGAACCATAAAAGGTTATGGCTGCAGGGAGCAGCTCCACCAGAGGAATTCCCAGGGTAGAGCTGGGGACAAAGCATCGCACACGAGTGGGACTGTGCTGTGCTGGGCTTTGCAGAGCATGGAGATGCTGGGCTTCTGCCTGGGGAGGAAGGAAGTGGTGGCTGGTGTCCCTGGCACGCAGCGGTCTGGGGCAGCCCTGGGGTGCTTGGTGCCTTTGGGACAGTGGGACCCACCACCTGGGTCCAGAAGGAAGAAAAATGCAGAACAAAGCTGGGCATTTCCCAGCAACCGGGGGGTAGGGGCTGTTGGTAAGCTCTGGGAGTCCCCCTGCTCTGCCCTGCTGGCCCAGCACAGCCCTGCAGCACGAGCAGAACTAGAGGGGCAATTAACTGCAGAGCAAGTGCTGAGCTCACCGTGCCAAGATCGGATAACGCGCAGCACTTCGCCCGCACCGGGCCCCAGCTCTCTGGGCACTGGCAGCAGTGGGGATTGGCTCACGCGACCGGGGCTGAAGGAGGGGAGAAGATAAGGCATCCAATGCTGCAGCATGCTGAACAGCAAGCGTTCTTATCACTGCCTTTGGGACCTGGTGCTCCGGGCATGTGGGGCCAAGCGAGCGGGGAGGGGGCTCAGCTGGGCTGAGCAGGTCTGCAGCCCCCCACAGTACTGCGGTACTGCCCAGGCCATGAGCTCAGGACGGCTGTGTCGGTGCTTGAGGGCACAGGGGCTGATGCATTTTGAGCCTTCGCAGTGATCCCAGCACGGTGTGGGCTGGGGACTGCTCCTGCTCCAAACCGAGCAGCTCAGACCAGGTTCTTCTGCACATCCACAGAGGGAGAGGAGAGCGAGAGGGGAGAAAAGCACTGGTGCATATCACAAGCTCTAATGCCACACAAACTGTACTCAAAATTGTTGGGCCTAGGGTAGAGCAGTGTCCAGCTCCTCTGGGACCACGGCCATCTCCTGTCCTGGGGCTCTCCCTCCTTCCCTTCCAAGTCACAGCTCTGTGCAGCAATGAGGCCAGCTGACACAGTCGCTGGTGTTTCCCATCCCACAGCCTGGCCCGAGCCCTGGGCATGGGGCTCTGAGACTGAAGGAGCATTTCACCCAACATCTCCTGGGACACCGAACTCTGAGCACAGAGCTCGAAGCTCAGCCTCGGCCGGCAGCGCACACACAGCTGCCTGCAGGCGCTGGGATCTCCAGCTCGCTGGCAGCAACAGAACATATTTATTACAAAACCAGAAGACTGATTTTTAACCCATTAGCCAGCACACGAAGGCATGGACGTGCCGTGAGGAGGACTCGTGGCGGAAGGAGCAGCAGAAACTGACACGTAAGCAGTGTCCCCACAGAGAGGAGCAGTGCGTGCCGGTGCTGGGGGACCCCAAGCTCCCCACTGTCCCCTCTGCCCCGCACAGCTCGGCCCTCGCTCCCCACACTCACACCATTACCTCTCTTAAAGGACCACCGCTTCTTCCAGCGCTTGGAGAACGACGGCCAGGAGTGGTTGAGCAGCGAATCCGACATTGGGGGACCCCCTGAGCCCCACCAGGGACAGCCCCGAGCGGGAGAGGACGGCACAGATCACAGCGGAGCTCGGTGCGGTCTAAGGCAGTGCTGCAGGCTGCAGCCCAGGGGCTGCCAAGGGGGGAGTGGAGCAGCCAAGTGTTTTGTCAGAAGTATCAGCTGATGGGAGCTGCAGCCAGAGAGAAATTCCTGCTCTCCAGCGTTCCCACCTGTGTGACAGCTCCGGGGCTTCCTGCGGCAGGGACCGGGGACCGGTGACCCCACGGAGCGCCGGTTGGTGGATGCCAGTGGAAGCAGAACATGGGCACTCAGCACACCCAGACCTGCCCCAAACTCCCGTCTCCATCCCCTGTTAATCTGGAACCACTCTGGTGTCAGGGGGAGCCACCTCCAAACTGCCCCCAGACACTGAATCCCCACCCTGCCGTGGCTGAGCCCCACTGCCATCAGGCCGCCTGCACAGACCAGCTCCAGGCTCTGCTCCCAGCCCCACACTGTGCTGGAGGAGCCTGGTTTCCCCCTTGTGCCACTGCCGGCACAGCCCGGCTGCTCTGGGGCCTGCTCCGGGGTGGTGTCACACAGGGGATGACGGCAAAGAGCATCTCCCCACCCGGCTGCAAACCCCAAAGCATCACCACCTCGAAGGGGATCCACCCATCCCTCGGGGGCACAGCCACGGTGGGCTCAGCACTGCCCGAAGGGACCCGGGAGGACACCCCCATGCGTTAAACCCCAACCGCCGGGCGTTGGGGCGAAGCCTCTTCCGCACAGAGCCCCGAGGGAACCGAGCAGCCACGCCGGGACGAAGCTCACGCGTGGAGGGCAGCGACTCACCCCGATGTCTGCGGGCATCTCCAGCAGTGTCCTTGTGGGGTCTGCGCACCCAAAACCGCCCCTGTGCGGTCCTGGGCGCTGCCGGGCACGGGGCTGCGGTTGCTGCTTACGTCTTCCTGTTCCGCTCGGAGAAAAAGCGCTCTGCGTGCGGTGTGAGAGCCCAGGGCATGCGTGGGCAGAGCCCACGGCTCCGCGACCCCACGGCTCCGTGACCCCACGGCTCCGTGACCCCACAGCTCCGTGACCCCACAGCTCCATGACCCCACAGCCTTGGGGCAGCGGCAAAGGACCGAAGCGCTGAAACGCCGAGCGCTGATCGGAACCGGATCGGCTCACGCTGCAATAGAGACCGCAGCTTTGGCAGTGCTTGGGATGGCAATTACCCCGTGCTCCAGGAAACCGCGAGAGCAAAGAGGAATTAAGGTTTCACTTCTCTGAGGTCCACCAGAGCGCGGTGACCCCTCCACCGAGCGCGGAGCAGAGGCCGCCCCGCATCCGGCGGTGGTTTGGGGCCGAGTGAAGCGGTGCAGCTGTAGGGGCTGCGGGGTCTGGGGCTGCATGTCAGGTCCCACCCGTCGGACCGCACTGGGGATGGCTGTGCTGCTCACACCGACGTCCCGCGCCCGCACCGCTCTGAGCCGGGGCTTCGTGGCTCAACCAGCGGCGTTCGGTGCTGCAGAGATGGAGGTGCAAGTTATCCTGGGTCGTTTATTCTGAACCATAATACAAACAGACATTGCTCAGTGCTCCGATGCATCGCGAGGAGTTTATGCGCAGTGATTCAGCACCGCGCGGCTCTTATGTATGAAAACACTGAAAAAAATGAAGGGGAGGGTTTGGGGTTTTCCTCCTTTCCTTTTTTCTTTCTTTACGCCGTGGCACATTCGATCCTTTCTTTCACATGAGGGGTCTGCAGTGCCGTCTGCGTGCTGAGCTCAGGAGCGCGTTGGGGAGGACGGGGCAGCGATGGGTTTGGCTGCGTTGGATGGAGCTGTGGCTCAGAGCACATCCCCGCACGGCCCGGCCCCGCAGCGCCCGGAGCTGCACCGAACCCAGGCAAAAAACGCGAGCACGCCGTGGGAGTTAATACTAACTTTATTATACAATATTTAAAAAGTCATCTCTCCGCCCGTCCCCCCATCGCTTGCATTGTGCTGCAGTTAATTTGCTGAACCCGCATGGGTTAAGTGCTCACTTCTGGGAAGGACAAGCAGTTTAATCCTAAAAAGAAATACACGTTGGATGGCAGCAGACCCGGCAGAGCCGTGGGCTCCAGGCTGCTCCTGGACAGTGCCACCCCTCCTCCGAGCGGAGCTCCGCAGAGCAGAGCAGGAGAGCATGGAAAGGCCAAACCCATTCAGTTCATACGAACGCTGAACCAATCTCGCTCTGAACACCCCACGGTGGGGGCTCGGGGGGAACCGACACCGCCCCTTCCTGCCCCCGTTTCCTATTCTCCTTCATCACACTTAGGTCAGTAACACAGTAAGCAACTTTTTTCCAAAGAGATACCAACATAATACGCAACGAAACTAAAATTAAGCAAAGTGCCCCATTGCTATCGTACAATTTCAGGAGGAAAGAGATCTACTGCCCACAAATTTCGAGTACCCTTAAGCAACCACGGAGCTTCTTCCCTACGCACGCAGCACAGAACACCCTCCTTGCAGCTTGGTCTGTTTCCTACGTTTCCCAACCCAGAGCTGGCACAGTTTGCATTATCACACGATGAGCTCTTCTATTTTACAACACAATCAGTATTTACAAGCAGCCGCGATGCGCTTTGAAGCCCGCAGACAAACTCTGCAACGCTGCACTGTGCGGCAGAGAGAAGTGCCAGGACTGCAAGAGGTGCTGGGGGGGGGTGGACACCGAGTGGGTGCACCGATGGATCTGAGAGCGCTGCAGCCCCACGCCCCAGCACCTCCCAGCAGCACAGAGCACAGCAGAGCGCAGCAGCACTGCGGTTTCCTGCTCTGCTGCCTTCAGAGGCCGCAGTGCTGCGGTGGCTCGGGGCACTCCCGGAGTGCTGTGGCTGCTCCCAGCACCGCGGGCAGCACTGGAGCACAGTGCCCACGGGCAGCTCAGAGCCGGGCTCTATGATATCATCCCACGTTCCTCCTAATTCCGCAGCTGAGCATCATCTCTTTTTGCAGCCGCAAAGTGGTGACCGTTGGGGCTGTTTGTCCCCTAAGGGCGCAGCGCTGGGGCTGAGGGCGCCGGGTACAACCAACGCTGCTCAGCACCGTGTGCCAGCACACAGCTCTGCGCTGTGCGAGCTGAGGAGCCGGGCCCGCACAAACCTCGTCCCACTGCTGCAGTTACCATCACTGTCCCATCGCTGCTGTATGGTCGGAACAGCGCACACGGGGACGGCTCTCTGCCCTCCAGCCCCGGCCACAGAGTCCAAACATTGACAGGGATCATTTTTTAGTGTTTCCTTTCGAATCGCGACAGAACGACGACGTCAGAGCGTCGGATCCAAACGTGCTGCTGTGCGTGTGGGGCTGGAAGCAGTTTCCTTTGGTCAGCACAACTCGGAGCAGCGTTCCCCTCTGTCCCCAGAAGTGGGAGCAGCCGATGTGGGTTTCCCCAGAGCCCACGGACAGCTCCCGAGGCGCGCAGGATGAATCCTTAAGAAACACTGAGGTAGAGTGCACCAGCAGACGATAAAGGAACCCCACTGCCTCCGCCCCGACCCTACGGCACACACGTACAGATCCTGCAGGTTTTCTTTAACGAATCGATTCAGCTTTTTTTTTTTTTTTTTTTTTTTTTACAGTGTTCTATATATTAAAATAAATTAAAAAATTCTGTTAAGAAAAACTTCTCCTCCTTAGAAAAGCGTGAGAATCCGTCTCCGTTCGCGCAGGGCCGCGCAGCACCGCTCAGCAGAGCAGAGGAAATGTAAACGAGGCCTTTGGAAGCGGAGCTTCTCCCCCTTCCTCCCTCCCCACGGACTCCGTGGGGCAGAGCCGGGCTCTGGGGCTGCCCCAGCACAGCTCCCTCTCGGCAATGAGACACATTCATTTCGTGGTTGCTTTCTGACACCTCGTGCTTATCGGCTCTGCCTTCCACGCACACAGCAGACGGAGCTTGGCACTCCTGAAGGAGCTCGGCCCCACCCACGGACCCATCAGCATCTCCTCCGTGGGCACAGCTCCTCAGCCCCTCCTGCTCCAGCACGGAGGTGAAGCAGCAGTGGAGCAGCACACAGCGGTGCCCCTCTGCCCGGCGCACTGCACCGCATAAATCTTGAAAGTGTTTTACAAAGCCTTGTCAAGTATAAACTTAACACGGACTTCATAGCTCCTAAAAGGGTAACCAGCTAAAATTAGTTCCTTCTGAAATCTTTGGACCACTTTAAGACCAAACAATCCCCCGAACTCTCCCCTCCTCGAAAGGACCATAAACAGTCAATAATTTATATGAAGTTAAAATTTAAACTAAAGACATTTTAAATATGTTACAACAAACAATATATATACTCGATGCTGTAAGGACAGAAAACGCTACCTCAGATCTGGGGACTCCTACTTCGTTTGGTCTTGAAAGGACCCATAAATCTCAGATTTCTGCTCCTTTGGCTCCCAGCACATTTTCCTCATTTCTTAATGAGAGAAAACCTACTCCCAAGAGTCCTCGGTATAAAAATAATCTGTGTAGGATTCAGTCACTCCGGGGAAACGGGAAAGAGAGAAGCACGCGCTTCCGAGAAGAGGAAAGCTCCCGTGAGAACATACAAAACTTATGTACAAAACAACAAGTGTATATTTCGCTACGCGTACACACCCCACGGAGATGTACTGCACACGCACACGCACCCCTGGGCTCCGACCCATTAGAAAAGTAGGAAAGCAGCAGCTCTTGGTCAATGTGAGGATGTGGTGCGTCCGCTGAACCTCCCCTGCAGTGACGAGGACAGCTGCCAGCCTGGGCTGCCCTGGAAACGCTTTGTCCTGCAGAGGTTTGCTCCGCACCGCAGCTCCGACGCCGCACGTTTCTGCTGTTGGCAGACACAGATGCTCCTCCTTCAGCTGAACTGACACGGTCGCTTCCTGTTTTGCAACCATGGTTACAGAGAGGAGAGCAGCCATGGAAACCTCTTCCATTTATGTTCACAGATAAGTCCACTGACAACCAGTCAACTTGGCAAAAAAGGGAAAAAAAAAAAAAACCAGGATTAATCGTAAGATGATTAAAAATCCGAAGAGTTTGTAGATGTGTGTCATACACTGTGGCAGCAATAACAAAGAGTCCTGAGATCTGTGGAGGGGAGAAAAGCAGACACAGCCCTTGGGCCAACAGGAGGCGTTAGGAAGGACTCGACCTGGGCATGGAGAGGATCCGCCCGTTCTTCTTGCCACCGTTCATGTGAGTGTAGGGTATGTGCTCCTCGTAGTTCCCCTTGAGGGCCATGGAGGGCCCATTGTCCCTCCCCAGGGCTTTGTCCCTCTGTGTGTACGAGGAGGGATCGAGGGGAATGCTCTCCATGTTCTCGAAGTCCATCTCGTACTCCTCTGTTTCTAGAGGTTTGTTCTCCTCGCTGTAGAAGAAGGAAACCTCTTGGAAGCTGGGGTGCAAGTCCTCCTTCAGCATCTCAATGATCTCAATGAAGGTGGGGCGCATCTTGGGGTTGTACTGCCAGCACATCTGCATCAGGTTGTGCCTGCGTGAGGGCGAACACGAGTCAGGGATGGAAGGAACAATTCTGCTAAGGGAAGAAGCACACAGAGCAGGACTGCCTGCATGCTGCTCCCCGGCCCCTCGCCCCACTCCGAGCCCTTGGCTCTCTCCCATCTCCATTTTCCCCCTTCTTCCTCTCAATGCTTTTTCTCTATTTCTGTCTAGATTAAAAATTCCTTCCAATTCCTTCCATTGTTCTGGACTCAGCTTCCAAAGGAAACAGGGCACAGTTTGTGCACTCTGTCTGTGCACACTCTTAGAGCCATCTCACAACTTTTAATTCACTCAATTTTAACTCAGCCTGAAAGTTTCTACAGCCACACAGAAAAGGGGAAGCTGTTCGGAGGACAGAGGCCCTGTGAACAACACACCCAAAAAGAAAGGCTGCAGCAAGAGGTCACGTGTTACTGTATCACCAAGAACAAACTGACAAATCTCCTGGGTACAAAAATAGTTTCAAACTGGAGTTTGCAACAGCCAGGAGAGACGTGTCCCCAGGACAGCGGGCTTTTTTCATAAGGGCACTCACAAAACATGTTTATTTTTGAGTCTGGGAGTGCTGCTTTGGCCAGCAGTGAGCTGCTGTAAGAGGCTGCTGGGAACAGGGAGCTACTATTGGCGTTCCCTTTTCCAGCCAGGGCTCCTTCCCCCCTCTGCACGCTGCTCCAGGGGCTCCTTACACCTTTCTGGCCCAACACCCTTCTCAGGCTGAGCACTTACTAACAGGATGCTTCTCAAACACTCTGACAACAGCAGCTTCAGGAGCATCTGGGTCTGGTTGGGGGACACAGTCACCGTCAGCCCATGGGTGTCAGGAGCAGAGGGGGGACAGCAACCCCTAACCCCACACATGAGAACGCCTGGTTGCAGTCTGTCATCCTCTCTGAGAGCAGCTTTGCACTCTGTCTCTAGACAGCATCCTCTTTTAGGGCTGTTGATGCAACGCTTACTTGCATGCTAAGCTTTTCCTGTGCTCTGAATTTCATTTTCTCTAACCTGTACTCACAACGTAGGCCCCAGGCTGGTCTGATTTCCCCTTGTGGTGCCAGGGGCTGGGCTCACTAAGGATGCTTTGATTTAGTGTCTGTGAGAGGTGGCTCACTAAATTCTGCTCTGTTTCTCCCCAGGAGAGAAGTGGGTCAGAAATGCCATCTGTGGGGCCGCCTGCATTGCACTTCACCCAAAGGGTGCAGGTCTGTTGCCTGGCACCTGCTCCACTACTTACAGCCTCTCTGGGCAGTTGTCAGGCTGATCCAGGTATCCTCCATCCATCACAAACTTCAGCACCTGTTCGTTGGACAGACCCTGATAGGGCTGCTCTGCTAAGCTGCTTATTTCCCAAAGAACAACACCAAACGACCTAAGAAAGAAACAAGACTCCTGGTCAGAAACATCCCGGAGATGTGCAAGTGAGCCTTGTTTGGAGAACACACACTCAGAGATCACTGCATTTTAAGAACAGGGTTTCAAAACAACGTCGTGTTCTGCCCACACTCAGCAGTCAGCAATTCAAACCACGTGTGGAAGAACAGTGAGCCCAGCCCGGATCCCCCCGGGACCACCGAGTGCAACGTACCACACGTCAGAGTACGTCGTGAAGACGCCGTCCTTCAGCGATTCGGGCGCCATCCACCGCACGGGCAGCAGCCCCTTCCCCCCCTTCCGGTAATAATCCGTCTCGTAGATATCTCTGGTCATGCCAAAGTCTGAGAAAAGCAATGCAGCTGAGTTCAATGTCTCTCCTCCCTGTACACCATCCCTTGATGCTTCCCCCCCTGGGTGCCAGGCTACTGCCACACTCCCAGCAATGCTCCTGTGTGACTTGCCCTCATGGGTCATTGACACTCAAAGCTCCTCTTCCCTACAGTTTTGCTTTTGTGAATTACTACACAGCTCTGACAGAGACCCCAAAGTTACAATTTTCAGTGACAGATTCTATTTAAACACCATTTTTATTCATCCCTTTAAGTAAAACAGAGTTCTTTTTGCCCTCAAACCCCACTGCTTTGGCTTTAAGTCCAGAGAGTGGTGAAAAACCACCGAGCTGTCGGGTTCTCATTTATTCCTGGATTTGATATTTACTTACTTCTAGATGCATTTCAGTTAAAAACTGGCTCTGTGGAACGAGAGTGACCTCTAAAAGGCATCTGACCTAGTGTCAGGATTAGCAGTGCACGGTTTGTTGTGCCCAACACCTTCTCTGTCATCATTCTCATGAAAGCAGAGAACAGTGAGATGAGCCCAGGCAGCTCAGGTGGAAAAGGCAGTGAACATTTTTTGGGTAGAGGATGGTTAAGCAAGTTACCCTGTCCTTGAGGGAGACAATGTTCTTACTGAAGTCCATACAGTTCTTTTACAAGAAAGAAAAAGTTTGCTTCATTTCCAAAGGCAACCAGGGGAAATCACCTGTATTTATCACAGGATGGCTCAGGTTGGAAGGGATCATCCCATCCCAGCTCTGCTGTGGGTGCCCCACCAGCTCAGGCTGCCCAGGGCCCATCCATGGCCTTGGACACCCGCAAGGACTGGGCCCGGGCTTCACATACATCACAAGAATGACCCCCAGAATTATCTTCTGACCGTGAGCTAAATACCTCCAATTTTTACAGTGAAGTCCTCTGCAACCATGCAGTTCCGAGCTGCCAGATCTCTGTGGACAAACTTCTTGGCATTCAGATAGGCCATGCCGTCGGCGATCTCTGCAGCCATCTGGATCATTTCTCTCAGTGTTGGTGGTGGACGACCAGGGTTATTCTGCAGCAAATAAAGCTGTGTTAAAGCAGCAGCCGAGCTGCTCCGTGTCACCACACACCGCCTCGCTCCTGTCTGTACCTCAGCATCGGGTCGCAGGGAGCGGAGGTAACTCTTCAAGTCCCCGTGTGCCATTAACTCCATGACCACCAGAGTCGGTTGGCCCTTGGAGACCACCCCGAGGAGGCGAACCTGGGAAAGAAAGAAGTTCCACCAGGGCTGAGTAAGAGCACATGGGGCAGAGCTGTGAGAACAGGGAGCGAGGACAGAGCCAGCAGCAGCAGCAGGGCCCTGCCAGGCTGAGCCCTTCTGACACAGCCATGGGGAAGCGATGCAGACAGGTTCGTGTGCTTTATAAAATACGACACGGAAAAATCCTAGCTCTTCTCATCGACCACTTCTGCAGGCAGGCTGCTTTCGTAAGTACAACATCAAGCCCTCAAAGCATGAAAGAAATATTATAGGATGGGGCTCTGAGCTGCGGCCGGCGCTGCTTACCACGTGGTGGCAGCTGAAGCCCTTCATCACGGAGGCCTCGTTGAGGAACTCGATGCGCTCGCGCAGGCTGGCCGACTCGTTCACCGTCTTCACAGCCACGCGCGTCTCCGGCTCTCCCTTCACGATGTCCTTGGCGATGCCCTCGTACACCATCCCGAAGGAGCCCTGGCCCAGCTCGCGGAGCAGCGTGATCTTGTCCCGTGGGACCTCCCACTCGTCGGGAACGTAGACTGCCAGGAGAGACACGGGTGGGTTGAGCGTCTTCTGAAGGGCACTGCTGCAGAGCAGCGCTGCACGGCACTGCAGCTCTGCGCTCTGAAGGGCGGCTGCAAGATCCCCACCCAGAAATAGGGCCCAGGGGCCGTCCCTGCTCTTACCATCACTGGCACTGAGGTATTCGGGGTTAGAGGACGCGTAGAGTGGCCCAGTTGGTCCTTCGGTTTGTCTGGAAGAGGGACACGAGCTGGTTACGACACGTGGCAGCCTTGGACACGTTTGGACTGAAGGACCTCTGATTAATTCCCACAGTGTGCAACAAATAGCAGCTATCCCGATTTGCAAACACACCAAAATATTTCCTAAATTTCAATGTTACATCATCACGTAAGTTAGGAAATGAGCACGGAGTTACTTCCAAGAAATGAAGAGAATCTTTGGATGAAAGTGTTGCTTGTTCTGACAAAACGATGCACTCACCTCTTCTTCACGAGCACGTACGCAGCTCCAATAATCCCAGCAATGATTATGGCAAAAATGATCGGAACAATTATAACAGCAATATTAGGCTGAGCATTCACTAAGAGAGAAAGAGAGAGTTGGAGGTATTAACACTGGTCTCAAAATGCAATGCAACCTCTGCCGTGAATAAGCAGGGGTGAACACGAAGCTGGAGGAGGGACCACGGATCAGAACAAGAGCTCAAACTGCTGCTCAACACCCGAATTAGGAGCAGACACTGCTGACTATTCCTGGAAGTAGGTGTACTGGTAAACACTTTGTGAGCCTCTGCAGCTCCCTGCGCTCTGCTTGCTTCCAGCAGTGACCTGGGCTCCTATCGAGGTTAAAACGCTGAGAAAGAAGGCAGCACTCACAGTAATCAGCCACGTAGAAGTAGGTGGGTTCAGTCCAGGAACCGTTCCCAGCTAGTGATGTGGCTCGGATGCGGACGCTGTAGTTCCCGGGCTGCAGCCCGCGCAGCTTGCAGCCCTGCTCGCTGGCAAAGTGCTTACGGGAGACGCAGTAGTGTGCTTCCTGCAGCAGGAGGGAAGGGCAGGCTGTAACAGGACACTGCATTTCTTCCTCGCCTCCTCGATGAGCAAATGTACACAAATAGGGTTTTCACATGCTCAGGACTTTTCCGAGATAGCGGTTTGTCCCGGATTTGCATTTTACAGTGTAGTAGTTCGGATTACACAGAGCGTGTGCCATTGCTGTACCAGACCTCAGCCCTGAAACCCAAGCTCAGCTGGCAGTGCTCCACCTGCACGGTGCCCACAGCTCTCTTACTGTTCAGTGCTCTCCTGACTTCCCTAAGCAATTTAAACACACCTAGCTTCCGAAGCACACCTTCTGTGCTATAAAATTGCAAAAAAAAAGACCATACAGAACGTTAGCAAGTTAGGTATCGGAGAGAACCCCTCACTGTGTCTTGTGATGGCATGGGAGGTGTGTGCCCCACGAGCAGCTCCCAGCTCTCACCCACGGGCAGCCTCCCACCTCCACCGCAGCGCGGAGGAGCACGGAGCTGCTTCCCAAGTGTGCTGTGTGAAGGAACGAGAGCAAATTCTCACCTCTGCTTCCCCCAGACGTCCGTAGTTCACTTCGTACAGCACGATGAGGCCGTTGGGCTCCTTGGGTTCCTGCCACTTCAAATGCACAGTGTTTTTTTCAACCAGTTCATGGGTGACTGGACCAACAATGTCATCTGCCTTAGCTAAAAGCAAGGTCACAGTTAATGACATTTATTTCACACCTTTTCTGAGACACAAAACTGACAAAACTTCACTCATTGTCTTTTCCCATCAGGACATGGAGGGCACCAATCCTACGCAATGCGATGGGTCAGTGGGTGGCACAGAGGATCTCAGTGAGCTTTTCCACCCTGAACAATTCTACAGTTCTGTATTTCAGCAGCTGGTGCTCATAGGAAACACAGCACTTTGGAACAGGCACCCACCCAAAGCTAAGCTCATCAAGCTAATTACCTTCTGGCATGGTCCTGGCACTGACATAAGCTGCGACGCTGCACCGGGATTCCTGAGCGTCGTGGTTGCACGCGTGCAGCTCAATGCGGTACCCCGTGAAGTGCCGCAGCCCCGAGATCACCAGGGACTCCTTGGACTTCACTTTTTCAAAGGGTTTCTGCTCCTCTGCGCTCTCAGATGCGGCCGCAGAGGAGTTTGGAGAGGACGCGATGGTGGGGATCACCACGGTGGCGTTTGCGATGGAGCCCAGGTCTCTTCGCTTCCTTGATGGCCTGTAAAGCCATGTGACAATGTTATTTGTTACAGCCAACATAAACACATCCACCTGAGAATAAACAGCTACAACGGGAGAGCTCAGAGTGCAACTGAAGCCTCAAATCCAAGACCCATGACTGCCGTGAAACAAAAAAATTCCAGACTCTCTGGTTTTGTTTTCTACACCTAGGGGCAGTAGAGGTTTCTTCCTTAGCAGGCCGACAAGGTGGCACATCCTGGTGATTGGTTTCTTCCCAAAATACATACCCCAGAAACTGGCCTGAGAAGCATCCTGGGCTGGCTGTACGGTAAAGTTAAAATAAAACAGAAAGAAAAGAAAAAAAAAAAGAAATCAGACTGTCAGAATTGTCTGCCTACATCAAGAGGAGTTTGGCTTTGTACACAGCTTGCTTCCCCTGTGCTCTTAAACACAGAATGTCCCGGCACTGACACTCGTCCTTCTGATCAGGAGGTGATGTGACAACTGCAGGCACCATGTCAGACCCCAGCGAATAGGAATACACTCAAGTAATAAACAGAACTCAGTGCAGTAGGGTAGCTTTTGTCAGGCAGCTGCAAATAAACATTTAACAGCTAAGGGCAGGAAGCAGAGAAGGACTTCAGAGCACAGAATACCTGACAGTGAAGAGGGTAAATCATTACGGACTAACCTGATTCCCAGAGCTCCCTTTGTAAGTTGCATATGAAGTGTGAAGACATTCAACACCACTTAATGTGACACCGTGTGTGCCATTCAAAACAGGACATTCACCACCCACAGCAGTTGCATTCCTCATGGCATTGGAGGTATTTCCCACACTAAGCACAAGGGAGACCGCAAATACCGTGCTGGAGGAGCAGGCTGTGGCGTGGTAAACTTCCCTTTTTCTTTTCCTTTCTTTTCCAAGGGATGTAAAGCGAGGCCACGACATTTTAAGACAGATAAAAAAGGCTATTTTTGGCAGTTAGAGAGAGCTACAGGGCTTCAGCTATTTGTGGAGGATTCTCCCTTTAATCTCAAGTTGAGAGAATTTGGAGAGAGGAAACAGAGTGTGATCTTCCAAACCCTCAGCAGCAGCAGCAGCAGCGCCCAGCTCCCCGCCCCACGCTGTGCAGTGACTCCTGCTGCTCCTACCTGGGGACGAAGACCTCGTTGTGAAGGTAGTTCTCAAACGTCTTGCGGAAAGCAGACTCCTCCAACTCCTTCTGGATCTGAGAGTCGGTTTTAGGACAGGAACAGCATTCTCCACTGACATCCTCGCTTTCACTTTGGTTATACTTCTGAGGGTCTTCAGATTCAAAAGGAGGAGACCACGTCCTTGAGGGCAGTTTCAATCCTATGGACAGAACAGTGTTACTATCACTCATGCTTGGCATGCCAGAAGTAGATGTTTGATCCTACCAAGATCCAAAACGAGCATACACAAGATTCATGCACATTCTGCCTCCCACACTTTCATATCTAGGGTCACATTCCCTCTCTTATGACGGGGCTTTGATTCAAATCTGTGCTAACTCTGAAACGAAGCTCAGATGTCACTGTTGCCAGAGCTCTGCCCCTGTTCCCCTCAGTTTGGGAACAGAGGGCAGCGGATTCTGGGAGTTCTCAGTGGAACTCTGAATCCTGAAAGCATTCCACACCCTAAGGCACAAAACACCTTTGAAACTTAACTCAGCCACGGATCTCCAGGAGTACTGCAATGTCTTACCTCTCTTCTCCACAGCTGACATTGAACTTGCAGCTCAGTTTAAAAAGAACGAGTGCAGAAGGGAGATCAAAATATACATATATTTGAATTCCTTGTGAAAAAATGGTTTTGAGAATCCTTTGCACGACTTGGCAATAGTGACTAAGGTAAAAGCAACTGAATGGGGGATACCACAGCTGTGTCTCAAACAGAAATGCACCACAGCATCTCCAAAGTGTGTGAAAAATCCCCATAAATGCTGAGACAGCTCCACCATCTGGATGGCCTGAAAGGGGCACAGAGTGAGAACTGGGACTCACCCTTCAAGCAGTAATCGAGTTCATAGAGCTCACTGTCTTCTGCCTGCTGCTGCCAGAACACCAGGTAGTGCGTGATGTTGCCATTGGGCTCCGAGGGCGGCTTCCACTTCAGGATGATTTGGGACGAAGAGTTGGAAACAGAAATTGGATCTAATGGGACTGACGGAACTGTGTGGGTGGAAAAGAGACAGAGGTCACTTCCAGCACAGCGTGACAGCTCGACGAGCAAGTTCCCATTCCCACGGAACAGAAGCAGGACACGGCGTGCACGCAGGCTGTCACCCACGGCCACGTGAAGCTGAAGGAACGAGAGCACAGCGGCGCTCTCTCCTCACTCAGGGAAACACACATCGCTCCATTGCTTTGGGAACACCTTCCCCCAAAGGCAAAGCAATGCCAGCAGGCAGCTCCACAGCCACAGCAGTGACTACCAGCCACAGGTCGGCTGTTCAACTGCAGCATTAACTTAACGACCCTGACCTGTAGCGTTGGTCTGGACGTAGATGATCTCACTCTTCGCACCGTACGTCCTTCGTTCATCTGAGAAGGTGACCAGAGTTTTAACAAACACAGCATACTGCGTCCAGGGCTTCAGGCCCCGCAGCAGCCAGCCTGGCTGGGCCTGGGCTTTGGGCTCGTTGGAGCGCGGCGGGGGATCCACGTCCACCACCGTCCAGCTGTTGGAGCCGCAGGCATCCTGCCCATCAAACTCCGTCACGTTTTGGTACGGCCTTAAAAACAAACAGAAAAGTGCCTCAAGTTAACAGAATCCTGACGTCGAGCTGTTGGAGGTGTGAATTCTAAAGACATCCCCTTATCCTTCAGATAAGTTCTAATGATCTCATCCTGTGCATCCTGTGTGCTCTGGAAATAAAGCACGGGGAGCTTTGCAGCCTTCCTCCTCCCAGCACCACGCATCGGGTACTGCTCCACACGCACTCCACATCAGCTCAATCTCAGCTAATTATTTTCAGCTGTACAAAAACCAGTCTGACAAAACTGCTTGTTTCCCACCTAAAGGGGAATAAATAACTCTGGAGACAGTGGGGAGATGGTTAGAATATGTACTGCTGGAACAACTGATGTTGGGGTTGCTCCTAAATGAGGGATTTTGACTTTATACAACTCAGTTGAGTCAGGGAACTTAATTAGCACTTATACAAAAGGGCAACATTGGAAACTTGAGTGTGGTCTCTGTGATGGTCTGACTCCTAATTAGCTATGACCACAACAGTCTTAATATCCACTCTTCAATGCCAAATGTCATCTGTGGAAGCCCAGCACAGCCTTTGTTTTGTAGCCCAACCGTCAGTTGCTGGAGTTCCCCTCTCCCTGAGCTGCCACTTACGCTTCTTTGTAGAACAGCATAAATCCCAGGAGGTCACGGAAATCAGGAGGCCAATAGGGCTCCCACTTCAACAGGATCTTGTCATGAGATGTTCTAATGGAAGAAAACTTCAGCAGTTCATTTTCACCTGTAACAAAACAGAAGCGACAATAATTTCGTTAATCCTAAGAGGAAAGTTTTCTGTTTTTCAGTATTTCGGAACTTTCTGTTCTCCAGGGAAAAATATGAGAACATTTGTATTGAGAACTACTAATTAAAAACTTCTCTTAATTCAGTGCTATCCCTGCCCTAAGCCAGGGGCTGGAACAGATGACCTCCTGAGGCTCCTGCCAGATAACATTCTTCTACGATTTTATGAAAATAATCCTATAAAGAGCTGAACTAAGTGTGAAATCGAAGGGTAATGCCTTTTAAAATTCCTGATAAGGCACACACGTGGACCTGGTCATAGGGTCTGCATCGATTCTGCAGGCACCTCCTTGCCCAGGAGCAGCATGGTCCCTTTGCAAACAGCAGCACAGGACCACAAGCAGTTGCAGAAGGGTGGAGTTCAGATTCTCAAGGAAGCATTACCATACAGTATATCCAAGCAGCCCAAGGACAGACTGCACAGCCCTGACAGGATTTGCCACTCCTGCAGTAGCTGCACACGGGACGAAGAACATTCACTTCGCTGTGCACACATCCAGAACAAACACGGTGTTGTGTCTGGGAGTTGGTTGTTTTTGGGTTTTTTTTTTGTAAACAGGATGCTGCCAATGTGAAAACTCTAACCATGAAATCAAAAAGCCAAACACACCAGCAACGTGTGGTTTGAGGTGGGGGGCAGCACGGAGAGCAGCGCAGCAAGGCAGGGGTAAAGCTGGCACAGAGAAACGCGACCGTGTGGTCCAGCTGCCTTCAGCACAAAGCAACCAGCCAGCCCAGGAGCTGCAATGCCACAGGAGAGCTGGACCTGAACCCCAAGTCCTGCCTCATCCCACATGCGGGAGGGCCTCGCTGCTGTCCCAGGGGAGGAGATGACCTTTTCAGACAGCTCGCTCCTTGTGCTGCCTCTGATAGCCCCAAGGGTGCGGCTGGCTGTGTGTTTTGCACTGGGACTGGCAGTTTGTAGGTAGGTAGTCATTATGCTCCTCACTCCCCACTGTGCTGGCAGGCCTGTATGTGTTGATCTGTGGCAAACCGGATCAGGAAAACGATTCAGTTGTTACGTTTGTTCACCGACAGCTGCATAACTTAACAGAAAGGACAGAACTGAAGCAGTGCTGACACCGAATGCAGAGAAACAGTGCAGCCACAGGATGATGTGAGCATGCAAGCTGTGAGGAGAGTAAGGAACTGAAACCACAGCTTAACAGTGCTGGGGGTTTTGGTGGTAAACCTACGTCAGCACCTGGTGGTTGGATGAGATGACCTCAGAGGTCTCTTCCAACCCTAATGGCACTGTACCATCCTGTACTTGATCCTGTTCCTGTACGAGTTAAAACCGTGTGAGGCTACACAGCAGATCAGAGAAGAGACATGGCACAAGGCAAGAACAACAAAGCAGAAATGGCCAAATAATGGCCACCCCAGATTACCTCTATGATCTGGTTCACCAGGCAGCCAGCTATGTGTTACCAGCTTCAATGGGGAGTGTGGATTGCACGTGGCACAGAATGGGAACAAACAGCAGGGTTGAGAGTGAAGGAGGGAGGTACTTATGGCAGTACTGCTGCCAAAACATGTGTCTATAAAACTACACCTTCAATGGCACACCTTTAGTTAGAGTACCAAGTACCAGTCCTGTCTGCTTTTCAGCTGTGCCGATACAGGCAGCGGGTTACTGCTGTCGTTGAAGGAAACTGTTAGCTTAAAAACCTCTGAGAAGCATAATGAAAATCATGGAAAAAATTTCTCTGAGAGTTGTCATAGCAACTCCCTCAGATGGCTCCAGGCATGGTGAAAACCCTGCTCCTCCACAGTGTTCATTCTGCGTTCGTGCTGCGGCCTCATGACACGGGAAAAGAGGAGGAAGACAATTAACTGGGCACTCATCAGTAACACAAGGTCCTGGTTTGGACCGAGGTTTTGTTGTGCTCAGCTCTTCAAAGAGACACAACAATACACTCAGCCCTGAAAATCTCACAGCTGAGCACACAAAGAGAAAACTGCTGAGGACCGAAGCTGGCAAGGTGCACTCCTGGCCAGAGGCAGCACCCAGGAGTGCTTTACTCATGGCACGCTGACAGTGTCCCTGCAGTGTCCAAGCAAGTGGCCAGTCACATGCCTGGTGCTTTACCAAAAGGACAAGGACAGTCCCTGGACAAAAATCACACGCTAGGCTGAGAGGCATTAAGAGCATGAGGTTAGCAAAGACAGAGGGAAAGGAAAATGATCCAAGTGCCAATGCATTCTCAAAGTTCCTTACATGAGGCTTGGTCGCCGTTTGTCTTCAGGGCTATGTCGTTCCTCTCCTGGCGCCCCTTAGTCCCAGAGATCTCTTCCATCTTGTGGATTTCTGACAAACACAGTTTGGGATTATAATGGAAGAAGAGTTTGCCCCGTGCTATCGTGAGGTTGTGTTTACTCCAGTCCCAGAGCTGGCGAAGATTCTGGTTGTCCAAGGCATAAAATGAATAATTTCTGAAAGCAGAGAAGGAAAATGTTGGTAGAGGATCCACTAACTGCCCCTTCCCACGTGCCACCCCCTGCCCCAGACACCAACCTAAAACAAACACAAACTGTCCTCCCTGGTAGGCAGAGGAATGTTTAAAAATAACGTAGGGATTGTTTCTCAACAGAAAACACCCTGACAGTGCTGGCACCCCCGACACTTCAAAGTAGCGTAGTCAGATATCTTTTGAAAGAACTCACCCAGCTTCTAAAGTTTCTCCTCTAATCAGATGCAGTTTACGAAAGAAAGAAAGAGAAACCAAGGCGTAAGACCGGCGGATTTTTAGGTAACCTGAGATTTCTTCTATCAAGCCAAGATTCGCTTCTAGCTCAGCTGCTATGTTATCTAGGGAGAGGAAAACACCGGGTTTAGTTTTCCGATAATGAAGGGGAGAACACCAATATCAGATCCCAAAAGTAATCAATTTGAACCACTCTATGTAAACCCAAAACACCTTACAAAAATCACTCAGCGTGTGAGCGTGAGAAGGACCTTTGCTTTGCAGTTATTTCTCTCTCAGATTCGAAGTGCTCAAAGCAAAAAAGAATCGCCCCAGGTCATGGACAGTGTCAGATTCAGATCTGACACCCAGTGCTCCCTACACCCTTATTCATGCACAACTTACTTCCTCCACGGATATTTATAACCAAGCTCCCATTAACAACGGTGCAGCCACGGAGCTCCTGTGCCGACGTCACTGAATCAATAGTCTTCTCTTTCCCATAGTCACAAACCTTTGGACAGGGCCCTGCACAGGGAGTGCAGTGCAAGCTGAAAAACAGAGGGTCAAGAATGCAGATGAGGAATATACTTTGAAGAACACACTCTGTGACACCACCAGCAGCTCTCCAAAGCAGAGTAATAAAGCAGAACCATCCCGATAACATGGCGTGGGATCCACTCGAGGTGCAGCACACGGCCGTGAGGAACTCCAAATAGCTGCTGATTATTCTCAAAATTGTCATTCCCATATTTCAAACTCTGTTCTGAGTGCCCTGGCCACCAGAATGCTGCACAGTGCTACCCATACCCAGGGCCTCCACACCAAGACACCCAATGTCTGCTCTCCATCCCCAGAGCATGAGCCAACGAGCAGAGCTGGCTGCTCCTCTGGGAATCCTCTGATTAAGGACTGTACATGGAGTTGTATTGAAAAAGGCAAGCAACACGTGCTTCGTGCTCTGGGGAAACGCTTCTTAAATAGCAGCAAGAAAGTTGACTGCTTGCCCTGGTCATAACACCACAAGAATTCGTTTCCAGCTCATTTGGAGAACTAAATGCTCCAGGAAAAGCCCACTGTTGTGAGGTCCCACTGACAGCAACCTGGAACAGGCACAGGAGAGATGAGATGGCTGCTGTTACACAACAGCATATCTACTTTGGGGGCTGCTGGTTCCTTCTTTTGAAAAGCAAAACAGGAAATGGAATAAAAAGTTCTGTCAGAGTGAATTCCCCGAAACTGTTACGGCAGGAGCAAATGCACGGGAGCACAAAGCTACAGATATTCATAGGAAGTCTGACTCATCTCAATATATAATGTTATTGCGGGACAAACAACAAAGTTTTCAGCAATACACAGCTCAGTGACATCAATTATGTAATTCCTTTGTTGAAAAGCCCTGGGAACAAGCACGGTGGCTGTTCCCTGCTCTGACTTGTGCTACGGTTGTTTGTCCATTTCTGTCTGGCACAGCCTGAATCTGCTCAATGAGAGCAATTATGGGGATGAGGGACAGACATTCTAAGAATGGCCCAATCAAAGCATGCTACGCTCCCTTGATTAGACACAACTTCTCCCGTTCCACTCCATAACGAGGTGTCCTGCTCCGAGGGCTGACTGCAGGGGAAGGCACGCAGGCTGCTGAGGCCACTCTGTTCTCCATTTCCCACCCCCCCTTGGTTACAGGAGGACCCCTCCGACCTGAGGACACTCCTCTTCCAGCCTTCCTCTCCCACTTTGCCAAGAAGAAACCCTCGGTACACAGCAGGTAAGCCAGTCAGCTCCTAATAGCTTCAATTAGCAAGGTATTATTCTGCAAATCATCTTAAAGTAGACCAGGTAATTGTCACAGACACTCAAACACAGACCACAAATCCTCCAAACCCAAGAAATAGAAGCCCAGCACCCGGCACCAGCCCAGCACCCAGCAGCAGCCCAGCACCCATCCCGCAGTGCCTTCCTCGCCCGCACACCCGCACTCACTTGCTGGAATTCATGATGTACCCCGACGGACACTCGTGGACGCACTCGTTGTTGTGGATGACGTGGCATCCCGACTCGCGGGCGTTCTTGCACTTGTTGTGCAGCTCCTGGCAGAAGCTGAAGGTGACGCAGCGCCAGCCCTCGAAGCGGTAGTGCCCGGGCGGGCACGTCTCCACGCACGTCCCGTCCAGGTAGAAGTTGCGGCAGGCCACGCACCGCTCCGCGTTGTTGGGCTCCGTGCAGTCCCCGAGGCACTCGCTGTGACAGCACTGCCCGTCCGAGGTGCAGCCCTGGGACTTGCAGGCGGGTGGGCAAACTGCAGAGCGAGAAGGGACAGAGCTGAGTGCTGCGGGCAGGGAGGTGACAGGGACCAGCACAGTTCAGCAGCGAGCACACGCAGCTCTCCCTGCGAAGGGGCAGTGGTGGAGCACACAGCTCCAGGACTTTCAAATGCTAAGAACGTCCTAGAGGTGTGCTGGCATTTCAACTTTGTTCTTGCTCATCTTCCAAGGAAGCAAACTGGATTTTGTTATGTCTCAGGCCACGTCAGATGAAACGTACAGTAAGAAAAACAAGTATCCCCAAAGCTTGCTCAAAAGAGAATCTGCAAAAATAATGCAAAGGAGCCACTCCTTTCCTCTGTGACCCCTCTCCCCCTGTGGCCCTTCTCTGTAGTCTCTCTCCCCTATAACAGTTCCCTGCAGCCCCACAGCCGCAGGGTGAGCGCTTCGTTTCCCCTCTGCTCTGTGCTGGGGGGGCTCACTCAGGGGAGGCTGCATTCGCACTGATGCACCACGGTGTTATTTTTAACTCCTGGCACACTTGTGCCAGCTCTCCATGGGACTCACGCGCGCACTCAGCGTGCCGGTCCCGCGGCACTGCGTGCTGCTGAGGTCCCATCAGAGCGGCGGGGAAGCAAAGCCCGTGCTGCAGTGCTGCAGAACTGAGCGCGTCGAGCAGCCGCTGCCAGCCCTGAGCAAACAGCAGCAGTGGGTGGGACGGCGTGGATGAGCAACCTCTGCTTCATCGCAGCCAACGAATCCTTCGAAAAATAGGAGCTGGCTGCAGCCAGAGCTGCGTCCTGAGGTCGGTCTGACCCCGAACATCTGCTGCTCCCCCATCAGCCACCGCCGCAGGTACTGCACTGTGCATCCCCCGGATCCGCCCGCTCAGACAAAGCACAGAGGGCCTCCCAGGTTCACTGTCTGCGCAAAGCTCTCGCCCTTCTCCAGTGCTCAGCCTCAGTTTGTGACCTCCTCACTCAGAAATGGCCAAGGATCGAAATGCAGCGGGCAGGGTCAGGGTGCAGGTGGTACCTGGAGCAGACCAAGCAGAGGGACAGCCCCGTTCCAAACCAACAGTTCTGTGCTCCTTTCGAGGCCGTGGACGCAGCTCTGTCTGGCAGCAGATGTCACGGCTGCAGTTTATTAGATACTGGCAACAGGAGAACGCAGACAGAGAATTCCAGAATTTTGTCCAAAACAACTATCAAATCCACTGATTGTGGGCTGGAATCCCAGGGCAGAGCTCAGCTCCCCCAGCGCCCACGGGCAGCAGCAGTCGGTGCTCACGGCATTGGGGGACAGCACTTTGGGACACTGACCCCGGTGCAAAAGTTGGGGTGACACAGAGCACCTCCTCTGCCCGGTGCCACAGCAGTTCTGTTGGCAATGCAAACCGATCTGCAACGTGCTGTGCTTACTCACAGATCCTTCAGCTCAGCTGCACATATTCACAGGGCAGAACCCACCCGAGCTCTCAGCTCTGAAGGATTGTACAAGGCACGGCTGAACTATGCTTCAGTTGCTCTGGATGTTTCCCTCCTTCCTGCTCTGAGAGCTCTGATGTGTGAAAGACAGCTCGAAGACAGCCACGCAGCCAAGGCAACGCTTCTGCTCCCTCCATTACACTCTCCATAAACTGTCAGTCGCTGTTCTGTGCAATTGCTCGGGACCACAGCCCCGACCAGATGCCACGCTGTCCCACCAAGCACACACACTTTGTTCTGTGTTCTTCAAGCACCTGAATAAAAACCCCTCTGGGATCCCTTGGCTCGCACTCGTGGCCTTCCAGCCCCAGCTCTGTGCTGGGCTGGGGGAGCGTGGGCCCCAACGGATCAATGTTTAACCAGCAGCTCTGCAGTGCTGGGACACCACGCAGAGCATTCTGGCTGCAGATCCGGGCGGGCACTTCTGTGCACAGCTGAGGCCCGGCTAAGGGGGACGGAGGCAGCAGAGTCAGTGCAAAGGAATTCCCACCTGCACAGCCCTCCCTCCCGGGCCTCAGGTGGGAGCAGAACACACAGAACCATGAGCACAACAGCACGAGCAGCTGTGCATCCATGCTCAGCAGGAAGGAGAGCAGTGCTGGGCTGTCCAGCTCACGAACACCACCTGAACACTGAGGTGTGGTTACAAGCATTTGCATCTGGCCTCGTTTGGTGCTCGCTAACAAAACACCACCAGGAGAACGGCCACAGTAAAACAAACCGAGTCACTCCGGGAGAGCTGAGCTTCCCCTGTGGGCAAACCAGATCACTTCATTGCTTCTCAAAGCCCACCCAACTGAGCCACCACGACCTCCCACCTCAGCCACACAGCGGTGTTTGGGATTGTCGTGCAGTTCTGTTTTTGCAGATGACCTGCTTGTTTGTGAGCAGGGAACCCACCAAGGCTCCGGCGCCCGCAGTGAGCGCGCAAAGCAAACCCAAGGTCCTGCAATCAGAGCTCCAACTGAAGTGTTAGTTATAAAACTGAAGATTGAGGAACATCACACCCCGACCCCCCTGAACCGCTCCGTGCTCACACAGGAACAGATAAAATTAACTGCAGGTGCCTCTCCCTTCCCACAGATAGAGGCTTCCAAAAACAACACGCCGTTACTACAACATAAAGGAAACTCTTCCCATTGACATTTCTCCGGGACAACATTACAATTCTTAGCTCATGGATCAGGAAGGATGTGTTGCCTCCAGCCCCTTTCATAAGTGACGCGCTCGGATGGAGCCACCGTGAAGAGCTGTGATGCTCCAAGAGGGACCGGTGCCCCACGGAGCTGCGTCCCAAACAGCAGCAGGGCGTCCCAGCACCACCACGTCAGCGAAGATAAAAGGGGCTGGGGCTGTGATATCAGGAGCTGCTGGAAGAGGTGGGTGCATGGAGGTCGAGCTCTGGTGCTGATACAGGAGCGGATGACGGCAGACCTTTGAGGAACGGTCTCCTCCACGCTGACCTTGTGCTGTTTGCACTGTGCAGGAGCCCATTGTTATTCTCATGCAGCTTTTCTTACAGAAAACTTACCACAGGGAACTCATACACGTCTGTAAAGAGGCACATACACACCTTTTGATGTACACAATAACAAATACAGGGACAGGATGAGCAGCTCTGCCTGGCCCCACGCTGACCACGGCCCCTGCACCTCAGATCCCTCTGTGTCCCTCTCCCGAGGTTCTCACCCCACTCCCCTCCCACCCATGCAGTGGTCATGGGGGGGTGGGCCGTGTTTGGGGATCTTTGAGGACCTTTCCAACCTTTATGACCCTATGACCTCAGAGCAAAGCAGTTCTCATCGATGAGACCTGCGAAATAGAGCTGAAATATAAAATGAAAACGCCGCTCAAGAGCAGCTCTGTTTTCACTCCTCAGCACCTTCCAGACGAGCAGAACCCACGAGCAGGTAAAAACAACCCCTGGAACCTGGCTAAAGTGGCAATTCAGTTGGCAATCGAGATCATAACAGCCAAACACAGAGTTTGATTTGAAAACAGCAGCGCTGCTAAGGGTGGGACGAGTGTCACAAAGTGCACGTGGGGACAACAGAGCCATGAATATCTCTCCCAGTGCCCGCAGCACTGCTGCTGTGCTCTGGCAGGCGGAGCGAGCTTGCTCCTTGTGCTTTGTGCTCAGTTAGAGGGACGCTTTGTGCAGGGATCCCTGCTTGCCTGGTTTGCTTTTCCGGCCCCAAATGACACTACATCTCCAGGCAAAGCTCAGAGCCCCCAGCCAGTTATCCCTAAACACAGTGACACCAACACATCCATCGCTGCTCTCGGCCTCAGTGGTGACTTACAGCTGAACAACAACAGGGAACCTGCTGTCCCTGCAGGACCTGGAGGTTGGGGGCTGCCAGGTTCCCAGCCCCTGTCCCCACAGCAACCCACATCCTCCGGGAACATGGACACTCACAAGGAGACAACGTGCTGGCAGCACGGGCAGCAGGCAGCTGGCACTGCCCTTGGCCAACACAGCACAACAGAGGATTTGTATGGACACTGAGAGCAGAACCCCTGAAAGCATTTGGGGAATTTCTCTGTAAACCCTGGCTCATGTTTTCAGTCCCACCTTGTTGTTGTTCCTGTAAGTTCAGTCCACGATACAACCCAAGGATTAGCTTTTATCGTTCAATGGTTGACGTGCCACCCGGGAACCTCATGAGAGCTTCCTGTTAATGTTTAACCGGGCGTTACTCTGACATACAGCATCTTGCAAACATCCCTGTCCCCTTTAACCTGCTCTTCACACTGAGATCCCAGGAGCACAGCGGTGCAGTGAGCCAGGCACCACGGCTGTCCCAGACACAGCAGGCATGAGGTTCCCCACCACCAACACAGCCAGAGGTCTCTGCTTCACTCCGCTTCACCATTGGCATCATGCTGCTAGCAGTGGTGTCCCAGTGCTGAGTGCTGAGTCAGGATGGGCCCCAAGGGACGAGCACAGAAGTTGGCATCTTATGGACTGAGAAACAGGCACCCAGGGATGAGCAGGAGTGCCTCCACGTACGGTGAAGGCCAAAACCCACCATTTTCTGAATGTAGGTCTCACGTGAGCTACTGCTTCTACCTTCAAACCCTGTCTGAAAAACAAGGAGTGATGCCATCGCAGCAGAAGTATAACCTTTGCCTTCTGGAAAGATAAGAGGGGCATAAAACGGCTTTTCTCAAGGCAGAAGGATGTTGGAGTAAACAAGGCACCAAAGAAGGAAAGCTGAGTTGCCACATTCAGCTTGAGGGGATAAGGAAGACTGCTTGTAGGTGCGGGGTGTGTAAAGATAGGGCACACGAAATAAGTGCAAATTTATACACAGCCAGGACATACAGAGCATGGCAAACAGGGGAGCAGAGCTGTCTGTAACAGAAAGGGAACGCAGCGGGCGGAAGTGTAAGATTAACCACAAGGAGATTAAGCTGATAACTAATGATCTACACAGAAATGTCAGACAGAGGTTAAGATTTTAATCTGGATGGATTCCATGGTGTACTCACGAATTGTAAACATAGACACTGGGGCTGAAGTGGTGCTTGAGGATGAAGGTGCTGCAAAGGAGCCGGAGAGGAAGAAGGAAGAAAACCTGCAGAGCCTCTGCTTCACCTGCTGGCAGCCGAGGGCTGGATGGGCAGAGGAGGTGAACCACCACCCGTCCCCAGGCTGGGAGGGCTGCAGGGAGCCCTCCTGCACTGCCCATTATTTCCCACATGCCCATATCCAAAGCTGAACACCACAAAGCATGTTTCCCATGACGTAAAAGGTGTCATGGTTTTCCCTGAATCCACAGCACTGTTCCAGAATCCTGGCTGCACTGTGGAAAGGATCTCACTACTCGGGGTCAAATGCACACGCTATCTGCACCCATACAGTGCTCCTTCACACACTCAAGGCATGTTGGCCACATCAGCTCATGTCCACTTGTCTACACACCCTTCTCTCTTCACCCAGAGCCGCAAGCATGCCCTCCACAGTTTATTTCTAGGTATAAGAATTTACTTAGCAGTACTGAAATAGATCCTGTTTGCTCGCAGTCCCAGAGCCAAGCAGTTGAGACCTCTCTATGAAATAGATTTTGATTTACTACTTGTCCTTGTCATCTTCAGAGCACCAATAATCCCCATTTTCCAGTAACTCAGTGTAAAACAATACATCAACCCCCCAGCCCAGACACACACCCACTCGATGAGTCCTCATTACAGCGCTCCCTACAGTTTGTGAACTGTAGGGTATGTGCTTCTGCTCCTCTAATCAAAGCCCCAAAGGAAACACGATAAAAGTGATACAAACTCACACAAATACAACCCAAAGGAAAACCAGATGACTATAGATTGGTACAAAAAAAACCATCAGCTATATTGCACAAGCCACCCTTAGAGACTACGAATCTATTTCTCCTTGTAAATTATGCAAGAGAAAGCTGTAATCGGAAGGAATTTAATCCCAACCCAGTTGTGCCACCCCGACAAAGAGGCGAACAATGGGGGAACCAAACCTCCCCACGTTACACTGAACCCAGTGGAGAGCTCCAATCTTGTTTCCTTTCTGACAAAGGTCAGCTGTCAGAACCCTGGAAATGCAGGGTACTTCGTGTGCCTTGGACGTGGTTGGACCTTACAATGAGACTGACTGCCACTCAGTTCAGTAGCAAGGAAGCAGCACAAGTCTCACCACCAGCCATGCTGGGAGCCCTGAAAAGCTCCAGCCC
Organism: Callipepla californica brunnescens; assembly: GCA_023055505.1. Lineage (NCBI taxonomy): Eukaryota > Metazoa > Chordata > Aves > Galliformes > Odontophoridae > Callipepla > Callipepla californica. Next base: position 772,731 of record JALIRH010000043.1, on the reverse strand, counting down.
TGTGAAGGCAGAGAGAGCCTTATCACAGCACCATCAGCATCCACTTCACAGCAACTAGGACTATTTAGAGCCAGTTTAATTGATGTCATAAGTGTGAGCCTTGTCACCTGCTGGTCCATAAGGGAACAAACATATGTTAACAATCTTACAGTGGGTAGAGTCCTCTTGAACAAAGGCACACAGGCCAGCTTTCTCCCTCAAGAAGGTGACAGGGACTGTCCTACACAAACCCCCGCAGCTGTATCAGTTTCTCCAGGGACAAAGAGCCCTTTTCTCGAGCAGAGCAGGACGGTTTCAGATCTCAGCTCAGCGCAGCCGCTCCGTGAGCGGTGTTCAGCTGCAGTGGCCCCGGGCAGCACACAGCCCACCCACCCCAGGGCACCCAGCACCTCACCTGCTGCACGCAGGCAGCTCTCACTCCGGGTTACTTTCTCCTCACAGCTCACACGTGGAACAAAGTGATGTGTGACAAAGGGACCCTGTTCCAGCAGGTTTATGGGCTCACTGCGCATCGAGGTTCCCTGGGGTGCCCGGGGTGGGGGGTCCTGGCCCCACTGGGGCTGCTCTAATAGCAGCAGTGACACCAGCCTTGTCACACAGCGATGGCACTCAGAGCAGACCGCAGGCCAGGAAAAGCAAGTCTGATCTGGTTGGATTCAATCACGGCCTTTACGCTCCCTTCGCCCACAGAGCGCGGTTGATGTGTTCTGCAGCGCAGGCAGGAAGCGTTTCCCCGCTCCTCCAATTTTAATGAGCATCTTTCTTGCTCGCCAAGCACTGAAACCTGTGTGCTGCATCACACAACACGGACACCTGACGGGGTTTAGGAACACGGGTGCTGATGGGCGCTCGCTTCTCTCGCTGTCCCAGGACGGCCGCTGCCTCACACTGCTTTAATCCTGGAAGCCAAAGCTGTGGTGCACACTGCTGGTGCTCTGCTGGGAGCTGCTCTGAAGTGCCTGAGATCCGCTGCCTGTCATCCTGCACGTGGGAGCACCTGGGCCCAGGCGGTGCTCCGGAGATGTCTGTCCCACCTCAGAGCTCTCTGGATGCGAACACTTCTTCACTTTGTTTCAGTACAGAGCCAAGGGGAAGCCACGCTCCAAACAAAGCATCACGCCGCGCCAACGCTGGAGCGCAGCACGGAGCCAAAGTGAATTCTGTTTGTTTTAAAGCATCCCAAGCCAAAGAGAAAGCTGCACCCCCAGCACCGTGCCCCTCACTGCGGATCCCAACAGAGATCCCGGTGGGAGCACGGCCCCACAGCCCGGCTCTGCCTTCCGCCAACCCACTGCACTAATTGAGGAGCATAAACATCCCAGCAAGTTCATTCACACCGCTCCAATAGGAACTCAGGCACAATTATAGGATACAATTGGGAAGCACGAGTGCTGAACTCGTACCCAGACATTGTTATGGGCGGAGAGAAGGCTCAGTGCAGCTTCCTGAAGGACACGGCAGCACCACTGCCCCCACACCCACAGCCCCAAAGCACTGCTCACACCCGGCAGGGTTTGCATGTGTGTTTTTTGCATAATTTTGGGTTGTTTTCTTTTAACACAAGATCTATGTACAGCAGCAATCCCTGTCAAACACAATCCCTGATAGAGAGAGATGCTTCAGAGCTCTGCTTCCAATGCCCTGAAGACAGAAGGGATCGGACAGCAGCTCCTGCTGAAGTGCTGGTCATGGACGGGGGAGAAAGAAAACCTCCACCCCATGCATGAAGCAAAGGCACAGTGAGGAAGCCCAAAAAACAAGCACAGTGCAACCGTGGGAGCTGCACACGTGGGGATTTACTGTGAGCTGGAATGGGCAGTACCCAACCCCGCAGAACCAAACCGTGGGCATCTCCCCCAGGGCCCAGTTCGGTTTGCTGGTGCTCTCCCCAGTTCCAAGCTGTACCACACCACCATAAATGTCTTAAGTGCTCTTCATAAGCCCAAGGGAATTAGTTTGGGACGCGTGGTGTTTGGAGGCACTGCTCACGGTGCCTAACGCTGCCACTTGGCGAGGATGGGAACAGACGCCCCACAGAGATTATCGGGTGTCAACTTCCATCTGGCATTTGTCAGAGCTGGGAAGAAAAAAGGCAGGTCTTATCAGATCTGCAAATAAAAGAGCACTTCCACTTTGTGTGGTAGCAACTGGAAACATTTCTTTGTGTGTGAAGCTTTAAAAATATCTTGCCCTTGGGGTTGGCTAAATCCGCTCAGTGCTCTGAGACCCCTTTCCCATAGAAAGGTAATAAAGCAAAGCTTATGGGTACAGAAATTCCCAGCACATAAAAATTACAGGAAACTGTTGCTAAGTAATATTTCTACCTAAGTAAACATCACAAAACGTTTCCCACACACACCTCTGAACTTTATTATTCAAACCTGCCTTGAAGATGTCCGTATTTTCAGAATCCCTTTTGGCACAGCCCCTTGAAAAGCACTCGGTGCTGTTTCTCAGCAGCTGAAAAACACTTTGGGCTGAGCAATGTTTTTCTGAGCGCTTTGTTGTGTTGTCTGTACCAGGAAACAAAGCAAGCTGCTAAAGCAACCCTTCAGATCCTTACCTGTCCCCCACCTGTCCCATTGTTTTTCCTGGATGGGTCACAGGAAAATGAAAGGGAGATCTGGCTGCTCGCTCAGCCTCCAGACCTGCTTACACACCATTAAAACATCCAGACAAGCATCACTATTTTCATACAGTGCCTCTCTGCAGCAGCTCCATTACGTGCTGGTTACTCCAAATCATTCTCACTTCCACCTGCTCTATTCTGCCTCTTTTTTAGTCCCAATGGCTCCATGTACCTACATACCTTCTGCTGCCTTTTAACAAGGTTAACAAACTCCTGATTAATTGATAGAGAGATGAGTATTATCTTCAATCACAAAGTCTATACACAAACCCCACGCTCAAATTCCTGGTAGCACCAAGTCCCAAGACCACAAAAATGGCAGAAAGTGATAAAGGTTTGGTTCAGGACGAACGGGAGCAGTTGGATTTCTCCGTGTGCCTCCGGAAGAACACTGCCCTGCACTGCAGATATCTGCTCTCCCATCCCGGGAGCACAGCCCCCCATCACCAACGGGCTGTCTGACATTACAGATCCTTTTCCTGTTCATTTTGATTCGGCTGTGCTCTGCTTTTCCTTCCTGTTACCTTCCTCCACCTCTGGATGACCCGGCACACAAGGAGAAGGTCAAAGCAGGGACTGACAAAAACATCAGAGTGCTTCATATTACACACGGACAGAGAGGACTGAGCGCAGAGGGACCCGGCAGGAAATCCTATTTCAGTGGGAATTGTTCCTTCCGCGAGAGGAACGACAGACATATAGTGCTTCTATTGCATTGGGGGGGAAAAAAAAGCAGAAAAAAATGCAAAATATGAAAATCATGTTTGGCAGATCTGAACTGAGGTCTAGGACGTGGCATTTCCAGCATTTTTCCTGTCTGGATTCCTCAGCAGAGACGCTCTCTGCGTGAACATGCTGCCCTGAACTGAGAATAAAATTTTTACAGCAACGAAAATAAGTGTATACGTACCAAAACAAAACAAAACAAACAAAACACTTCTAAAAACGTGGGCTGAAAAAGATAGAAAACCTCCAGAGCAGGCACAGCCCTTGGCTGCCATGTCCAGCACAAGGCTAGACCCAAATTCCAAACCGACTGCATATTTCTCTCCCTTCCTACCCAAAATACAACACGAGCTGGCCTGGGCTGAACCGCCTCGCTTTTCACACCAAGCGATGCAGGGAAAGGATACGGACAGTTCTGGGGAAGCACATCCTGAGCGACCCACACTGCATCTGCCTACACATCACCACACACAAACACTGTGCGTTCCCCTCCGGGTTCCCCACATCACCCCTGGGCCGTCCCAAAGCACACAGCTGCACACAGACACTTCCAGTTCCTCCACGCTCCACCTGAGCTCTGCAGGAGATCTCTGCTTTGCTGTCTCCAATGTTATCACCAACTGAAAGATTCCTGGAAGGGCCCCTGAGATGACGGCACGCTGTGACTGAGTTGGTGTGGGAGTGAGCCCAGGTAAGCTGCCTGAACACAGAGGGACATTTGCTCACATCAGTGCCATCAGTCCTGAGCATCACTGCAGAGCTCTTCAGGCAAAGGAGAACCCGGGCACAACTGCTATGAGCTCGTAGTAATCTTGACAAAGCAGTTACACAGGAGAAGGATACATTATGGCTGGCAAAGAGGAGGGAAGGCAGCAAGTCCACTGACAGATTCACTACATCAGTGCCACAGCCTCTGCCACAGCAGTGCAGCACGTCGGAGCCAAAGGTATAACAGCAATTTTAAAAGAAGTCTGAAAAAAGTCTGAAAACCCCCTCCAAAAAGGTTAAAATAACTTCTGAGGCCAACAGGCAGGTGTCACGGAGCACAGCTGCCCCAAAAGCACCAAACTCAGCATTCAAAACAAAGCTCTGTTCGACCTCTTACCCTGGGAAAGAGCAGAAAACAGAGCACAAACGCACAGCAAACCAGGTGCACTGCTGATAACAACTGTACACCAAAAGAGCTTCCAAACTAAAATGCTTTATAACCTTACGTTTCCTCTTAGAGAAGGAACGCACGTGGACTTTCGCATGATCTTGCTCAAAGCCTGTTCTTCCAGCAATAAAAAATAACCACTTTCTTTAAAGGGAAGCGAGACAATTTGGGGTGAGGAGTAGCAGAGGGGAAACCACATTAATTTCATTAGTTTATGCTCACTGCTAGGAATTCCGCCTGAAATCTGGCACTCAGCACTCGGAGCTGCCCTTTACAGCTTGGCAAGGAATTCTCTCCAGCCCGCAAGTTTCCTAATTTTGTCTTAGGACACACTGCTTCATTTGGATGCACTACCACCAAGGAGACAGGCAGCTCTAAATGTGTCACTTTCACCTCAATTCACTCTGCTTCTCGGCGGGCAGGCTTAACAGAAATCAAACCAAATATATAATTACAACCAAAATTAAGGCCAGTTTCAAGCTTGGAAGAAACAGACCTGTATGAAGTTCAAAGCCGCCCTAACGACGCTGATGAACCGGGGCTGGGACGGCGGCTGTGCACACACCTCGTGGCTCCCCGCTGTGTGCAAACACTGCTCACCCACCCGCCCACCTCACACCTCTTTATGGCAGCAAGGTTTCAGTATTATTGCGTCCTTCCGGGGTCAGGTTTATCCCATAGAACCTTTCCCCTCTGCTCCGCTTCTGCCTTTCAATCCACCCGCATTCCTAATCCCACAGCCAGGCCCCGAAAGAATTCCTAATACTGTTACCCAGACAACAGCTTCACGCACAGACACAGCCCGGGAGCTCCGGGCAGTCCCTGCCTCCCCAGGGAACCCAACCACGGCCCTTTGGGGCCGCTGTCCATGCGCTGGAGCAGCTCATGGCCGCACACCCACCTCTCTGGCAGCGGTCGTGGGTCCAGCAGCGCTCGATGAAGATGCCGTTGATGACGGTCGGTGGGCAGTTGCTCTTCCCTTTCACGGTTCCCGGACACACATCTCCACACTCCTCCTTGTCATCCTTGTTGGCGATGATGTAGTTGTCTTCGACGGAGTCCAGAATCCTCGACCAGTCGATGGTGGACAGGTAGCACAGCTCGTTGTTCTTCTCGATGCGCACGGCGCCGCGCGTGATGTTCATCAGGTTGTAGAGGCCGATCTCCTTCAGGTGCACCATCTCGAAGATGACCAGCGCGTAGTTGAAGAACAGATGCGTCCCTCGGATCACGGTGAGGTTGGGGAAGAGGCCCTTTAAGCTCTCCAGGCCGTACACACGGAACAGAAGCAAGTAGTCTGTAATCATAGTCAGTTTGGGGAAGCTGAGCTCGCGGAAATCCTCAGGCTTGGTTTTAAACATCAGCAGTATCTGCAAGTGGCCCTCAATCACCGTGCAGTTCTCCAGCAAGCTCAGCCGGGTCAGGTTGTTGCGGATGTCCATGCTCCTGCAAACTGGAAGGCAAAGAACAACGCTGTTTGTTTGCTCTCACAAAGGTGACTGTGAGCTTGCTAAGCACGCACGTTTTTCCAACGGAGCCGCGAAGTACAGCGGTGCTCAGAGCACACGGACGGGTCCTGTCCCACTACACACGGCCCGAGCGTTAGGAAGCAGAGTTGGGAACTCTCCCCGGTATACGATTACAAAACAGGACTGAATGGGGATTTCATAACTTTCTGCCATCTTGAGTTTGTGGGTATTACTTCTACCACGGCTGGAAAGGCAGCGCCGGCCCTCGGACGTCACTCAGCGTTTACCGAAGCGGAGGTGTCCATGCAACACAGACTGTTTTCTTTAGATAGCTGTCAGCAACACACCTCCCTGCTGCATTGTGCAATTGGTGCTGGGGGGGGGGAGAGTCACTGGGAATGGTGGCAGGGTGCTGCCCAGGGACTGCACCGCGGCACCGCTCGAGGCATTGTTCTCACATTGGGTGCTTGGCTGCGATTCTTTCTGTTATTTTCTAAAGGTTGAAGATCTCCCTGCCCTGTCCCCAGGTCGTTTTGCTCAGGAGGAGCAGCCGTCCGAGGAGCTGGCAGAGGCAGAGCTACAGAGCAAGGGGGCAGGCAGCGACCCACACACCCAGGCAGTGGGGATGGGGATGCTCTGACTGCACGTGGGGAAACCCAGAGCGCGTTGGGCCCCAATGATGGGCCCTCAAAAGACAAATTCAAACACCACTGCAGGGACTCTCTCTGCCTACAGCTGAGACTTCCCTCTGCACACACATCCTCCCCTTGAGAGTTAACAGCGCAGGATATTTACTTTTTTTGCTCACTGTATATACAGTCCACTGACTATAAAATTAAGCTTGGAGAAATCACTCGGCAATAATCAAGCCCTATAAAATTATTGCGCACGCAAATGTCGGATAGCTGCGGTGGTCAAACTCCCCATGGCTGCACTGAGGCCACTGCTATGTGAGTTAAAAATACATTCAATGCGAACGCCTTAATGATCATTCAAAACTGCAATAAAATAAAAGGAAAACAGAGCTGGCCGTGGGACTCAGAGCAGTGCCACTGCCCCAGGAACCGCCCAGTGCACGAAGCTGAGGTGCACGGAGCACCGCGGAATCGCAGGATGGTTTGGGTTGGAAGGGGCAGAAGGAAAGCCCTGGAAGGAATTTCATCGGTGCAAGGAGGCTGGGTTTTTTTTTTTACTAACAATTAAAATCAGCACTTTTGTCTCTGATTCTGAGCCCAGCAGAGTGCCTGTGCTGAGCAGGGATCCACTCCGCCGCAGCCTCTAACGAGCTCCTGACATTCACCCGAGGAACGTAATCACCGCTCAGGTGGTGCCAAGTGGAAGAGCTTCGGCAGACCTAGAGGAGACCTGGAAGGGAACAAACCGCTTTCCAGCCACACGTGGAGTGGGAGGAGGAGAAGCACAGGGACCGCTCCCCGCGCTGCTGCCCTCGGAGCCAAGGAGCACTGCCCAGGGCCCCGCACACACAGATCCCCGCCTGGCACCGAGACCCCCGTGGCATTCAGAGCACATTACGGGCCTGTTTCTGGAACAGGCAATTGAATAAAAGCTGCTGGGATGGTAAACCTACAAAGACTAAAATGCTCCAGCCAGATTTTTCCACCTTGAGAGAGAATCAATTTAAGATTTGTTTTTCATCATCCACTTCAGGTTAGTTTTCGTGCGCTCAGTACCACCCGAGCTCCTCTGTCACGGCCCCAGGACCAGGGGGAAGGAGCCACAACCCCGAGCAGCCAAATGCACGTCTCTGCTGCAGGGCCCTGGGCCTCATCCCGCTCCGCAGTGGCACAGCAGTGCGCGCCGCAGCTGCTCACTCACCCATGCAGTTACTGTTACCCAGACAACGAGAAGCAGATTTAGGCGAAGTAATGACTAGCTTTGCTGCCAGAGAGGAGCTGCTCCTCCATCTCTGGTTACTCAGAACAAAGCGACTTAACAAAAATCCAATAAATAATCTGAGATTGATGAGATTCACCGCGCTGCTCCAAAAGGAGAACGCCGCACCACCCAAACCCCGGCACCTCGGCGAGGTCTGCACCATCGGGGCCGGGGCAGAGCAGGGTGACACAGGGACCACAAACCATTTCAGACCATCAGGGAACTGCACATTTTATAGCTTCCACTGCCTACTCAAAGAAGTGAACTACTGAAGAAAAATGGCACCGTCTGATGAAGCCCAAACCGGGGCAGCTCTATGTACTGCTGCCTCGTAGAAGCAGCACTCAGAAATGGGAAAAGGGCCCTTGGGCGATCCCTGGGATAAGTGATGGACCCGAAAGCACCCTGCTCTGCGTCAGGGAGGGCTGCAGCAACAGAAAACACCTACGAGTGAGACATTCATTTTCAAACCTCAGTTTTCCACCTCCATCGTTTACATCTGAACAACAGCAAGATCCAAGAAGCTCTCAGCTGTGTGGGTACGGACCTGCAGCCCAGGATCCCCACAGCTGAGCGCTCTGGCCTCCGGTGTCTGCGTTGGCTGAGCTTCCTACCAACCACACGAGGAGCCCCGGGTGAAGCTCACGTTGGACGGCTGCTGAGCAGCAGCTGAGGGGACCCCACACGGACACAGCCCAGGGGAGATTCCCTGCACACAGTGCTGAACGCGAAACACTCATCACCCGGAATGCGGCCTCCATGGGCTCTGCTGCTCAGAGAACAACTGTTGTGCTTACACAGCCCACGCACCCCACACCCACACCGCGTGGAACCGCTGCTCACGCAGAGCGGGGCCACGCAGTGACCGCAGAGCCCTGAGGTGGGACCTCACAGCACCCGCAGGCTCACAGACCACTACAGCACTCACGCTGTGAGCGATGCACATTCCAGCCCAGGTTTTGCTTCTGCGCCCCGTGTGCCGCTCCTGTTTCTCCATCCATAATTGTACAGCACGTTTTCCTTTCCTACCGTGGAGTAACGCAGCCAACACGATCCCAACCGTTCAGTTTTCACGCTCGCATCCCAAAAAGCACAGTAAGCTGTTTAAATCAGCAAATAACCACAGCGCTTCGGAGCGGCAGCAATAATAACGTTTTCAAATTAGTAACTGCTGGGCTGGAGCAGTGCGTGCATTTATTATTAGTGCTATATGTCAACCGGCCCCATTCCTCCCTGGGGAGGGCGGTGGGGATGTGCCAGCTGTGCCCCCCCGGCCCGCACACCTCTCGGGGTCACTTCTAAGGCTCCAAACCTTCGCGTGAGGATGGACGGCGCATGGCAGCGCACACTGAGGATGTGGGGCTGCCGGCAAATCGCCGCATCCTCTGCTTTACGCTCTCAGTGCCATCAGCGCTTCAGAAGCGCCCATCGCTGCGCTGATGCGGAGCTGCCCTTTCCCCGGGAAAGGCGGCAGGCGGCCCGGGCCGTGGCGCAGCCCCAGCGCCCGCTCGGCTCTCTTCAAATAAATACGTCCGCTCTCTCCGAAGCGCAGCGCCCATCGCTCAGCACCGGACCTCCCCAGGGCGGCTCCGTGCGCGGGTTCGGCGCACACCGCGCACCGCGGAGCACCGCAGCGCCCACGGCCCCGCACAGCGCCGCGGAGGCCCCGCGCGTTCGCAGCGCCGTAGGAACGCGGAGCACACGCGGCGCGGAGCGTCTCCTCCCACCCCCCCCCCCCCCCCCACGGGGCACAGTTCGGGGCCGAACGCGCCGAACCGAGCGATGAAGGTCATCCGAACCTCCCCCCCACACACACACCCCCCCCACCGCCGCGGGAGCGCTCCGGGCCCCGCCGCCCCGCGGCCCGGCCCTGCCCCGCCGGGCAGAGGTACAAAGGGTACCGGGGCCGCCCCTCCCCGCCGCGGCGCGGGGCCGCAGCCCGGCTCCCGCCGCCCCCCGCCCGCACTCACTCTCGGCGCGGCCGCCGCAGGCCGCCAGCACCGCGGCCACGGCCACGGCCACGGCCGCCGCTCTCGGTCCCATGGCCGCGTCGCTGGAGCCGCTCGGCGCGTCCCGGCGGGGGCGAATCAGAGGCCGCGGGGCGGGCGCGGGGGCCGGGCCCGGGCTCGGGTTCGCATCGTCGGGAATAGCCCCGCGGAACGGCCGCGGCGCCCCGCGCGGAGCCCGGCCCGGCGGCTCAGGACGCGGCCCCTCCGGCGCAGGCCGGGCGGGCGGCTGCCTCCTGCCCAGTAAACAAGGGGCTGCCCCCGTCAGCTGCGAGCGGGCGGCGGCAAGAGGCGGCGCGGAGCCGGGAGGGGACGGGACGGGGCGGGGGAGGAGCGCCGCGCGGCGCCGCGTTCCACCTGCCGGGCCGGGCCGGGCCGGGCCGCCCCACGGCGCTGAGTGCCGCGGGCTGCGGGAGCCGAGCGCGCTCCGTTGGGGCCGAGCTGCGCCCGCAGCCCGGGGCTCCGCAGGGACGGAGCGTCCGAGTCCTTTTCCTCCTTTTTTAAGCACCTTCGCTGCGTGGTTGCGCGGAGCCGTTACCATAGGTTTCCTGGCAACTTGCAGCAATGTTATCAGGCGTTTGCTTTCACCCATTTCTGCAAGGCACGGCGCTACGTAAGCCGCGGGAATAAGGCTTTTCCCGCTCCGAGCCGCTCAGCGGAGAGGTTCCTCCCCATCTCCTTTCCCAGCTCTCACTGCCGTGCTCCTCTCGGAGCTTCCCGGCCCTGAACTGCACAGAGAGGTCGCACCATTTGAAACGCGTGCGATCTCTCCCTGTGCAGCGGAGCCGCGGTTGGGAGCGGCGGTGGAGCGCTGTATGAACTCACAGCTGTTTTGGGGAGCTGCCGCTGCCCGTCCATGTTTCCTATTGGGATGGGATAAGGTCAGGGCATGATTCAAAGGCAGCTGTGCGTGGACAAGAGCGGCTGTGACAGCAGCTGTGCAGCAGTGAGCGCTCCTTGCCCGGTGCAGAGGTGGCAGGCACTGTGGTGTGGGAACGAGGTTTCCCCAGCTCTGTTCTCGTTGGCGTTTGCTCAGATGTACACTTCCATTTCCCTCTCACAGGAGCGAGAACTCCGCTCACTTCGGAGCTGTGCAGGAAGGGACAGCAGAAGGAACGGGAATGGGCAGCAAAGGCTGTGTGCTGGCAGATCAGGCTCCGCGCGGCCTGGATGCTCTGCGTGAAGCGCTGGGAGCCAAACATCCCGCACAGAACTCATAATGCGACTGTAATAGCAACCTGCTCCTGCTTACTCACATCCTCACTGCTTTTCATGTGATGATAATATCACCTTACAGATTGGCACGGGACGATTGAAGGCTATGGCTCTATTATCTCCCACTAAAGCCCTATTTTTAGTTTCTAATCGCCGATCAGGAACATCGGCGTGCGACCTTTCCCATGCAGCGGCCGCTCTATATTCGCGGTGCTGCCGCAGCGTCGCACCCATTGCTCTGGTTTTGGGCCACACGTCCTTCCCTGCTCACAGCTTTCTCAGCACGCACATTACCCGCCCTCCCGTCCTCTGAGGACGTGGAGGAGCTGCTGCTGGAGCTGCAGTGTCCCAGCGTGTGCCCCGCAGGCAGGACGGGGCCAGGAAGGTTCCAGAACTGCCCCCCCGGCCAGGCCATGCGCTGGGCACACGGGGAGAGGCGGCCTTGGGAACGTATCTCATCCTGTTGGAGTCACGCAGAGCTGCTGCCAGATCTCCTAATATCAAATACTTCACGTCATGGAGTGCCTGAGGTCCTTCCTTACCCTTCCTTCCATCCGCACCGAATCCGATAAACGAGCGCTCCCTTCCCAAAGGGAGAGGGCTGTGAGGATGAGGCCCGCTCGCCCTCTGTGCTGAGGACAGAAGTCCCAACTTTTTGCTGTCGAAACAGGAAACGCCGTCAGATCCTTCCAGATAATTCTATTGTTACTTCGGCACGTGCAACCTCTGCGTGAGGTGAAAATGGCAGAGGGCACCTCCACCACATCACTTCAAAGCCATCGGGGCGAGGGAGGTGTGGGAACGGCAGCACCGCCCGTTCCACCTCAGCGTTGATCCTGGCTGACGTTCAGCTCCACGGAGGCAGGCACGATGCTTGAAGCGCTTTCCATTCCTTACCACTTTATCGTTCTAAGTCAGCACTGAGCTTCTCAACCAGAGCACAGCTGGATTCCTCCCGATGGGAACAGCCCCACATCACTGCGGCCCCTATCAGCAGCCACGTCGCTCCCTGACACGTGGAAGCGGCACGCTGTGCCCCAGGCGGCCACTGGCTGTGCCTGCTCTCATCTGCAGTTTGTGTGGGATTGTTAATTAATTAATGCGCTTTTTTTTTGGTCTAACCCAGAGTCAGAATTGGAGGGACAGCCCCTCTGGGCAGCACAGCAGAGCTCAGCAAGCCGTAACCCCGCGCCGCTTTATCTCGTGGTTTGCATTTTGGACAGCACAGAACTCCTAGTTCCCACTTTGATAAGCAGTTTGTTCTGTAGCTAGGAGACACACCCTCTCTTTGTAAATGTTACAAATGAAGCGTATCTAATCCACTATTCACTAGCTGCTGCAGCTTCCCACTTCCATCTATTGAGAGGTAGCGATGGTGCCAGGAATGTCACGGTGCCTCGTGTGACAGGTGGCACCGATTCAGCCCTCGTGTTTGGGAACGTCACTGTTGGTCAGCGGGAGCACACAGCAACGCTCCCCAGGGCCAGGAGGAGCAGGCAGCTCCAGGGAGTGCCATCAGCACTGCACCCCAGGGCAGCTGATTACCATTTCCTGCTCCTGTCTGCTCTGTTATTATGGTTGACATTTCTTTTCCCCATGTTTCTCACTTAATTGTAAGGCTTTGATTTTGAGGTTGTCAGTGAGGAGGGGGAGCACCACGTGGGGAGCAGTCGGACGGGACCCCCATGCGTCCCCTGGCTGACCAGCAGCAGTACTTTAACTCGCTGCCTGGACATGGGTATCCTGCCAAGGAGCCGAGCGAGGCCCAGCCCTGCGCCGGATAAACATCTCCCTGCTTTGATTTCCCAAGCTTTGGGAAAGTTAAGCAACTGTCACCTGACGATGTTTGCAGAATGCCACCTCTATATATAATGCTGACCCAAGAAGAGAAGCACATCAGAGCCCCACAGGGGCCAAGGCCTGAAGTCACAGATAGCACAACCACTGCCATTACCTCAGTCAGAAAGAACTGCCCCTCCGCCCATGACGCCATGAAGCTGCGAGTGACGGTGCTCTGGGACTGCTTCTCCCTGGCACAGACCTTCAATGCATCTCTGAATCGCTGTAATTACTCAATGAACTCAGGAAAAGCAAAGGCTGCAACTGCAGATGGACAAAGCAGTCACTGTGTGCAGGGAGACCGCTGCCCACTGAGGCAATTAATCCGTTTGGTTCATCAGTGCAGAAGGTAACATTCCTCCGTGGGGCAGAGGCAGCGCAGCACCGGGGCACTGCTCCGCGACAGCAGCAGGGACGGATTCAATCTTCATTCTGCCACCTTATCCCACAAAGTAACACTCACCCACAAAACGTCAGCACTCAAACAGCACCTCCTGCCGAGCGGATCTCCTGGCATGTTTCCTTGCGAGGGAACTGAGGTTGTTCAGAGGACTGAAGGTTTGTGGGGCTCTCCCTGCAGGTCCTTCCAGGGAACCCCTCACTCAGAAGTGTCAGAAAGTTACAGCCAACACAGGGCTGACAGCAACACAACCTGAAACGCGTGTGCAGGAGGAAACTGGATCAAAAATAACACCGTGTTCTGAGTATTAGAGGGGAAAGGAAGAAGTGCTAACTTAACGTTGTAACATCTCATCGTCTCACAACAAATTCCAGCACTGCACTCAACCTCTGCTCTGAAGAAACGCTCAGCACTGCAATCCCTGCAGGGGAAGCAGCAAACAACAATCAGGATTCGCACACAATCTGCTGAGCCAGCACCCATGGGAGCACGGCGAGGTGACAGCCCAAGGAAACGCAGCAACGTCCACACATCGCCACAGCGATGCTCCTTTATTCAGCTGGGAGCTCCTGTACAATACAAGGGTGGTTCTGACAGAGCCTGCTCTGTTGGGATGGACTCCAAAAAGTGGTTCGATTTCTGTGAGAACACAACTGTTGTGACAAACAGTGTCCACCCTCCCCCCTCTCCACCCAGAGCTGCTGTGATCAACAACCAGGAGCTGAAATACCCCCACCTCGTGGTTCAGAGAGCAAACAGAGCAGAGCACAGCAGCACGAGCTGCTCCTCAGCTCAGTGCCCAACACAGGCCAACACACAGCTCCGAGACTCCAGAAAGGACAGCACCGGTGCAGAAGTGCTCCAGCTACATCACACACACCTGAGAACGGCTGTGAAGCTGTTACAGTGAACCCTGCTTTAACACGGGCTATTTTTTCCCAGCAGCAGCAGTTTTCAGGGAGTCTTCTCCAGTTTTCTTACAGTTATCTCTCAGGAACCCATTTGAAAAGGAAACTCCTGACCACAGAATTTGTCTCAAAAGGTAATGGCTGATTTTTTTTTCCCCCACCTTCTTTCTATTTGTCCTGAAAACAGCAGGTTCCTTGGGATATTTGTACAGGTGAGGTCTACACTGTACAGAGTGTTCTGTGTGCACAGTTCCCCAGTGCCACATTTTCTTATGCAAGAGCAAAACATAACCAACAATGAGTAAGAAGTGCAGCGCATCACAAAGGGAAGCAAACACTGCAACTGCATGCAACTTCAGCCCTCCCATAGTAACACCAAACTGGAGAAGTCTGCAAAAACAAACATTCCTCTGAGAAGAAGGTGAGCCCGAGAACAATTTTACCTGTCGACACTCTCTGAATCCAAGCCAGGATAGCAACTCAATAGCAGTGTTCTTTTCCTACACCCTACAGCTGTGTATGTACACAGCCTTGTAATTAAATATCCTGTTGGCAGAAGATCCTAGTTCAGCACAGTAAAGCTGTTAAAGAAAAAAAATTAAGACTTCAAGGGAGCATTATTTATATCCCTATTGAGTAATGCCTTTTAGAAGTCGTAACACTCCACAACCACATTAAAAACAGAGGACTGTATCTATGTGCTAAGGAATTCTTCAGGAGCTCAGTATGAACTGCTATCTGTAACCCTGCTCTTCCCTCAATAGGCAACAATATTAACTCAGGAAAAACATATAACAGAGTACCCAAAAATGCCCCCAATGAAACCCACTACAGAATTCATCAACTGCACAGAAAAGCTGTGGGAGCAGACCTGGGCCAGCGTCCTCCAGGACACAACGGGGGCAGGAATTACTACTGACAGCACACCAGCCGAGGCTTCTGACTTCACTTGTGGCAGTTAAAAAACTCATTTTAGTTTGGGGAAAATCCTGATGAACAGAATCATACTGATGAATATAAAACAGACCACAATTAACATGATCCATAAGAGCCAGTTGACGGACTTCTTCGCGTGCTGTTCAAGGCGGTCAGATTCATCCTTCAGCTTCTCAAAGTTCTGGTCTGCCATCCGGAGAGAGTGCGACAGCGTCTGGGGACAAAGAGAACACACAGCGCATCAGCAGATGTTTGCTCCTGGAGGATAAAAAGTGCCCAGGACTGAGACCAAGTGCCACTGGCAGCCTGAGCAGGAAGAACTCTCTTATCTATCACAAACATAATATAATGTACAGAAAGAACCGCTTCATTTTCAGGAATTCTGATGGTAAAGTTCTCATTGCTAATTCATCCAACAGAGAAAAGGTTCAGTTGCAATGCAGAAGCAGACAGGCATTGCCTGTAAATTTCTCCCACTCTGATCTCATCTGGAAGCAAGTTACAGCTTTTGTTTAGAGACTGAACCTTCCAGACTGCAAAGTGAAGAGCTCAGCAGTGCAGCACACGCTACCTGGTTGTCCTGTTTTATCACGTTCTGTGCAGCCAGAGTGTTGTTCTTGAGGCTGCGAGCCAAACTCAGCATTTCTTCTGCTAACTTTTCCTGCATGTCCTGATGGTGCTGTAACACAGCATCCAGCTCGACCGCCGACTGCTTCTCATCAGATGCAAGGCCTCTGCAGGAGCACAAGGAAAAAAGAGGTGGTATCTGTACTCATGTGCTGATCTCCCAGTGATTCCCCTCATCTAAATGGAAGCATGTCTGGGATTTAAAGGTCACTGGGAAAGCAGATCCCAAAGCACAGAAATTTCACTTACTTCCTCTTCCTTATGTTGAGCTCCTCAGAATCTGGAAAAGAAGCAGAATTTGTGTTTTAGCGTATTGTGCAATCACAGGCTGAAAAAACAAGTTCTTTGCAAGATTTTCTTTCCCAGAGATGTAATCCCACTTGGCCTTCTACACCAGGGAATGTGGATTTCAAATGTCTACCTGTTTTCCACAAGGAAAAGACAGTACATAACATCATACATTTGGTTGAAAGATAAAAGCAAGATGAATCACATCCCTGAGGGCACGGCTCAGCCCACGTGCCTGGGTGTTCTCTTTCAGGACACGTTAGATTGGCCTCGCTCCAGCCACTGTTACAGTAGCTATGGAAACCACACATTAATTCCTCCTAGTTCCCTGCATGAATAACATGGCTGTATACTTAAGAGAAGTTGAATAACACCTCCTCTGAGCTCCTAAGATCACATGGTTTGCTCAGAGCAGAAGAGAACATTAGCAGTGATAAACACAAACTGTCCTCGCTAATGCTAAAATTGAAACACCCCGTTCAGTATGAATTCATGAAAAATAGGTTCCTGCACGTCTCTTCTGCTCATGCTCCCACCTATTTGGTGTTTGTTTGTTTGTTTTAGATCTTGTATCTTGACAAGAAGCAAGTCAGGAACTTAAAAGCACACTCTTGTCGGTCTCTAATACCTGATCTCCTTCCTTCTTTACCCATAAAACTCAGGCCAGCTGAAGTTAGAGAAAATGAGATTAAACTCACCACTGACAGCCAAGGGATCCTGGGAGGCAGGAAGAGAAACAAAACAGAGGTTACACGGGACCAGTGAAAATACCCACAAGGTTCAATTGTACAAAACCACAGCATCAAAGACCTCCACGCACAGTATAGCTCCTGTGCTCACTATTAGGACCATCCATAGTTTAAAAAAAAAAAAAAAGAAAAAAAAAAAAAGACTCCACCCCGAGCCCAGGAAATATCTGATGCACAGCCACCAAAGGCAACCAAATGTCACAACAGACCATCTACAAACTAACAGTAAAGAAGCAGCAGCACCAAAACGTACTGTACCAAGCAGCTCGCTCCTCATCTTGTCTGTGCAACGAGCCTTTGTTTGCAGATGAACTGTTTTGGTAGCTGGGGTTCTCTCCTTGGTTGTAGTAGGAGTACGTCCAGGGGCCAAGAACTGATTTGCCAGTGCCTTTTCAGTTGAAGAAGTCTATAAGAAGAAACAATGAGAAAGAGTCACAAACATCGTTCCGCAGTGCAAGGCCACCTGGATGTACGGCCAATGAGGATATAGGGAACACTGCCACAGCTGCTGGAACAGCCGTGGAATTCTGCAAATGGCACTGACTGTATCCACACGAAATGAGGCACTCTGCAGCTCCCCAGGGGCACGTGGTGCCACGCAAGAGGCCCAAGGAATAACAGACAGGACCTGCCCCGTCTCACATCACAGCAGGGAGGATATAGGCAAGGTACACTCAATGGTTTGGAGAAAGAAGAAAGAAGTTTCAGACTTCACACAATAGCCTCTTTCAACAAAATATATTTATTCACTCTTGTTCAAATCTTATCAGGCGATCCTTGACAAGTGTTATCTTGAGATGTAAGATAAAAGCAAATGTAGGAACAAGGCAACAAGAAGAGTTTAAGTGAAGAACACTTTTTAAGTTTTTCCAAGGTAAACTAATATATCTTACCAATTTTTCAGCTTCTAGAAGTCCCTTTAGAAAGTCTACTTTACGCGAGTATTCATTGAGCAGTTCTGGGGCAGGCTTGCTATTGGAATTAGAAAAAAAAAACACACATGAAAACCAGTAAGCATCACTATTCCCCATTGTTTAGATAACTTTTCACATCAAATTAAACAACGTGGGCTTTTTCAAGAAAGAAACAGCCTCACATTTGGAGCATACCTGCAGCCCCACCTTGCCAGGGCACGGTGGGTGCGCAGCTCAGGGCACTGCCACCCAGAGGAGCACTGCGCAGAGCTGGGGCTGACACCAAGAGAGGGAAGTGTGTCTGTGACCATGGCAGAGCTGCACAACTCCCTGATGCACCCGGCTCAGGGCAATCCCAGATATGCCAACGGACCGGGAGGAGAATGTTCTTGCAGCAGCCCCGCCAAGGAGGAGTTTGGGGCCCTGGGAGA
Organism: Callipepla californica brunnescens; assembly: GCA_023055505.1. Classification (NCBI taxonomy): domain Eukaryota; kingdom Metazoa; phylum Chordata; class Aves; order Galliformes; family Odontophoridae; genus Callipepla; species Callipepla californica. Next base: position 754,542 of record JALIRH010000043.1, on the reverse strand, counting down.
TGAAGATCTTAACACGAATCAGCAGCGTATGCTTGCAGCCTGGAGGGCTGCATCATGGGGGGGGAGGAGGGGGTGGTGGCACAGGGCACGGAGGGGTTTGTCCCCCACTGCTCTGCCCTCGTGAGGCCCCATTACAGTACTGCATCCCGGCCTGGGGCCTCCAGCACAGGAAAGACACGCAACTTCTGGGAGAAGGAGAGCAGCAAAGAAAGGCCGAGGAACTGGGGACACTCAGCCTGGAGAAGGCTCCGAGGAGACCTCACTGCGGCCCTCCCAATACCCAAAGGGCGTTTATTAACCAGAGGGAGATCGACTTCTTACGTGGGCAGACAGGACAAGAGGAGGAGCGGTTCCTCACCGAGCGGGCGGTGAGCGCTCACCTGGACTGCTGCTTCAGCTCCCGGAGCATGTCCTCAAGGGCGGCCACGTACTGCGGAGAGACAGAGAGGCCTTCAGGCACCGCGGGCGGGCGTCCATTACTTCCAGGGGCGTTTTCGCGCCGCTGAGAACAGAGAGAGCTCTTCCCCGCCCTGAATGCCGCGCCTCACCTTCTCCAGCCGCCACTCCTCGGGATCCCGCCGCTCTGCAGCCAGCGCCTCGCACCGGCTCAGCAGCCGCATCACATTCAGCTCCAGCCGCGTCGCCATGGCGGGCAGCGGGGCTCGCCTCAGAGCCGCTTTCCACCGGCCGCCATCTTAGGGCGGAGCGCCATCTTAGGGCGGGGCGCCATCTAAGATGGCGCCCCGCCCTAAGATGGCGCCCCGCCCTAAGGAGACGGATAGGGCTGAAGCAGCTCACCACACACAGAAGGACGTCGATAAACCAACACAGATCGCTTTTTTTTTTAAAAAGTGCAATGTATTAATAAACGTTTTTGTACATTTGGTCTCAGTTAAGGCTAGTACAACATTTAACAGTTCTGTAAACCACACAAAGTTGTCATAAAAACATTAAAAAAAATATTAAGGCAACGTACATTGAGCCGAACGCACTGTTGGTCCCGTCAGAGCCCACTGGAAGGCAATGGAAGAAGGCACGGCAGCACAAACAAGGGACGCTTTAATTAACCTGTACACCCGTGAATCAGTCCAAAGCCCTCAAAGGCTGAAAACCAAAATCAACTTCAGAAAAAGACAGACGGTTTCGGTATTTCACTTCTCTGTACACCCAACGTGGGAATAAGGGTCTGAAAACCTCCGTTTTACTTTCGCTGTTGGTTCATATTCATTCAAAAGTTCCTGAGCGTGGGCCACTGCAGACCCTTGTGCAATGTATATAGAGTGGACTTTATCCGTTCGCATTGCTGGCTGCTCCCTCCGTCTCACCACTATTTGAGGCTCTTCGTCAGCCGGAATCTTGCCCTGAGATTCTGTGCATTTGAAAATCCCAGGAGGAAGCTTGATATTCGCTGTTGGCATCACTGGAGTTCGACGGGGCACCTTAATCTTGGACAGTGTTAAAGACGATCTGCGTCTTGAAGCCAGGGATGCAGACAAAGAACTTGAAGAGGTTTGCAAAAGAGAAGGCACTTTGCAAATGTCTTTGGCAGGCACGTTGGAGCTCTGAGCGCAGCATTGTAATCCAGAAATGGTAATTCCTTTAGAGAAACAGTACAGTGAAAGCACGCATAAAAATATAACTGGAAAGAAGCAAGCGTGGCCAGGTAAAATCTGGTCACCTGGCTCTATGCAGTGAAATACGTAGAATAAAAAAAGCACACACTACCTTAATACTGACCTTCGGTATCCATCCGTCCTGTTCTCTCTTCTAGCAGGCTCTCTGTGCTTGCTGAGGTCTCAGAATCCACGTTTTCCTCATCAGAGCCTCGCTGATCAAGCTCAGGTAACCGATAAGTGATGTCTTCCCTACACCAGAACAGAAAGAATGCTTCCGATACAAGCAACCTTAAGCAGCACATATTCCAGAGGTAGACTTTCCTGCAGATAATCATTAAATAATAATACTCGTGGTATTTTCTCTTGTACTGACTTGAACGTTTTCCTTTTCACATTCATACAGGCTGGCAGAACATAACTAACTAGATAATTTTGGACATGAAGCATAGTGCTTTGCTGTCTGTATTACCCCCAGTCACAAAGGGGGCAACCTACAGACACACGGTTTTCAAAGCTGTGACTTACTTTTCTTCTTTTATTGACTGTATGCGATCAATGAGAATCTCCTTTTCTCGGTTATCCGCTTCAGAAACTTCCTCTTCTTCATGCACAGAGTCCAGCTCTGAGCTGCCACTGTCATTTCCTTTGACCTGTGGACTTTTAGTCTGCAAGACAATTTTATGGCTCAGTCCTAAATAGCCACCCATGTCCTGACCAGCTACTAGCTGCAAGGTGGAAGACAAGCAGGACAAATGAAGGGCTCATGGATGATGAAGAGCTGTTAGTCATACAAGTGTTCCAAAAGGTAATAAATATTTTTCCTATGAATCTGATTTCTGTGCTTTTGTTACCTTTTGCGAAGCACAGTTTGATTTACCAGCACCACCTTAGTTTTACTTATAAGTAATGTTAATATGTAAGTTCCTCTCAGGGTGTCTGTAAAATACCAAAGCCAAGGCAGAACAGGTGAACAGCACTGCATGCGCCAGGAGAGAAAGTCACACCCCAAACATGCAGTCCTGATTATTCAAGAACTTTAAAAACCAACTTACAACACATGTAAGAAGTTTAGTCATGCAATGGTACCACTGAAAAACCAAACCAACAGCATGCATGCTGAACACAGGCAGTGTACATACCAGCATCCCCTCATACGGGGAAGAAAAACCGAGTTTTACAGGCCATAGCTAGAGAGAGATAAAGATCAAATACACTGTAATATGACTTCTGATCAGACAGAGGCGGGGTCTTTGTTTTGTTGTTTGCTTTTTATGAAGCAGTACAGTAAAAAAAGAAAAAGCACATTTGTGATAATAGAACACAGAATATTTTTGACCACCATCAATCTCTGGAGCAAAGGAGCTCCTTTGTCATTCCATGGACTGCAATCTTAACTCTACTGATTGAATTACATGGAAACAGATGTAGAGTATTTCAAGACCAAACCCCACACTCCCACATCCTTCATTTATCATATTCTAGTAGAGCTGCATATTTATTTCCTACCTATTATTCTGGGCAAACCCCTTTTCTTCTCATGTGCTAACTGATCTTTGGCTTAGAGTGGAATGGAAGGGAAAAAGCAGCAGGACACCCCTCACAAAGTCAGTGGGATGCCTTCAGCTGGATGGTGACGTTCTGGGACTTATGTCAGAACTTACCGTATTCTGCCGAAGCAATGAGAGTCTCCGAAAAGCAATGCTCTCAGCTGCTTCCAGCTGACTTATTTCATCCATTTTTATCCTGTACTTCCTTATCTGCTCCTTTATCAGCATTTCTACACACCTATACAAAAGAGACAGATTTTACTGAACAGTCTGATGCTGCAGAAGTATGAGTGCTATAGCAGATGCAGGTGGCACTACTGGACTTCCACCATGTTCTGAAAGACTCCTTCACAGCAGACTGCTAAAACTTACATGGTTGTTTTTGACACGTCCTTCATGCTGGTTAAAGGGTCAGAGGTATCAGGACAGCGCAAGAGGCATGGAGCAAAAACAATGGCCAAAGCATTGGGTGACATACGGTTGACATCTTCTATCAATGCCACTCTGAAATTCAATGATCAGAACAAGAAAAAAAAATTAACTGAACCTTGCTAGAATATAAATAATCTGATCAAACATCACCAGAGTTCCCTAACACAGATGTAAGGAGACAGAGTTACTTGTACAACAGTGCAAAGGAGTGTTTTAAAATGCATTTCCCATCTGCTAAATTTAAGAAAAAGGAATAGAAAGCCCCCCAAGTTATGCTGTTTGGTAGCAGAGTAATGTCTGTTGTGTGATTCAGTGCCCCCCCTTCAAAGATCACTTCCCCCTGTATTCAGGAGTCACTCAAACTCAAGTGCCCTGGATGGAAGGAGCCCTTTTATCAGCATCAGTGATCTCAGCTCCTAAGAGACTGTTTCTAAGCAACTACTAACATCAATTCTTTCATTTCTAAACCAGCAAGACAACCCATACTCTGATTCTCAAGAGGTTTAAGTTATTAGAAAGCTTCCATGAAGGACTAAAAAAAGGATGAATAGAGTTGGGACTTCAAAAGAAATAATAACTTCTTACTTGACCAGATGGAAGATGAGTCGTTCCAAGGTATTGTGATTTGCTTGTGGAAGCTGTTCAAGGACACTGTAAATGGCACAAAGTTGCTCCTGTTTTTCTGGTAGTTCTGCACAAGGGGAGAAAACAGAAGATAAACATTGCTGCGCACTGCTAGTGGAAAGGGGCCAAGCACCTTCTGATATTGTCTCAGTCTACAAGAGACACATTCCCTAGAAGCCGTGCTATTTTCTCTCCACTTGTTGTAACTGAACGTTAAATGACCCCCATGGCATTGCAATTTACTTTTTCAGATGCTCTTGTTAGCAGTCAAGTGATGCATCAAGATCTCCAATAATATTTAAAGTCCCTTACTGCTTCTGAAGTTGCAGGAATCTAAAGGAGACCTGAGCTATCTAGATACGTAAATCTAACCCAGAACCCCAAGGAGAAGAGAAAACTCACACGAAGGAAAGTTATTTGCGTGTTTGCTGCTCATAGAGAGGGTGATAAAGATAACAGAAAAAACACTGCTCCAATCCTTTCTGTAACCTACCTACAGCACGGAGAAAATCATTGTACTGTGCTGATGTCATTAGTGGGTCTGGTAATTCTCGTAACCACTGCTTAAGGATCCCCGTGATAGTGTGAATAGGGTAATTCTCCAGTTTCACTGAGTTCGGATCTGAAAAGAAATGCTTTCATCCAATGCAGTTCATTCCTTTGATGCACACAATGTGCAACCGGGTGGTAACAGAAGATCCACCGATAGGCACTTATATATGGTACAAAGTAGCTTTCGTCAGCCAGCAAAAGTAATACAGGTGGCATGTTGAAAATAAGCCTGCCAAAAAGCTGCCTTCAAAACACATGTGGCAGGCGCTTTCACAACAGAACTGAGTGGCAAACTACTATCATGTGAGGAAGCCAAAAGGGGGCACAGCATTGCCAGACCTGCTTGCAGCAACTGTTTCAGCTCCTTCATACGATTTGCTGATCCTGACTTCCTGTAAATGCCTTCTGTGTAGAGGCCGTGCATCTCCACGTGCTCTAGCAACTTCTCCATGACAATGGGGACTGAATTCCTCTCACTGGTCAGGGAACTCACACACACTCCGAAGTGTCGTGGCTCTGCATCCTGTTCATTCTGGAATTGATACAGGTCAAGCACTGTGAATGCCTATTCCCAAGACAGAAAATTCTACAGTTTCCTGATCAAATTAATCTATGAGTCCACAAAAGAAAAGCTGAACGTTTTATCCTAGCTTCCAACAAACCTTTGACCATAAGACACATTTCCTTAGTTACAGCAGCGAAGAAATTCTGTGAAAAGCACTGAAGGAGCTTTTTATTGGTTTATCCAATGCAGCACACAAACTACAGGAGTTCCCTAATTAGCTCAAATATCACCTTTTAAGAAGAATGCTTTGTTTCTACTGCTGCAGGGTCTGGCTTCAATTATATACAAACACAGAGAGGAACGTAACAATTCAAGCAAAGTTTATTCAGTGCTAAGAACATCTGTTCTTCATTTGCTGAGAGAAGATGACAGCATTTTGCATACATGACCCGTGGTATCTCAGCATGCCATCCCAGACCTGCAGTCCTCACCTTTTTCTCGCAGGATGTACAGCTGCTCTGGATTTTGGACATGCATTTCTTATGACAAGTCAACTTGCAAACTAGAGAGAGTAACAATTGTTAAAAACACTTCAAATGTTATCAAACTAAGAATATTACTGCTTACTACAGCACGTCTGGGCCAGCCAAAGTTACAAGGAATCTGCACATTTCTGTGAACCATTTAGGCTGGAAAAGACCCACGAGATCATCAAGTCCAACCACTGCCCTGACCTACCACGTCCCATCACCAAACCACGTCCCATGGTGCCATGTCCACACACCCCTCAAATACCTCTGGGGATGGGTACTCCACCACTTGGGGAACACATTCCAATGCTTAACCACCCTCTCTGTAAAGAAATTCTTCCCAATACCCATCTAAAAACCTTCACTGGCACAGCCTGAGGCTGCTGATTTTGTAAGCTACGTATCAAGCATGGGGTGTTCTCACGCACCGCTGCAGAGACAGGCCTTCTCCATGGGCCAGATGTACGACGAGCAGTGCTCACACGACTGCCGAATGCTCACTTGGTAGTTTGTGAATACATGACCATTGTGTTCTTCAACCTGATGGAAGACAGAAAACAATGGACTTTTTCCCACCCTCCTTTAAAAAAAAAAGTTTAAAACGAAGTAAGAAACAAGAAAACCCTACAAACCCTATTTTAGATTTTCTACTTTTCTTTTCAGAATTACAGCTGATGGTTTTGACTTTGAAACCAAATTTCACCTGGGTGAAATTTCAGCTGGGTTTGCTGAGTCATTTCCTAACTGACCTCCTCCCTCAGTTCAAGTTCATCAGCACAATGCAAACACTAGCTATTAGTTTGTTAAAACATTAGTAACAGCGGATTCTTTTTTAAACAGTCCCACATCTCAGAAAGTCACTGAGTTCTAAAAGATGCTACAGATACCTCAGTACAAAAACACTGCTCTTGAAACAGTGACCTCTGTGTTCTCAGACTGGAGCTGAGCACTCCAAACGCTGCAAAAATGAAAGTACTCACCGCACGATCTTGCTTCCGCTTCTTCTTCTGGGCTTTGGTTTGCTGCAGTGAAGTGCAGAACAGGCATTAGCCATCAACATCCAGAAATTCCACTCCCTCTTCCCTGTTCAGACTCTACTTCACCTCCAGATATTGGAGACGCTGCACTGCAGCTTTAACTCGTACGAGGCTTACCTGAGCTCACACTGACTGAACTTTCTAAAACCATCTGAGCTCACTGCCTGATGACTGAGCAACGTCAAGATTTCTCTACAAAGATTTTGGAATTAAGTTTTCAACAAATAAAATGTGCAAATGTTTTAAGATTCTGAGAACATTAAGGGCAAGATAAATAAATAATAAATTTATTTATGGTTATCAGCATTCAAAAACTCTTACATGGGTGGTCTGTGTAGGGAAAATATTTCCTAAATAATCAAGGATGATGCCATTGAAAAGCTTTCAGAGGTAACAGGCTCCTTATCCCAGGGAGTAACACAGTTTAGGCACCCTGTAAGTCAGTGGCATTGCAGGTTTTATACCTTGGGCTGCTCAGATTCCTCTTTTTTTGCATATCCTCTGATGAATTCATCTAGAAGGGACTGGAAAAGATTCAAAACCAGCTTGACTTCTTTCTCTTCCTTCTTTTTGGCCAGATTTGTAACCAGAAGCTGGTAGTTTTCCACCAGATCTTTGTAGCCAACATGGATTTTCCCATTCTAAAAAGGGGGAAAAGATACTATGAGAAGGCAATCCTTTTGCATGCAGCTGAAACAGACTTCAGATTTTGAGTGTACGCTTTCAGAGGTGAAAAGGCCCTCTTGTGATCCAAGTAGAACATAACAGCTCATGACAGAAAGAAGTTACTACAGTTCCACATTACACTCTAGAAGGGCACTTGGCTGACACAAGTGTGTCAGAAGAATATTGGAAAAGGTGTTGGCAACTCTTAGCAGTGTGAGAAGGCTGAAGAGAGCAAAATCCAAGCATTTCCAGAAGTAAGTTACAGACGATGAGTGAGAAAAGGGAAACAAAGCAGTCTCCTTAAGACTACATCAGAAGCATAACATGTTCTTTTTATCAGGTTTAATATTCAGCTTTGAATTCTGTGCTAAGAATCACTGACTTGCCTCGTTAAAGAGTTTTAGGTAAAGCATTTAAACAGCACACTTTATTCATTTATTACCCATCAGGTTTTTTTTTATTGTACTGAGATTTACTACTTACAGGAGCAGAGTACATGGTCTTGATATTTCCTCTGAATTTCTCGGTGGCTTCAAAAAACAAGCATTCAACACCTGATTTCTGGGAGCGCAAGTCGTTGATCTAAAATGCAAATACAAGTTTCAAGTTTCTTTAAAGGAACATCCAACATCCACGTGTTAAGCTTCAGCTTAAGCTGTTTATGACCATCTCAAGTATATGAAGCAACACATTTCCTAATGCACTGTGATGATACAAAAACATGAGTTAGAGCCCTGTGAGAAAAGGTGGAGAAAAAAGGCTTTTTTTTTCCAGGGGGGTGGGAGGAAACAACTTTTGCTGCACACCTGTTTGCAAACAAAGGACTAACATGAATATCACCTGTGTTTAACGTAATATAACATGCAGAAACTTGAAGGAACAGGAAGGATCTTAATACAGACTCAATTCATTACAGTTAAACAATAAGCACAGACCTGAATTTGATCACAGCACAGTTTTACCTTGTTCAGAAGGAACTCATCAAGATGCTTCAGTTCATTGGCATTTGCAATCTCACGGACAATAGAAGCTCGCCAGTTCTGAGACACACTTGAGACCTTGCTGATCTTAATAGTACGGTTCTTCTTTGTCTTACTGCTCTCCTTCACATGGCGCTCCCCTGCCTGGAGGCGACCTGGCTGTCCAGAAGATGCTGGGAAATATATGAATTTGTATTCTAAAACAGGATGACTGAATTCTGCAGTATTTGCTCCCAAGCAAAACATTACAGAATTGGTATTAGCAAGATGGTGATCATAGAAACTCACCTTCTGAAACCTTCTGTGCTCCCCCTGCTTCTGGAAACAGGAGGCAAGATGTAAGTGAGAGTCCATCACCTTCATCAATCACATCAGGATACTCCTTTGGAATTTTCTTGTCTGGCTTTTTCCCCAAAAGTCTACGCAAAGGACTTTTGAAAGCAGACCTGAACATAAAGCAGGTGCAAGTCTGTCACATCCAGAATGGAAGCTAACTCTCTTACAAGAAAAGGCTTATAATACAACAGTTAATATCCACAGAAGGTATGACTTACACTGTGGATATTCACTTTGTGTTCAACCTCCATAAAACTGAAAGCACATTTGGGCATTACATTTACTGGAGGACTAATTTCAACATACACAGAGACAACAAATCTCATCTCCAAGTCACCATTTCTGGCTCAGGAAGTCCATGAAGTGCAGAATGCCAGGAGCTGGGAAGCTGGCCATGGGAAAAGCTATGTGTGTTTACTGTGCTCTTAAGCTTTTCCCTTCCTGTCCCATTCCTAAGTCAGGATGACAGTACACTACATGGAACTTTGATCGGAGCCTCTATGTTGTTTCTTAAGTCAAAAAGAACAGGTTCAAAAGCACGTGTTATGCAAGAAGCACAGAATCTGCTCCTCAGCAAGGTCAGTCAAACACCACGCTTAAGTCAACACACAGATCAAACCAACCAGCAACACAGCCACTCACGTAGCTGAGATCAACACGAGGCTCTCCAGTTGCGCTCTCAAGGTATCCAGTTCAAATACCAAGGGGTATCAAGCCTCCTTTTTCATTTTCTCAGAGACAGCCCACAGTCACACCAGGAACACATACCTGGCATCTATTTGCTGGTTCGCTGGCTGCATAGAAACAGCTGCATCAGAGCTAGGTAACAGGTCACTCTGCTTCTTCTGCAGAACGTATTTCTTGTTGCCTTTTTCTTCCTCTATTGCATCTGGTGATTGCTACAGTGGAGAGGAGAAGGAAGTAAAAAACTACAGTAGGAGATCCTGTAAATAGTTTCAAATACTACAACAGTGAGGATTACCTCACCAAGACAAAACACTTCAGCTAATAGATTTAAGCTTACTAAACTGACATCTGAGTGCATTTAATTATTTGACCAAGCATCTACCTGTTAAAAATTTAATTTTCTAGTTGTATATTTGCAGATGAAATTATTTTACCTGCATTTAAAACTAAACTTCACCATAAAGAAACACAGGCACACAGAACTACAGCCAATAATTAACAAGTCTTCAAACATTATAAACGAGGATAACTAAATATAAATATGCACAATAGCAAAGTACCTGAGTTATAGCAACATGGGCCAGAGTTGAGAGATCATTTAATGAAGACGAAGTCCCCTTCCTCCTGCAATGTACAAGATTAGTTTTAGAATACCTTCACTGAAGTTTGCAGACTGCTAATACTTTGCATCTTTTAAGTAACTCATAATGACACAGATATCTGAGAGAATCCTCCAAATCCAGTCACTCATTTTGAAATTTAAAAAAACAAAACTTGAGAAACAAAAAAGGAGCAAGTTGGATTTCACACAGAGGGCAATGCCTGCAAACTGCAGTCCCTAAAAGCTTGCTTCTAATGGACACAACAGACAAGCAAATAACCTCCAGACACTACTTTAACTGAACCCAACCCTCTCTCCATCTGTCAAGGCAGACTTCGTATCCTTTGTACTCAGACTCAACTGCACAGGGCTAAAAGGCAAGAAAAAGCAGCACTTGTTCACTGCTCTGTTTTCTTCCCTGGGCAGACGCACTGGATCACCAGGAGTCATCCAGTTATTCTGAAATTCAGACAGCTTTTTTTCTGAAAAATTCAAAATAATAGGAAACTGTCCTTACTCGAGTTGCTCCTGAGGAGACTGATCTGCACGTGTTCGTCCATCCAAAGACTGGCTCAGCATGTCACTCTGACCAACGTCAGACTGTCTCTTTCCTTTCCACTTCTCTCTCTTATACTTCAGCTTTCCTGGGTCATCCACATATCTCTGGATCTGGGAAGAAGTAGGACTATCCAGATCCTTGGTTTCCTTCTGAACAGGCCGCTTGTGTTTATCTGCCCAACACTCAGCTGGAGTTTGAAAGCTCCCAGTAGCAAGATTCAGTGCAAGATCTGTTGGCCTTTCAGGACAGCTCTGGCTAGCTTCCAGCTGGCTGTTTTGGTTCTCTCGTGTTTTCATCTCTCTATCAACAGCCTTATCTACTCCTTCAACTTCAGATGCAGGTGGTTGCTCAGGAGTACAACTACTTTCTTTTATCTCACTTAATAGTGGTGTGTCTAAAATGGCCATTCCATCATTGGGATCTTCTTCTTTCTCACTGCTTCCTTGTAGGACAGCATCTTGTTCTGTGGACTCTTTTGGCTCCGGAACGTTTTCCAGGGCCTTTTCAGAAGAGGTTTGCTCTTCATGGCACAGTAAAGCTGCTCCTTCAAAGGAGAACTGGACGTGCTTATTCTGCAGCTCATTGTGTTCCAGCCCCCTCTGCCGGCGGCATTCACGTTTCTCACGGCTGCTCGTTGCTTTCTCGGTGCCCTCTATCACATTCTTCTGAGGTAATGTGGCCTTTTCAGATGAGCCCAGACTTTCAGCTTGCTCACTTGGGATTTCATCTTTTCTCTCAACAACTTGACCCAGCTCTGCCTCGTGTTTCACAGGCAATTGATCTTGTGTTGGTTCACTGCCACCATCCTTGCTTACATCATCCCCTCTGTCTTGAGCTTCCTGCATTTTTCTCTGCTCTTCCTCAGCTTTCTGCTTTTCCACAGCCATTTTCTGAAATCTGATAAGATGAAAATAATGTATTTAATGCACAGTGGTCATGAAAGATACCCACCAGTTTAAGCAAAGCCTAAATAACAATAAAGGCTAAGTACAAATGTACGTACAGTCCCAATATGACTGCATAGTGGATTGGTTATTAGCACTGTCATGCATCAATGCAGCTCAGCTGAATAACATTCAAGTATGAAGGGCTTAACCACTTCCCAGTGGCCACTGCATGCTGACTGCAGGGCCACATGGAACTAACTGTCTTGTCAGAAGCCAACAGCCACACAGGACTAAACCTGGAGGCATAGTAAAGCAGCCAAGTATTTGAAATGCATGTTTGTATGTCATAATGTTCCTCTTCCTTTACCTCTTACGCTGAAGGTACCCTCTGACCATGGCTTGCACAAGGCAAATTCTCCTCTTCTGCTCAAGGTAGCATTTTTGCTCCCTGTATCTTCGCCACGCTGACTGAATATAAATGGCAGCATTATTCCTTTGCAGGGCCCTCCTAACACAGCGGGAACGCCAGCAAGCCTAAGGAGGAGAACTTCTGTAGTGAGGGAGGAGCACTCCAAAGCAGAGAGTGTTATTTCTGAGAGGAGAGCTTTTGGCTCTTAGGAAAAAATAGATGAGCAGTTCTCAAAGATACCTGTAAAACAATGGCTGCTTGCCGTGTTCGGAGAAAGCGTCTCCTTTCCAAAACCATCCTGAGCCAGCTCTGAAGGAGAATGATTTTCCTGATCACTTCTTTGTGTAGTGTATCCTGTAGTATCTGCCGCTCAGCCTCTTTCATAAAAACCTGCTCAGTTAAAAAAGGTTTATCAACCAACAGTTCAGTCACCACTGGAGGCATTTCCACAAGCTAAAAAATTGAATTTATTTATTACTGAAGCAAACCTTCGCAGCTGACAGCAATTTGCACTCCCAAAAGTCATTTTGTTTCATCAAATTTCAGTGTGAGGATAGAAATAGGTAATTTAAAAATATACACCACAGAAAAGGAAGCAGCAGCTGTAAATCAGCTGCACTGAATACAGAGTGCAGGAGTGTTTCTTCTCTGAAGACAAAGTTTTACTGACCTTGGTCTTTCCTATTTGACAGTTGTTTTTATCCAATTTTAGTTTACTCAGATAAGCAAAAATGTCTTCTTTAGAGGCCTTGGCATTTTTAGGAAGTAGCACCTGAAATTGATCTATGAATTCCTGTGAAAAACAGAGACATAACGACATCAAAGTCAGAAGTCAATCCAAAAGTTCAGAGTTCCAACTGTACTTCTAAAATTAAGTGAAAACATCTGAACTACATGGATGTGAAAGTAATTATTTCTCACTCCAAGATGAGCTACTTTTCTCCCTTGTGAAATGCAGTGTAAGCTTCCTGCAGTCTCTGAAGTTACACATCTTTACAAAGTGTTCTGCATAAAAAAAATTAACATAGAGACAACGTGCAGCTCTGATTGCTTACACGTGCTGCACAGCACTTGGAATGCTCTCCTTCACACAACAAGCAGAACAACATGCTGACTGCTGACTCACACAGCAGGTCACACTGCCACTTGTCAGCAAGCAGGCTCTGACAAAACCATAATGAATTCCTACAGCTATCTCAAGTGGCCATGAACTTCATGCAAACAGAGACACAAAGGACTCTCAAGTAATGCATGTTTTTTCCAACAGCAGCAGATGCTTCTGAAAGCATTACCCACTTCCAGCTCCTCACATACCTGGAACGTATACTTGGCACTGTAGCCAGATCTTCTGATTCGCACAGTTTCAAGCATGCCAGTGTACCTCAACTGCTGAAGCACCAAGCTTTCATCAAAGAGCATCTCTTTCTGAAAAAGATCACAATCAACAGCTAAAAATTGCCTGAAGAGTCCTGCATCTTCAGTAGAAAGAAAAAAAAGCATGTCCTGCACACCTTTTATCTTTATACAAAAAGACAGCGGACAAGATAAAAGAGATACTGCAGAGCCAGGAGACTTCGATGCACAGCACTCTCACAGCTCAGCTCTTTAGGCAGTCTCACCTTCTCGGCGTTGGAGCGGATACAACGGATGAAGAACGGCTCAGCTTTCCCCAAAGTCTCCAGTAATTTATTAAGCGAAGTCTGAAATGAAAAAAATGGATCTGAACATTTTTCTAGATATCTGTTATCTGAGTTGCATTTGACAGCTGTACAGCTCCTTCCTCAGAAAGAAGGTTCCTTCCTGCGAAGGCTATACACATCCTAGCATTTTATTTCTCAAGTTAGATCAGCCCAGATTGCCAGGATGGACCATTCTCATGAGGTCAGAGTGCATCTAGAAGTGTGTACAGCATCAGTCACCCACCTGGAACTGCGCGCTGATGCTCGGGGGTTTCTTTTTCTTGTGCAAGTGTAAGAGGGATTTTGTAGTTCGATCATGTAGAGTCATGCTCACTATAAGCTTCAGAGATTTGGAATCCAGCAAGTTCTAGAGGAAAGTTTTCACAATGAGCATAAAGTGTAAGTCCCTCAATTGAAGTGGAAATATTTGTCTGCATCAAAGTGAGCAAGACAGAAACTTCCTGCTGAATGAAGCTGCTCAGCTCCACACACAACGGCACATTACACCTCAAGGCTATTATTTCAGACAAAATCACCTTAAGATTGAAACTTTTCCATTGCTCCACCCCAAGAACAAAAGGAGAGCTGTGTAATTTCTGTGTCTGCCTTCCATGACTTGATTGGAAAGTGGCTTTGTGTATTTATGGCATCTCTAGTTTAATTCAACAGATGAAAATTCACATTTTTTTTCCTGTTCAGATCTTATAAAGGTGAATGTTCACCTTTCCTTCTGATCGTCAAAATGTTAAATTATCCTCTAAATTTTCCAACTTCCCTACATCACGAAAGAATCTTTTCTGAAGTAAGCTCTGACAAACAAAATGAATATTCAGAGTGTGAAAAATCCCAAACAGGAGAAATTTAAGTTTATCAAATAACCTTACCTTCGGAATGATCTGCTTTTGTTTGATAGCTCTACTTTTCCTGTTAAAATATTGAAGATAATTGTGAACAACAGATGTGGTTTTGGGTACTTCAGCAAGCTGCAAATGGTGCAATTTATGAGGCAAGATGAAAGGCAGAGGAAAATGAGCACAGCAACATTGGGATGCGTTCATGCACAGAGCATAAGTGGTTAATGCAAGAAATGCAAACTGCTTTGCAACATGTTTTTAATTTAGGTGTTTAAAATATCCTGTAGGTGTTGGAAGCTGACAGAAGTCTCTGAAGTTAAGCACTACGGACTGCTTTTGTGCAAGTAGTTTCATTCAGTTAACTACAGTCACTGAGCGCTGCATGCTAAGGCAGCATCGAGTAGAAATACTTCACTCAGAAGTTATCACTGCTCACTCCAGAACTGCTGAGAAATACTCAACTGCTCACAGAAGAACTCGATCTGTGGATTCTGATGCACCTGAGATCATCCCCAGAACTGCCCAGGCAGCACACAAACCTCAGGCATAAATCCCATCCACAAACACTGAACTAAAACGTGAAGCTGTCAGAAACAAAGCTGTAGTGCAAGTCCTCCTAATTCAGGACATGCTAAGTCCCCGATGCAAGGCAAACTCCAACTGCACACCAACTACTTCACATTCAGTTTTACACAACAGACCACAGACTGATTTTCTTACACATGGACAGCTGCACACAGGCACAGAGACTCAACCCAGGAACACACACATCATTGGCATCCTGAATTTCAGGAAACCCTCAGCTTTAACTTGTGAGAGGACTGATTACCAAAAGCTTCACAACAAACTTGCATGACATAGTTGAGTTTGCACAACAAATGGGCCTCACTGTCCATGTACGCAAAGGAATAGAGCACTCTCTGTAACTTTCATGTTTTGTTCTCATCTGCTGCTTGGTCTTGCAGAGCTCAGACTGGGGACAAGTATGTATTTTATGGGTTAGAATAAGTGCTTGGTTATTGTTGCACCTTCAAAGCAATACCTAGAGCACCTGAACTCACATGAAGTGGGAGCGGTGTTGAAGTCGGCTGAGGGACCGAAGCAGCTTACAGGGATCACCCCCCTGCCATGGAAGTCCTTTTATACTTGCGATGATTTGCTCATGCATGTCTCTAAAATGATTCACAGCAAAACAAACACGGCAAACAAAGACACACGGGCATGAAGGAGAAAACAGGAGTTAAAAAACAAGACATCCCATCACCAAGTGTGCCCACACAGTAGCAGGTCAATCCCAGACTACTTTTTCCTAAACATGAAAGACTGTGATGTCAAGTCAGCACTTTCTAATTTATTAGTGCCTTAAAATTTAGTAACCAGGGTCACATTCTTTCTCATTGCACCTTTCCATTTAAATTCTTGAGCCATCAATTCTGCACACAGCAGGTCAAGCACAAAGGACCCTTTTCTTAAGTCAAATAGCCTTCTTAGGTATACAGGCTTCTCTGTAATCAAGCAGTACATATTAATGCATATATTTCACCATGAAAATGATGCTACGTAAGCAGACTCTCATGAGATGAGCAAGGCAGAAACTAGCCATTACTGTAATGAAACTTCAGATATTCCTATGTACTTTCATTTCTTTTTTATTTCAACTTGAAATTTATGTGTAAGTTTAGCCTTCCAAAGTAAGCCTGGGATGGTCCCTAATTTGCGGCAGATTCCATCACTTTAAGCATGCACCATGCCGTGGAGCGTTGCATCTTGGCACAGAACTTACCTTCTTTTCTCTCCAGAGAGGCACAAACCAAAAATAACAGAAGCATAAGAGTCACTTCTGACTGTCAGATGCTACCACTGTGCTGAGCTGCTCATTGAGGCAGCAACAACACTCTTACACACAGCTGCTCGTTTCTCCTGATACTTCAGAACACTTCTAGAGTATCAAGACTTTGTTTTAAAACATTGCAAGGAAACAGTTAAGTTTAAGTATGACCTAGCTGGAGTTGCACCTTTCATTCTTAGCTGCCACAAATGACAGAGACTGCACAGGATGAAGAAGACATGAAGCAGCATGAAGTCATTGCTTGATAGGAGTTACATCTCATGGCTTCAGTTTCATTCAGAGCATGCTCAGAAAGTCAGACTGTCCAGGAATGTGCCTCCCTGGCCTTTAAACCGAAGGCCTACTTCTACTTACTTCTTGTTTTCATAAAAAGAAATGATGTCTTCAAAAGCATTTATATCGAAATCCTCAGAACAATCAAATGAGAAATCAAGCACTGAGCGGCTGCAAAAGGAACATGTATAACACCTAAATATTCAACAGAAAGGCAAAGATGCCTGCACAGAGTGATGTGTGGAGCTCACTGCCACAGGACCTGCCCCACCTCCTAATCACATCATAACACATTAAAAAAAACAAAACAAAAACATCAGTGCTCCTACAAACTCTTCAGAGACAGACTGGCTGTAGCAGAGCACACAATGCTAAAAGCCACATACACAAAATACAGATGGAGAATTCCTAAAACCCCAGTAGTAAATGGGACTGAAGCTGTCTCACCAATATCTGGTACTACTGAATCTCACACAGCGTAAGCCAGGGTATTTTTGTGATATGGTTTAAGAAGTCAAACAAAGCAAGACTGAATAAATAAAACCCGACGACATCCCTGTGAAGAAATCTAGTTGCTGTTTGATATATGAAAATGTGATTCAGCAGTTCATTATCCTGACACAGTTAAAGTACATGCTTCTCACCGGTAAACTTTTTCTATTGGTGTATTCGATCTCTGCAGTTCTCCAAGGGGAACTCTGGGCCCTTGGCGCACCACTCCTGTCAAGAAATAACCA
This sequence comes from Callipepla californica brunnescens, assembly GCA_023055505.1. NCBI lineage: Eukaryota > Metazoa > Chordata > Aves > Galliformes > Odontophoridae > Callipepla > Callipepla californica. The sequence continues at coordinate 737,182 of JALIRH010000043.1, read as the reverse complement.
AGAGATTGAATGTTGACAAAGATGAAAGTGTAACAGACAAAAGAACCCATGAACAGTAACAAGCCATGTATCTATCCAAGGAACTGGATTTCAAGCTAGACCATGTTGTTTCTCAGACTCCCAACTACCACCAAGTAAACTGCAGCTGCTCAGAAAAGCTTTGCAAAATTAGTTTTCAGAATTTCATCTTGAATACTCATTTGAAACTTTAAGGAGAGAAGATCATAGATAAAGAATGATAAGAAAACCGTGCATACTACAACTTGTGATATCTTCACAGCCTTTTACAATAGCATTTCACACTTGGCCCTGCTGGAAGCAATGCTGAAATTGGGAGGGGAAGTCTGAATGTTCTCAGATAAAAAGAAACAACTCCTTGGAATGTACAAATTAAATCTTTTTCACAAGTCAGTTTTGTCTCTGGTACTAAATCAAGACTGCATTTGAAAGGTTTTGCAGTAACTAGCTTGTTAACAAGCATTATCATCAGTTTGAGAGTATCTGAAAGCACCTCCAGAAAGCTGTCTCGTTTCATACCTGCAGTCTTCTGAGCTCTCTGGCGTCCAGCTTCAGCAAAGACTGCCATGGCCAGAACAGCCGCCCGCAGAACGGCCCAGCGGAACACGGCCACCGGGTCCATCCCTATCAGCTCCCGAACGTAGGCACTGTCACTGCTTCGCAGTAACGCAACGATGTCTGGCCTCATGTAATCCATATTCTTCTCTCGGAAATCCTGCAGAACAGGAACATTGAACCTCGAGCTCTTAAGAAAGCTTAAGGCACGCAGGCAGCACCCAGCACTGTGTCTGGGAAACCTAAAAGACACCTGATGAAATATCTGATTCAACCCATTCCCAGCAAACACTCTATATCCTGACAAAACTGCCAGCGAGCCAGGGCTTGTTTATTTTATTATCATTATTGTGGCCATCAAGTGTGTCACCTACTTTTATCTGGTACTTCACTTTTCCTGCAAAATGCCGAATAATGAAAGCAGGTTCCATTACTGGGGTTGCAACAAAAAACTTGTTCTCCTCATGCTGCTGTTTGAATTTTGCAAGCAGAGTTTGGTTGGTGGCACGTGGAAAACTAGGAAGACAAAAGAGAAAGAGTCAGCTATTTTTCTCCAAATACAGTTACAACAGACTGCAGAATGCTTACTGAGCTCGTGGAAAGCATCTTGTGATCACTGATTTTAGTTGCTACTTACACATTTGGTTTGAAACTTGCTTTTCAAAGTGACAAAAAAAAAAACCAAACAGCTCCACACATTCTGAATACTCTGAGGTTTTAAGATCCCAGCAATTCTTCCACCCACTTCACAATTGCTGATACCACAGTAACTATTTACATTTGTTGCTTACTGCTCCAATGGCTTAGAGATGCACCTGACTGTAATCATAACTCCATCATAAAATATAAAAGTGAACATTTCCAAATCAGCTTAAGACAAGGTTTAATTTTTTATCACCCATTTACATCATTAGAATATTAGACTCATCAGAAACAACTGCAGGTCACAGTCATAAGACAACACTTCTGCTCCTTTCCACACTTCTTCCTTTCCAGAAGACAGTTATTGCTTACTTGCTTTCTTCATCCAGAAGATAGAAGAGACCAGTGGGTTTCTTGCTGATTAAGTGAATGCAGGCCACATTATCAGTATAGTCAATATCGTGCCAAGTGATCCCTTCACTCTTATATTCCTCCTGTGTAGATCAAGAAAATTCTCTCAGCAGCGCAGGGTACCTTTAATGTACTGTGATCTACGTGAAATCATCCAAGCTACAGAACAGGCAGTGATGCCTCATACAACATCAACAGCAGAAGTTCCCCAAGGAAACAACACACACTGCTTTTACAAGGAAATACGAAGCACTTCTGTGGAAGTGATAACGCACCAAATGCTTTACAAAACAAGTTTCCCACTGAAATGGGAACCAAAATATCAGCTCTTCTTACTGCTGTAAAAGATCTCAGAAGCAAGCTGAACACAAGCTACCAATGCAAGGAAGATAACCAACAGAAAACTGACTGAAATTAGCTCTACATTTAACAAAAGACAAAGAGAAACCCTCTTACTGTTCTGTGAGGATGACGTAAATGAATTATTTTCAAGTAGGTAGAATTAAAACTAATGACAGACCGCTCAGTGTGCACATCACACTGCAGAGCTGAAATACCACTTTCCACAAACAATAAAGCCTTTCTTAAAAGATATAGAGACCCCTCTGCCCACCCCCTCCCGAGGGCCCTCACGCTGTAAGAGATACAGGAAATGGCCATTTAAGAACTGAACTCATTTGGAGAAACAGTATTAGACAAAGAAAACAATGCAACTATTTACTCTAGTTGGCCTGCAGAGAGACTTGTGTCATAAGATACAAAACAGAGATCTCAACGCTTACATGTGAAGTCTGTATGTTTGGTAATTTTCCTTTCCTTAAAATGCTTGTTTGAAGTTATCTACAGCTTGCTGAAAAAATACCACATTACAGAATGACTTCCTTCTTCCAGCAGAGCAACCAGAGAACTACGACCTGGCGCAAACCAGAAAAAGTGCAAGCCTAAAGCAGAAGGGGCACCAACTCAGCCCAGGAATGCAATCTATAGACTCCTTCAGCACTCAGAGCACTCTGTAAGGAAATGGCATCTTCTGCAACGAGCATATCGATACGTGCCAGTGCATCAGAACTTCAGAACCACTGCCAATATCAGCAGAGAGTCATATCTCCTAAACGCAGTCAGGTGGAACATGCAACATGGCTATTAAATATTTACCAGCTGAGAAAAATAATGACAACTGCATTCCTACATTTTTAAGGAGAAAAAACCAACAAAACCAAAACAAACCAGAAACAACCAGACCTACAGACTATCAATCTCAAATCATCTGACTGATATCTGTGGTTGCATGAGTGCCTTTGATTCTTCAGTCAAACAGAACCTCACTGCTAGCCCTATGAAGAAAAACACAGCTATCATCAGCATAGGCAGAGCACGAACCACAGCAAAGCTGCAACCTCCAAACAATGTAATAATAAGCAATATTAAAGCAAGAAAGAAAAAGCAACATCTCTGGCAATACATTCAACCCATTACAAAACTATACCACGACACCACGCAGAACGGCCTGTGTAATAAATGATCCTTTATTAAAAACAAGTTATTGCTCTGGAAACTGATTTCTTACCTGTTCCAATTTGAAAATATGCTGATTAAAATAATACTGAAGCTGTTCATTTGCGTAATTTATGCAGAACTGCTCAAAACTGTTGGTTTCAAAGTCTTCAAACCCAAAAATATCAAGTACACCAATGGACAAACACTAAAGGAAGAAGATGAGGAAATCTAGTTAAGCAATCTGTCAGAGCAACCAAACCCACAACAGCAAACCACCACAAAGTGCCACAGTGTACACGGATAACTTTGGAACAATTGTTAACAGATTTTGGTCGTGTAGCAGTTATGACTACGGTAAAAACAGACAAAAGTAAATATTACAAAGAAAATTACCAGGGACTTAGAAGATTCTAGGTTTATCCCAGATACCTGAACATGTCATTCACAGCATCCCTGGTAGCTCTACATACACAACTGTCACTGCTTCTGTGAGACACTTACTGTAACAGATTCCTCCATGTCCTTCTTATTAAGGAGTGCATGATTAATTCGTAGGACAATCCAGTCAAACAGAGCACTGTACAAGGACTTTGCCATTGAATCACGGGCTGTTATTGCCTGAAGACGAAACAACGTTCATCACTTTGTTTTAAAAAAACGTGGTTTTATTTCAGAAAACTCTGAGTAAAGCTGACAACTCCACCAGAGACAGATAAGTACAAAATCTTCCTTTAACGCTAATCGCTCATGTTTCAAACACCCCTCACTAAACGTAGAAGTGTACCACAGTAGGGTTTTATTGTAGCCAAAAAGAACCAAGCTTCATTTAATTAAAAGAATTCTATTAGTACTCTCCCACTCACCTCACTGAGACTATATGGCAAAATCAGCTTATCATTAGCAGTCACTGTTTTTCTTTTTGTGAGCACTTCCACTAGAATTTCACGTTTGACCTTCAAAACAAATAAGACCAAAAGTTACTGCCATCCTACAACTCACCAGCGACAGCAATAGAGTTTATTTCCTCAGAGAAGCCAAGCACTTTGAGAACAGCTGCATTTATCATTCATCCACAGCTTTACAAGTTCTTCCATTCCTCTAAATTGCTCTCAGCTTAGATTCATTGAGATGTTCCCCTACAGTGGTAAAGCACACATCTCCAGGAATCTTATTCCCGCTCAGCTCTGATTAGCAAGTAAAACAGGTTCTACTTCCATGCTACAGGCTACACTGCATCTCTAATCCCAGAAATTTCACCACTTCCATTCTTTCCACCCTCCAGAAGATGAACGTCACAGATGTATCATAAAACAAAGAGACACAGCATGCTGGGCCACAGCGCGTTCAAGCAGAATGCTGAGGTAAAGCACAACAAACAGGCATGCCAAGCACCAGAGCTGGAAAGTAATACTCTACCTTCAAAAGCTGGGAAAGAATGTCCAGCACTTCAGGAGGTCCTACTTCCAATCCTTCATCACGGCCTGTAGCTTTCTTCTTGTACGTCACGTTGCCCAAATAAAGAATAGCTGAAAGCACTGAAAAAATCCTAAGGAAGAAAAATTCACTTTATAAGAACTTCTCTTATGAGTGAAAGTTCATTGTAACAGATCCAACTCAAGGATTTGTCCAAAAGCACTCACAAATATTCAGCTCTCCTTGATTCCTACTTAATCGTATGTGCTCCCAACGTGCACATATTATTTATCACACTTCATGAACGTTAACAAGATGACCATAACAAAGGCTGAGAAGTCCCACTTACTGTTTCCTTGTTGCTGAAAGAAAACCAACCATCTCCATTGCTTGTTTTAATCTTTCAAAGTCGTGCCGGAGATCTTCCCCATCTTCAATTTTCAAGTTACACTGCAAAAAAAGCCCAAACATCACAAGAACACACACATAATCTGCTTTCTTTGATCTGTAGCACAACAGCAGAAAGACAACAATTATCAGTGCATGTGTAACAGATTACCTGATTGAGGTAGGAATAATCTTCAGGTTGCTTGAGGTGAAATTCTTTACGCTCTTCCTCACTGACTCCAAGTAGCAAATAATAAAAGACGTGGTAGTTCCTACATATAAAGAGAGTCAAATACATTTATCTGTCATGAAAACGTACTGATTTTTCTTTTATTCTATACTTCAAAATGCCTTTAAACTCTCATTATGATCGTACTAACTGAATTAATCTCTTACCTTTCATCTTTTTCTTGAGAAACAAGACGAGATTTTTCAAGCAGGTATTTTTCAACAACAGCCCTAAGGAGTCCCAAAGACAGGAAAAAATAATGAGGGGGAGAAAAAAAAGACTTCATAAACATCGGAGAGCAGCTGCCAAGAGAGTCCAAATAATGAACTCTGCACCAGCATACAAAAGTTCAGTTATGGTGTCTTAAGCTTATTGCACAGTGGCAAGCTATTCCCACAGCAGAGAGCCTCAGTAGGACAGTACTCTGGGTACAGCACAGCCTCCATGGGCTCCTAGAAGCACACAGGTCAGTTCCAGACGGACCTCGGACTGTACTTACCCTCGGACAACGCCATTCTCTAAATAATTGACTTGAATAAACTTCCCAAAACGGCTGGAGTTATTGTTATGTGCTGTTTTTGCATTTCCAAATGCCTGTAATAAAGCAAAATGAGGTAATTTTCAATTAAATTAAATAGGCCAAGTATTACTAGCTCCTAATTCATTGTTCAGCCTCCTGGTAGCTGGCAATACACTCAAAATGTTATGGGAATGGCAGTATAAGGATACCAAAAAGTGACTCAAAGAAGCATCCACTGTTCTTCACAGATCTGTACACGTTTATTATTTGCCTTGTGCAATAACATTTTGGAATCTGACAAAGAAAAACAAAGTTAGATGCTTTTAAGAGTACAGGAAAGGTAATCAGTATGAACATAGGATATCTGGTCAGAGGAAGACACTGCAGCTGCCACTTTTCCATAGAAAAGCCACAAATTTTACCTTATTCCCTCAAGTACTGCTCCTACACAAAGTTTCCATAATGAATACAGCTCCTCTGTTAGTGAGAACAGAACATCCCACTGACAAAGTTCATATCCACATTCCGAGTAGTGTATTCAAAAACAGACAAACAGAAGATCTCCCTCACAGAACCACAGCACACACAAAGGCCTGTGACCTCTGCTGCACAACACTGAACTGTTCAAACAAGCAAAAAAACCTAGGTTGGCAGGTTGGAGCTGCACTGCAGTGTGACCCCAGCACTGCTACTTTTGAAAGAGGCTCCAGAAGAGCTCTCAGAAGAGGATTTCTACTGGCAGCAATCAGTGTCCCCAGCTCCCAGCAAGAAGTGAAAAACTTCTCATAAGCAAAGAGAATTAGCACAGTTCTTTGAACAACTATTAGACCTAAAAGAATAAGTGACATGAGCTCCTCCTGCACAGCATGAAAATGGACTCAGCTGTAACACAGAAACTGGTCAGCTCCTTACAGCCAGCAAGCAGCATCAAACCAAAGTGGAAGTGCAGCACAGCCATGCTGGCTTAGCATGTTCCACCCCACAGCTCTGCTCTGGCTCTCCGCACGTCCCCCCAGCTTCTCTTTTATTAAATCTCTCACTCTGCCAAGCTGCAGAGCAGTGGATTTGCAAACACCTTTTTATAAGGCTCTCTAGCTGAAGCCACCAGATAACCAACACTGCAGGCACCAGCACATGGTGCTATGCTTCCAGAATTATATTTCAACATTAAACATTCTGCCATTATAGAGTTAAGAAATCCCATAACCCCGGTGGCTTTCTGAAATACTTCTCTTAGTGATTGCTCATACAAGCAACGAATACAGCTCCAAACTAAAGGCTCTTATGACCTCACTTGTCTGGTATTTAGTCAAAGCATATAGCGAATTCTTAACAGCTGACCTAATATTATCAGTGTTTAGGAAAGTCTTCATCTTCTGAATGGTTTTCTCACAACGGCCTTTAACAGTCACAGCTCTTCATGGGACATGCCAACTCTCCGTGGAGGATGTCCTTTTATTTTCTGGTAACCTTTAACACCAGACCTAACCTCCAATCACTGCCACCACATCACTCTACACACTTCGATGAGCTAGCTACGTAAGAATGGACATTACTAAAATTAGGAAAGACCAAGAATTTAATGTCAAATATTTCAGTGTAAAGCAGTTACGTATCTTTTATCTATTTTTTCTACAATAAGGTTCTCTCAGGTTAGACTTAAGCTGTCGTCATTTAGCCATCGCACCACACAGGGCATTTTCCAGGGACAGTTCCAGCCAGGTGCTCTGCACAGAGCTCAACTTCAACCCTTGGTTTGCCTCCAGAGAGGCACCCACATCTTTAGAAAGCAAATCCAGAAGATGTGCAAGGACTAGAAACCATTTTAGTTAAAGTAAGTATTTGTATAACTGAAGCTATTTACTGTTCTCCCTGGTGAATCCACGAGGAGACAGATACAAATGAAAAACTAAAACTAAACCACACCAACACAAAATGCTAGCTATATAAAAAGAGAGGAGTGAAAATAGCAGGGCAAGGCCAGCAGGAATCAGAGCAGGGATGGACTATTCTGGGAGTCAGGAAGTCATCCAACCCATCCTTTCACCTCCAAATGCAGGAGGCATGAACTGCAAGCTGCTATTCAAAGCCCTCGCAACAACGACAGCTTTTTCAGCATTCAGAAAAGAGACAAATTCTCCTTTTTGTTGCTGTAAAAAGAAACCCCCAAACACATGCGTGTTCCTCTGCCCCAGGAGCAGAACTGAAAACCTTACTTAGTACTTCCATAGGAACTGCCCAAATCTGAAAAAGCTATCAGTTTCTATGTAAGCTGCTCTGGCAGAACCACCCCTGCACAGCCACCCTAACACAGCGAAGGACACGGAGCAAACTGCACACCCTGGGGGAGGAAATGACTGCTACAGATGTGGACTCAGCCTGGCAGCAGTGCTCTTCTGCCACAATACCCACTCATCAGCATGGAGGTTAGAGCACTCAGGGTGAGCCGTGCTGTACGCGCTCCTGGGGAAGCCAGGACCATCCACACAGCACAACCACACGAAGGAAGAGGTGACGTCTCCCAAGGGATGTGTGCAGCAGGGAGAAGCATGCAGTGCATTTGGACAGGAGCAGCCCAGTAACATCCAACCAAATGGGAAAGGAAGTTCATTCCTTCTCTGATTATGATTCTTAAAACAAACACAAGCGGAACACAACTACTTTCCCTTAAATAGAATTGCCTTCACCCACTAAATATATGCACAGACTTCCATGGCAAATGCAAACAGAAAGCAGAACCGAAGCAGCGCAGAGCTGAAGCCCACCTCATACCAGAGCCACATGCACAGTACCAAGGAAAGCAGAGCTGAGAGCAGATTGCTCTCATCTGTTTGCCATAGAACAGTAAAACAACATTTAACAATCTTCTCAGTATTCTGAGCTCCAGAAAATCCCCCCAGTAACACTGACTGCTCTGTTAAGTACTTAATTCATGTTCAAAACTTTTTTCTTCAGCCAATCACTTACTAAATCCTTCTTGGATTTTTCATTTTATTTGGGTCTTAATTCTTTTCAAGGAATGGTTCAGAGACATTCAGAAATCTTCAAGAACACATCCAAATGGGAGTAAATGATGCTTTTCAAGGTACTACTGCAGGATTTCCCTCTGCTCTCCCTTTTCTCATCTTCCAGCTCAGGGGGAACCAAACTTCAGCACAGTACAAAAATAACTTCTGAACTAAACCCGAGATACTAATGGCTACAACTTGACAACCAACACACGGCAGAGGAGAGGAGCTGGGCTGCCAAAGAGGAAGCTCTGGCTCCCTCTTACTATGGCCCTTGTCACAGTATCCCATCCCTACACTTTACTAATTTAATTACCTTGAAGAATCTGATAAGTGTTAGAGCCAGTACAAACAGAGCCCAGAGAAGGAGGAAATCCGACTTCCCACCATTCAACAGCAGCTCACATCTGTCAGGTCACGTCAGGTCCCCATGCTACACGCTGCTCGTACCAGAGCTACATTTGATTCTCAGCCCAGTTATCCAGCTTTCCTTTCATACGAGCTGGATATCAGTACAGCTACCATGGTAACAGACATGACCCTCAATTTAAGAAAACCATATTGCTGTGTTTTTAACAGCTTGTACTTATTTTAGAGATGGGTAGTTAACACAAGAACCTCAGACTGTGCACTCTGTACCTGGAAACATGCTCTAACATTTTTCCCTATAATACAAAACTCTTGTAAACCTCCTCAGTACGTATGGAAAAGTTTAATGTATAGAGTCTCAAGATAGTTAAACAACAGCTTGATTCAGTATTCCAGATTTGACCCAAATAATAGTCCCCAAATGAAAATTCCTTCTTGGGATTTCATCTGTAAGCAAACAGCATAAGAGTCAGTGCTGGAAGGCACAGCTCCAAAGCTCCTTCCACTACTGCACGGGGCAGCAATTGTGCTTGTATCGTCTTGTTCACCTCCCCTGCCTCAGCTTCACAGACTTAATTTCCCATATGGTTGGAAAGGTAATATTAAGCAACATCCAAGGTCATATCCCCTCACTGTACAGCTGGGACAGCTTCTTCAAAGTCTAGAAATCACGCACAAGGAGCTAGAATATTAACCAGTTTATTGTGAGTTTAGCCTCACAATAATTACAGCTTTGGACAGGGAAGCAGGATTCCGTAAGAAATACATTTCCAAGTTCATTAAATATACGGGGATCCAACTTCACATCCACATCTGTAGCAAAGTAACATCGCTCACCTGTCCTGTGACAGAAAGTTTGGCCTTAACTCCTTGAACTTGGGAGCAAGGTCAACCTATAAGCAGACACTACTTATGGGTCAGAAAAAAAAAAGTGAGAAGAGGAAGTTCTGACACAAAATGCAACCTAATTTGATATCATTAAAGTTAAGGAGACAGATGTCAGTCAAAAGGACATTTAATCTGTGGACACTTTTCATGAGGACTCAAAATATAACATTCTGAGATAGTTCAGGTGCACTACAAAACTGTTCATGCAAAAAATCCCCTGGAACACCCATTTCAGAAAATTTCCCTTGTACACGTTCGGTTCCCCTAAGTAAAAACCCAAATGAGTCACAGATGATTTAAAAGCGACCAACTGTAATACAAGTTTTTCAGCAGTTTAACTTCCACAAAGCAAAGCAAGCTTCAGTCTCTTCCTCCTTGAAATCAAGATCTGCCCCAAGTTTGATTTACTTTTAAAACTCCTCTTATAATCTGGAATTGCACGAGAACATCCACACTGGGAACTCTGGAAGCATCACCGTGCACTAACTAAGCTCTGCAGTTTGGTTTGATTTACTTCTCTAAAAGAAAAAGACAAAAAGCAGAATCGTTTGATTTACTTGTCTAGGATCTAAACCTACTGCAGATTTTGATGTGCACTGCAGTTATGTCAGAGATCCTTCCCCTTTCGCAGTATTTGGAAGGACGGGTTTACACTGAGTCAGCCTGTGACTAACGAGCACCTCAAAGAAGAGGAGTGAGATGTCTGTCTCACAGCCCCACAGCAACCCGACATTTTAGACAGTATAGATTCTAACACTGCTGCTGTGATGTACCTGGACAGTTTGAAGCTGAACATTCAAATTGTCATCATAATTCTTGCTAGAGCGTTTTCCTCAAGGAAGACATGACTGAATCCTCAGTGGATGACTGCAGAAGCTGCAGTACTTACGGTAACCTCACACACATCTCATGGAAATTCCCAGGCTTAAAAACATTTACCTGTGACTGTAGCAAAGTTAGTTTAAATCTGGAATCTAAGAATACAGACACTTCTCATTCAATGGACAAAAAGCCACGCAGTACTTGAGACAACTGTGCCACGTCCTGCACACTCACGTCTCAAACAGTTAACGGTACCAAATGCAGACAGATCAGCTGATCAAACAGAGCTTTCCACAGTGACCCCTTCCTGTTTTTCTGTTTAGAACTGCAAACTTGAACTCCAGAAGCCAGCAAACCTCAACCTTACTTCTGCTTTCAAGAAGCAGAAAGCAAGGCAAAAAAAAAAAAAAAAAAAACACCAAAAAACCCTGGTGTATATTCCCCATTCTCTACCAAAAAGCCTTCAAATCGTACTTATAAATGTGACAATTTAACATCACTTAATAGCTCGTAGGTAAAAGTTGAAAAAAAAAAAAAACCCTTTAAGGAAAGTACTACAGTTGATCTTGCTGTTGAAGGCTTCAATCAGCTTTCAGTTTTTCCTTTCAGATGAGAGAACTAAAAGGAGATGATAAAACCTACAAGACAAGTTTAAGTTTACTCTATCCCAAGCAAAACCAGTGTACCCCTCACCTCATGTTTTTAGATTTGTTTTGTTCTAGAAACACTGTAGTAACTAAATGCCAAAAGTGACTCTCACTTTCTCCCCAGCTAGCAATGGTACAACTTTGAAAGCAACAACTGTAGAAAGGAAATCACTGCCTCACCAAGCGAGTTCGTAAGGATGCTGCAGGGCACACTTACACACAGAGGCACCGTCACACCACGCTGTGGAACAGCCTTTCTAAGAAAAAGTTTACTTGCTATTTCAGATTGTTTCAACTGCCATCAAAACTAAGATGGAACACAACAAGTAACCTCTGTTCTGGAACGCTGGTGTTTGCCGGCGGAAAGTTAGGTCAAATATAAATTAAAAGCAACAGGAAGTCAGCAGCACAGCAGGACGCTTCAAGGAAAATCAATTTGAAGCAGTGTTGCTACAGGGCCAAACACCAACGCAGCCCAGAGATATTTAGAGCCCAGGCCAAGTAGGTGAGGCTCAAAGGTAGCATTCAACAGCCATTATTTGAAGGTTTCAGACAACAATTTTGACAGATTTTAGTATCAATTTACCTCCAGAACTGGTCCAGCTCCTAGAATAGTCCTCTCCACACCACTTGCGTACCCTTTCTGGCTCAATGCCGTGAGGCAGTGAATTAAGAAGTTTGTGCTTTGAGTTTTTCCAGAACCACTTTCACCTGATATAACTATGCACTGATTTATGTGTTTTCTAAGCATTGTGTGATAAGCCACATCAGCAATGGCAAAAATATGAGGCTCCAACTTCCCGAGTTGATGATTCTCATACAACTTGACATATTTAGGATTATAAATGGGCAAGAACTTGAAGGGGTTAATTGCAATCAGAATACTTCCTGCATAAGTATAAATTTTGTGTTTAAGGAAGCGGCATTTGAGATTTTCTAGAAGTGTTTTCTCTGTTAAATTGGGAATATTGCACAAGTCATCAAAGTCCTCCTGCTGCCATGGAAGAAAACCTCTTTCAACCAACCGTCGAGCATCCGTCTCCTTAGACAGCAGTTGCATCTGGGCATATTTGATGGTCCCATCAGTGTTTCTTTCTTGCAAAAGAAAGTAGTACCCATCCTTCTGAGGATGCTCATCCTGAGCACGACGAGGCCAAAGCAAAACCCTATGAACAGGAGAATCATTTGTATCTAGTACCCATTCTTCACCACCTGTTTCTTTCACCTCCACAAGCACATAATTTTTTGAGACATCCAAGTTCAAGATATTGATTACATCCTTGATGACATCTGAAGACGTGGTGTCCTTAGTTGCTGTCACTTTGCAGCAGGGAGCGCTTTCCGTTGAGAGCTGGGGGTAAATATGAAGATTATAGGCTGCTTTTGTCTGGCAAACTGCACTGTCCGCATCTTTTAAACTCATTCTGCTCCCAACTGGGCTTCAGTCTTCTGCTCTTGTTTAAGATGCAGTACCCATCATCTAGAAAAAATGAAATTAAACAAAATTAAATACATATATATATATATATATAGAAGAAAAATAAGTCAGGTGTTAAAAAAAATGCGTACAAGACACTTTAACATTATTTTTTCTAAGATAAAGATTAGTTACTAAGACAGGCCAACTGCTAACTGAAGGGCACCATTAGTGAACGTCAGCATTCATTCCAGTCTGCTTAGCCTATCCTATGCTGTGCATAACTATCACACTTTTGCTTCTATTCCCATGTCCCTCCTCCTTTTCATTATGGCCACAAAGCAAACTGAGCTGGGACAGACATCTGCACGAGGACTTCCTTGTTTCCACAGGTTAGTTTTAACTCAGAGGACTGCCCTGACCTGGTTCTCTGGCTACACAAACATTTATTCATCCTCCCACACAAACTCTCCTTTAGAGCAGTGCAAGCAGCTTGAGGCAGAAACAGGGTCTGATCACTTCAATCAGCACTGCCATGAAATGAGGCAGAAGGAGCTGTGCACAGGTGCAAGGAGGACGGTCCTGACACTGCTGCTCACACATCTCTTCTCATCACTCTGACCTCTTTTCATGAAGCCTACAAGACAGACAGGACGTTCACTCTGCTCAGCTTTAGGAAACTGCGCCTGTATGTGAGCAGTGTGCACACTGCGGTGATCTCCTAACCCTGCATGCTGCGGTGACTTCTAGAATACGCATAACTTACCCAGAAAAGAGACTGCTAATTTCACTTGGTTCAACCACTTCCGTGCTACAGAAAGCTTTGAGCTTGTCTTTTATCTCCTATTTTAGCCAACACCATAAAATCAATCTAATCACAACGACTTTTCAATTCAGCTAACAAGATCCCCAACAACCCAGTCCATTCACAAGGCTCTACACCTCAGCACATGGACCATCTCCTCACCAGATTTCAGGAACCTTATCCACAAGCCTCCAAAAATCACACGTTATTATTGCTTTAACTTCCTGTCACCCCCCCCCCCCCCAGAGCCCAGCAACCTCACTTCAGCACAGCAAGCACCTACAGAAGTCCACCTCCTCCTTTCTGCCCGAGCTGGAAGCCTCGACAGGAACATTCTGTGTCTTTGCTGGGGAGTGATTTTTCTCTCACCTGCAATTTGGTACACCCAGGTCACCAGTGCTGGGTCTGTTAACGAAATACTAAAGCAAAGTTATATATAGCAAAAGGAGATCATGATGCACTCCTTAAGAGTCTTCATACCCAAAACACCACTTCAATTTTTGTTTCAAGAACAGGATCACTTTAACTATACACTTGCTTGCTGAATATTTAAAGGAGAAAAAGAAAGATAAATGCCAATGAAGTTGCTTTTTTGCCACCAAACAACTGCACAGGAACTTGCATAAGGCCACAGAGAGTAATCATTTCAAATTAAAATCAGTAGAGCTGGAAGCATTTAGCTGCCACTTCCACTGCAAGTAATGAATCACTTCAGAGAAACATATGACATAGCTCTGCCTCATGAACAGCCCAGAGCAGAGAATGGTGCTTTAAGGGAACTCTGAATGGAAAGCTTTGAGAAGACCCTGTTACGCAAGATAGATCATTTTTAGTGGCTACTCATCAAAAGGAAGGCTGAGCAAGCCACAAAGAAAGACAAACCACAGCACATCCCTGCTCAAGCTATATGATCCCTTGGAGGATGGTTCCTTGCCCTGTTAAATTCCTCATTCATTAAGGAAGACTCATTGCAAGAACGCACACAAGGATGAACAGTGAGCTCTGAGACCCCTCTCCATTTTTGCTATTTATCCCTGACCAGCCCATAATGAGCCTGAAGTACCTTTGAAAAAATTACATGAGTGTAAAACTTAACCTACATAAACTCAAACACAACACATGGTAAAGGCTACAGCAGACTGCTGCTCGAGAGGAGGATGTATCTAGAGCACAGACAGCAGAAAGGAACAGTGAGCATCTTCCTTCCAAACTAGCTGGGACAGTTCAAGGGGGACAGTTTTGTGAACATTTCCCCTTTATTTTTCTTCCCACCAACTAATTTCAAACACACCGTATGCTACGACAGAGGAAGTCCCCTCAGAAAATATTCTGACCAGAAGAGCAGAGACATCTAAGAGCTCTGGCACCGATGTTTTTCCTACGCTGAAGAGCTGAACCTGGCTGCTGACCTGACTTCGGCAACAGACGCTTCCTAACTTCGTGTCAGCTACCAGGACACATATTTGGTGCATTGCTCAAGACCCCCATATGACACTTTCTAAAGAGGAAACTGGAACACAGATGTCCTTTCTTCTCTACTAGCGAAAAGCCCAGGCACATTACAGCAAGCAGCAGTGAGGCAGCTGCCAGACTCTGCTCAGGTGTGCAAGACTGAGAAACCAGGAGAAAGACTCTCATCCTGCAGAAGAGATTTTCCTGGCAAAGCACTGTGCAGATGTCACGTACCTCATTCACGCTACACAGATTTCTGAATCAGGCAACTTGATGGAAGTTTAAACAGGCAAGAGTTCTGCTTCCCCACGAGATCCTTACGTAACCCCACAAGCACAACCGTTAACACAGTTCCCACATCAAACGAGTGTTCAGCCAGGTGGCCACACTGCTTCTGGACTCCGAAGGTACACGATGGTACCACATCTAGAATACAACTACAGTTTTATTGAGCAGCCGTAAAGAACAACAAAGACTGTTAGAAAGCAGCTCCTTATAGCAAAACCCTCTAGGAGCTTTGTCTATTGGAAAGACATATTGTAGGCTGATAGCGATTTGAGTCCTTGCATGGGGAACTGGAGTCTGATAACACTCATCAGTGCCAAGGACACAACAATAACCAGAGCCCACGGCTGGAATTCAAAGCCAGGCAAACGGAGTGTAACAGGAGACACAAACGCTATCAAGGCTGCCCTGAGCCAGTCCCCAGGTGCTGCAGAGACGTTAGTTAATTAGGCACCACCCTCTCATTAATGTTGAGTGGTCTGAACAATGATTCCTTCTGATTTTATGATTTTAAATTATCTAGAAACACTTAAGGAATCAAAACACTTTTTGCTTCTATGAAATTTGGCTCATCAAGGAAACACACAACTGAACTCAGGTGCAGAGAATACGAGAAGAAAAAGGAGAAATGCAAGAGCACAAGGTAATAATGAAACCATATGGGTCAGCATGCAAAAGTGCAAACTCCAGAAAAGAGCAACCTGATCACTGCAGAGCTCTTTGTGTAGGAGATGTAGATTTCTGCAGTTACCTCCATTTCTCTCAGTGCTCCTCCTTATACGAAGCTCCTTTTCAAAGCATGAGAAAAAAACAAAGCTGTGTGTTAGAAAAGTTAATAAGTGGGAGGTAGAAACTGGCACTAGCTGCACACCAACTAATTTTAGACTTCGCATTCAGAGTCCTTCCTGTTTTCCTTAAAATGTTTTACTTTTCATAAGCCTCTAGTAGTGCAAGAATGCCTCTTCACAGCAATTAAAATTAAGTACAGCTGCCAGAATCTGCAAAACAATTAAGTGTTTGCACCTGTGAGGTGAAAAAATAACAAGGGGGAAGAATCAGGCAAGCTGGGAAAGACAAAAAAGTAAAAACAAAAGTACAAAGCTTCTGAAATGCTAATGTTTTATTCAAACTGTTAGACTGTACTACTTCAAAATGAGCGGGGCATCACCTGCAAGGGATCAGAGTGTTAAAAGACACAGCGACACATGATCTGCACCTCTGAATCAGAGGTTTTGTTATCCCAGGATAACACACACACACACAATACAGTGGTACTTATTTCAAGAATGACAGAACTGGGAGGACTTGAGCAACGCGAGACCAAGGTAGATAACAGCTACAGCCACTGTGCTCAGCTATTGCAGCATGGAAAACTCCAGTATGACACAAAAATGGAAGCGGGTCTATACAACCCCAAACCTCTTCTCAGGACTTTGTTCCTTTCCCTCTACTGCCTCACGTTCTCAAATCCTACAAATGATCTCTTAGCTATCAGGAACACTAACAGAAAAATGATATAAAACAGCAGTATAAAGCTTTATTTATTTCTATATCACCTTTTAATTAGCACTTTCACTCGCTTAGAAAACAAAACAAAAAACCACTGGGTGTACCAAACAGTATTTCAGGTAGCTGCTTCAATACTGCGTGATAGAAACAAAATAAGCTATGTATTTTATCATTAATCTGTAATTTTCTTTTCCTGTTAATGTTGTTTGAGGTCAGGGGAAAGAAAACGGTCCAACAATTATATTTTTGATGCTGTTTTCCAAATGTTAAGTCTCCATCGAACTAATTGATGTTCTCAACATGCACCAAACCCAATATTGCCTATTTAATAATGCAGCAAAATTCTAGAAAAGAGCTTGGCCCCGATTAGCTCAGGGTATCTGTTTAGTTTAAATAAGGCCATAATTTGAAGGCACATGTTTAGTCAATGAATCATAGCAAAGCTAAAAAGGGAAAGCTACCATTACAGCAAAATTGTTGAGGATGAACTTCAGAATATTCTACTTCTTCAAATTTTCACGTACGCTTCCACGCTGTGTTCCTCAATCTGAAAGATTTAAGCTCCTCACACCGCTCACCAAGTATTTCAACACAAGAGCAGAGACACACCACAAGCACCCGGCCTCCACGATTTGTGAGTATCACATGTGCCAAATGCTGACCCCAAAGATGCTCCCTCCTTCCGAGGAAACTGAAAACTCCGAGCTATCCCAAAACTGCTCAGCTGTGACTTATCCTCAGTTTCCAAAGCAAGAAACTTCCACAGCAAGACAACAGGCTGCAGAGCCAGCGGCGCTCTGTAGCTAAGGCAAAGGCCTCGACTTGTCTCACCACATCACAAGAACATACAGTTGCTGTTATTGAGCAAATTAATTTTTTTCCAAGTATTCCAGGCTGCTGTAGATTTACCTGAAAGATGCACTCACGTAATGCTTCAATACTTTTTTTTGTCCACCTACAATTCTGTTGGATGAAATAACTCCAGACCCTTGGTTTTCCTTAACTAAAAGCTCTTGTTTTCTACTCCAAAATGAGTAGTTTTGAGTGGAGAATGCAAATTTGCAACAAATGCCTTACTATTCTCTGCAACAGACAGCATAACAAAGCAGAAGCTGGACGGCAGTGCAAGTAGTGCAGTGTAATACAGGAAGAAGTCAAAGAAATGGCCTTCATTGCACACAGTTCCTTCCCAGTCACCTTCCCTCTGCTCCCTCCAGCCCTCGGGACCCCAATCCCAATCCATGCCCATAAGTCACCTAAAATGCAGCCCCTGCTTCCTCCGAGTGACTCAGATGCACAGTGTAACCTCAGACAGGGATAACTTATAAGAGTTACAGAGACATTAGAAGTCTTTAGCGTGTTATTACCTCACTAAATGTGTGGTGTCATAGCTTACAGATGGACACTTCAGTATGAGTCAGAGGAAACAAAAAACTGCCCCTGTTAGGAACTGAAGAAACAAAGGGACAGCAACGTGAGTAGATGTGAGTAAAAAGAAATTCAGCCCACTCTCATCACCTTTTTAGCTGTCTCCCTGCCATCCTACAGCTGTTAACAGCAGGAGAAAAAAACCTTACAGGTCTAACGCTGCAATCACACTGATAAGAAATTCTCTTAAACTTCAGGCTGAACTTTTGTGTGAATTGGGGAAAAAAGAGCACTGACTCACCAGCAGCGTGTCAAGTTTTAAAGACACTGCTGGAGTTCCAAGGAGAACAAGTTTTGCAAGGATCTGCATTAAGTTTAACTTAGTAACACAGTATCAGGTACAACAACATAATAAAGGCCATAAAAAGCAACTTCACCAGCCACACAAACCCTGAAACCACCTGAAAAACACACCGCCTATGGAACCACCTTGGAGAATGTTGTTTCAATAAAATCTGACTGCAACGGACAAAATAATAATTGAAGAATCAGAGGGAAAAGATAAGCTGGGTGAGTATGCCTCATTTCTTAGAAATGTGACTTCATGAATGCTTTGGCCTTCAGATTTCAAACTCCAGAAATACTGAAGCACGGACTTCTTGTTGAATCATCTTCTCACTCTTTTCTTTGTCTGCTAAGACAGTTGATGCTGCTGCACCTTGGAGGACTGTTTGTATTTTAAAGGAAAATCTTACCGCCGTCCTGCCTTGGCCATCCAGCTATGGAAAGACCGTATTCAGAAGCAACACCGAGCTACATGCATGTGAGTCAAAGAGTTATTCACGGGATTACTCAGGAATTCTGATGTTTGAATCATCATTTGTCAGAAAACAGTCTGTCCCAAACGTTACTTCCTAGGTGAACCTCACTTAAATTTTTCATCAGCTGTGTTTACTCTTCCTGAATTATTCAGTTCTCCGATGGTTTTAGGTTGCACAGAAAAACACAGACTTGGGACTCCCCCACCATGACAGGGCTATCCATTTGTAGCCAGGCTCCCCGTGCTGCACCGTTTATAGCATTCAGTTGCTAATAAAAAGGCTTTTTGAGGCAAACATTCAAGCACCATGACAAAAACAAAAAGGCAGAACACCCACACCGATTCAACGGTTCTGTAAAAACAGTTCCTTCGCATTACTGCGGTCGTTCTCAACTTTAACGCTGCTACGTTAACACTTCTTTTAAGGGAAACGGCCCTGAGAAGTAGAGATGTTATAAGACCTCAAAAGCAGACAAGGTGAAGCATCACATCCTCCCGATGTCTGAAGACCAAAACACCCAATCCGAACTCCTCAGAAGAGCACTGTAGTGAATCTAAAGCTACGATTGATGCATTTATGTCTTAAAAGTTCTCCGTATTGCTTTTCCTACATTCAGTGGACCTGCCCCTGTCAGGACTGCGAGCTGAACACACCCACAGTTTGACAGTGCAGCGCTGAACCGGAGCGGGGTCAGCTCGCACCGCCACTGCAGGGACCGCACTGCGGCTGAGGGCTGAAATCAGAGATCTCCCAATCACCCATCACAGCGTCTCGTTTGCAGACGGCAAAGGACACAGACCCACAGCGGCGACGTGGGAGGATCCCGACGACATCTCCGGATAAAGGGACCCGCCAGGAGCCCGCGATCACCCCCAGCCGCTCACCTCCACACGGCAAAACCGAGCACTCCGCAGCTCGCTCGGGTACAAAGCGCTCCTCACCTCCCACAAAGCAAACTCGCGGACACGGCCGGCCGCTGAACGGGGCAGGAGCAGCGGCAGAGTAACGGAAAGCAGGCTCAGCAACGGCCGCAGAGAACCACCGCGCCAGAGCACGAGGACCTCTGCCGGCACAAGCAGGACGGCGGCCCGCCGCGCTCGGCCCGAAGTCGCGAGGGAGCGGCGGGCGGCACGGCGGCCCGAGCCCGCTCCCCGCGCTGAGGGGACGCGGCGGAGTCCCCACCCCACGCAGCCCCTCCGGCCGCCCCGCTCCCGCCTCAGCGCGAGGTGCGACCGCCGCAAAGCTTCCCCCACTCACAGCGGAAACAGAAAGAAACGCGGCCGCTCCGCCGCCGTTCACCTCCGGCGCACGGGGAAGCGCTGCGCCCCGCGCCGCCGCCGCCGCCGCCGCTTCCGGGTGCGGGCAGGCAGGGCGGCGCCCATTCAGCGCCGCGCGCGCACTGCGCGTGCCCCGCACCCCCCCGCACCCCCCCCGCCCCCTGGCGGCGCCGCCGTGCGCTGCGCGGCCCCGCGCTGGTTCCGAGGCGCGGCCCCGCGCTGGTTCCGAGGCGCGGCCCCGCGGCGAGGAGCGGGAGCGAGCGGGTTCCTCCAGAGCCCGGCGCCCGGCTGGGCGCGTCGCCTCGGGACGCTGCAGGCGCTCACCGCCTTCCCCGCGTGGCTTGCTGCAGCACTGGGGCGGCGCAGCAGATCCTCCTCGCGGGTTTGGGGTTCCCCGGCGGGAGCTCCGGGAAAAGGGCAGAGTTAGAGCCCTCCCCGCCCGCGGCGTGCCGGCAGTGGGAGCGGCAGCCCCGGGCTCGGCTCACAGCGCGGTGGCGCTGTCCGCTGCGGCCGCCGGCGGAGGTTGGCTTTACTCCTCCGCGCCGCCAGGGGGCGCTCATCACGGGGCGGTGCTGCGCCTGCGCGCGGTTCGAACGGGCTGGCGGCTGTGGCGGTTCCGCTCCGCGCCGCTCTTCTCTGCCGCGCTTCGCTGCTGTTACCGTCCGCCGTTCTCTGTTTGGAGAATGTCCGCGTTACCGGACGGACAAACGGCCGACAGCCGGAAAGGTAACGGCGGGGTGAGGTGCGGGGGCTCTGCCCGCCCGGCTGAGCTGCGGGCCCGGCTGAACGCTGTCTGCTCCTCCAGGGGGAAGGCTCGCGAAGTCCCACTACCCGCACTGCGAGAAGAGCTCCAGCAAGGCGCTCGACCGAAGCGACGCTGCTGCCGGAGAGGTGTCCCGAGGGATGGGAATGGCGGGGGGCGGGAGCTCGGGGCGCCCGGGGCAGCGGCGGCTTCTGGTCGGCGTTGGAGCGGCTGGGAGGGCAGCGCTGAGGGCCGGAATGGCGGCGGCCCGCGCTGCCCTCAGCGCTGCCCTCAGCGCTGCCCTCAGCGCTGCCCTCAGCGCTGCCCTCAGCGCTGCCCTCAGCGCTGCCCTCAGCGCTGCCCTCAGCGCTGCCCTCAGCGCTGCCCTCAGCGCTGCCCGCACTGCTGTGCTCACTGTTGTTCGCTTTTCCGTTGTCAGAACACTTCATCAAAATCCTTGTCATCGTCGTCATCATCATCGTCGTCATCTGGTGCTTCTTCCACAGCTAAATCAAGATCAGTGCTCTCGCAGAAGCCCGTGTCTTCTGCTGGTAGGTCTCGTCAGGGGTATTTGAAATTCTGTCGCTTTCTCAGTCTTTTTCCGGCTCCTGCAGCTCTTAACAACTTTAAAACCGTCGGAGGGAGGTGATTGATGTGACTTAGATCACTGCTGATCGCTGTCTGTGTGCAAAGGGAACGAATGCGTGGATTGTTGTGTGGGACTGAGATGGGAACTCTTGTTTGGGTGCAGTGAGGTACTAATCTGGAAATGTATAGCACAGAATTCCGAGCTGCTTCATCTCTAGGTGAGCTGGGGTGTACACCACTGGTGTACGTAAAGTAAATGTATAAAAGCTTGCATAAGTTTGCCCCATGTTATTAAAAACATACACCGATGTGAGGTTGTACAGAATCTGTTTCAGTTCTTTCAGTTTGACAGCAGCTTCTTTCTACAGGTGTTGCCTCCACCTTGTTAAATCAGAGCAGTTATGAGAAAGGTGACCTACAGTCCACTTTAGTGGATGAAGATGAAATTACTCGACCAGACCTTGATCTTTCAGCTATTAATGGTAAACTTCTGCTTATCTTCAGCTTCTTATTTTATGATTTTGAATATATACCCAATAACTCTATTATAGGTTTCTACTGTGTTTGCCAAAGGATGTTGTTAAATAAGTGTTTATTTTTCAAATTTATTTAAGAAAGAACTTTAACGTTGAGGTATTCAGAGTTGGAGTTAAACTCTTTTTGGTATCTTTAAGGTGTGCTTTTTTTTTTTTAATAAGTTTAGGATCAAATGTTGAAGAACAGAGTACCATCAAGGCTCTGTAACAGATGAGTGTTAGATAACCAGCCCTTCTGAAAGGTGTTGCACATCTGTGTGTAGCTGTTACCTAAAGATAAATACTCGTGTTATCCACATCTTCTCATAAGCATAATAAAAAGCTGAAAATCAAACCTGAGTGTTCCTTACTGGTAGACATACCATCTTTAAATTCTTAGTGCCTTTGAAGAATCTGTTGTCTGTTGACCTACCCCCATGTATTTTGGTAGGAAAGAGTAATAACTTTTCCTCTTATGACACAGCTAAAGCTGTCTGCCAGAAAGCTACCACTTCCATGGCTTCTTGCGAGACAGACGCAGAGACAAGCGTGACAATGCAGACATCAGTGAGTCTGACTGCTTCTGTTTGTGAAGCACCTACATTTTGAAATATGTGAAAGGATGGATTTCTGTTTCTCTGACGTTGGTAACAACCACTGAGTTTTCTGGGATGCTCTAAAGCCTCACAGCAGCTGCCTGATGAGAGATCTGTTGTGCTGCTCACAACATCTGTCTTGTTCATTGGGTGTAAATCTCAAAGTTTTTACGTAGCTAATAATAATAATAATAATAGTAATAGTAATAATAATAATAACAATAAAACAGTTCTTCCACTCTTGCACCTCTTCAAACTGATTGTTTTTATACTCCTGTCTATACTTTTTAATTATATCACGTTATCTTTAAATATCTTCCAACTGTTTTTTATCAGAAAATTAATGTTAATTCAACCTAATCTCACTTAGCACTGAATCTTGAAGATCTATACCAATAACCTTTTTTCTTTTTTTTTCCCCAAGGAAGACTATTACAGTGTTCTGATGGACGAGCTAAGATCTGAGGAGCTGATTTTAACTTACCTAAAAGTAAAGGTGAGAGCCATTCAAGTGTTTGGTGTTTCTGTTAAAAAGAAATCAACTGTTTGATATGGAGTTCTATGTGTTCTGATCTGTGAAAGTGAGGTTGTTACAGTTTTACATGTTTTAAGCTACGTGCTCTAAAACTTCGTGATGGATGTGCCTTGAACACTCTGTTATTCTGTGGCAGTTTATTGAGCTGCTGCTGGTTCTTCATGGAGCAGGGATGTACTGCAGTTTCAGGAAGACGGGAGTGTTTGGAATTCAAGACTGGAGCAGTGATTTTGTTCCTTTTTCACTCGGTGTATATGTGTACTTTACAGATGAAAAAACAATTAGGGATTAGTAGAGAAAATGGAAGAGAGCTTTAACTTAAATGCACTAGACATATTTGTTGCTTCAGATCATGTTAGTTACTTTTGTTATGGATGTCTTTTGGATGTAACAGCAGGAAAAGAGTCTTGCTCAGCTCGAGGAAAAAGCAGAAAAAAACTTGTTATTATTGTGTGAAGAAAAGGAGAGACAACAGGAGAAGCTCCATGAGCTGAAGCGTGAAGTTCTGCTCAAAGAGAGAGAGCAAAAACTTGATGAGGAGTTAGTAAAACAGGTAGGCTTTATTACAGTTCATTCTTCTATGTTTGACAATCTGTTACACTGCTAATAGCTTCTAGATTGTCTAAATATAACAGCGTAGTAGTCGTTTCTCAAAAGATGATTTTGTGCTTTTATGGCCTGCTGAGGTAAACATCTCTAAACATCTTCTTCCTGTTGTGCTCTCTAATATAAACAAATGCCTTTATCGCTTTTTTGGCCGTCCCTTGTGTAGGCAGGAAGGAGATACTATTGCAGTAATAGTAATAACAGCAATAATGTGCTGGTTGCCAGAGCAGTTTACATCTCCTGTGCATTGACTGTAAACATCTTAAAACCACATTGTAATTGTACAACTGCAGGATGTTAGTTATGACTAGAGCAGAGATACTAACCCTTAAATGACAGTGAACATCTTCTGTCATTTCTGCTTTTCTGTGTTAGACAGCTGTAGTTCTGATATGGTTGTAAGACAAGTTTTTAATGATTTTCTTTGTAGCAAATCATCCTTAGAAGCTAAATCCTCCATGCTTTCTCAGCATTTTCTTAGGTTTATTGCACCAGATTAAAAAGGTAGGATGTTTTGAACAACTGATTTGCAGAACTCAACATGTGCTTGCTTCTAACAAATATGCTTTGTGCAAATTAAATAAGACTTCTGGAGAATATGAAACTACAATGAAAGGATGAAATGTAGAGCACTTTGCCTGCCAGTGCTTCTGCAGCAGTATCAAAGAAACTGTTACTGGCCAAGGCAGGACACGAGTATCTCACCAAGGACTTCTGGAATTCCAGAACATTTCTTTTGTGTGTATATATATATATACGGTAAATTGTTTTTCTGTATTGACCCAATCTTACATCCCATTGATACAGAGGAAAGCCATTCATGCATTCATTCCGAATGTACAAGATGGCTGCTTTGTGGAGAAGTGTTGATTCATCGTGTCCTTTTCAGGTGGAAGTCCTTTCTCCTCTCGTTCCTCTTCTTGATCGGTTCAAAGAGCAGTATAAAAGCTTTGCAGTTGCTCTGGATGCCACTAGACATAAATTACCCATTAAGAACATTCACATAGAGGGAGATATGCCAACATACCTAGGTATGAAAATCACTTTTAAAATATTCTTTCAGAAATAAGAAGCCTGGCATATAAAAATACCTATCTTGTTTTTGACAGATCTTTAAAGCTTGATTTATTTTTTTTATTTTTTTTCTTTTGTATCTGTGCCTGATAAAATTGTGAGGCACTCTGAGCTTGATTAGCAAATTAAAATGTAAAAATAGTGTTGCTGTTACTCTCTGTAGCTAAAAGTAATTTGGCTTTTCTGATTTTCGAATGGTGTGCTTATGAAAGCCTAACAAGCAATGGTTTATCTAGTTTTCTTGTTCCTCCTACTGTAGCTCTTACATAATCCTGTATTAATTATGCATTAAAAAAATAACATTTTTCACATCTCTTATATCGCAGACAATCTGCAAAAGCAGCTAACCATCACACAGGAACTTCTGGCAGAAGTTACACTGGGTTCCTCAGAAGGGAGTGCAGAAGCATTCAGTGAACTGCAAGACACCGAGGAGGAGTTTCAGCAACTGGAGGAAGAGCTTCAGAGGTATTTACAACAATCATGTGAGAATGTTCTGTGTATTCAGAGAAGCACACATGAACACTGGAGGATTGAGGGAACAGTCATGCTAAGTTTAATTCTCTCTGTAGCAGGCATCTCTGTTTCTGTCCCTACCTTACCTATGAAGGAGTCTCGTTAGGCTTTGTTTGTGTGATCTTAGTGAACTCCAGTGTGAAATTCTGTATTTCACATTTTTTCTCCTGGTGGCTGTGTGGTAGGAACACGATCCACATCTCCACGTGCATACCCTCTGTGGTTGAGCTGAAGTTGATCTCCACAGTCACTGATGCAGCTTCATTTGTTCCAGGACCTTCACGCAAGTGCAGAACCTGTCGTACGAAGCTAGTAAAGAAGTTTCACTGCACAATCAAAGAATATGTGAAGACAGTCACGGACTGGATGTTGTGAGACGCTGGTACTTCAGCTGAGTTTGTGTGTTTCATTGTTTGATAGTGAGGGGTGGGTAATAAATCAGTGTCACTAGTTATTTTGTTTATTGTCTTTGATTTGTTCTCTGTCTTTGCTTTCCTTATGAATGTACATGTCCAGCTTTCCATTGGTACCAGAAAATGAGCCCAGCAGCATGTATGACTGCTGTAAAAAATGGAAAGTTTGACCCTCTGGTCAGACAGCAGTTTTTTCTAGGTCTGAATAAATGCTAGCATGCATGTCCTTGTGCTTTTAACCTGTGTGTTCTGTGTCTTTCCAAGACTCAGAAAGTTATAAGTGCTTCCCTTCATTTTGAGGGGGCACAGATGAAATAAAAATCAAGTTAATTGTGTCTTCATTTTGTTTCTGCACAGACCCAAGGTGGAATGTCTGTCCTAGGATTTATTGATGGTAAACTTCATTGCTTGTCTAAAAGAAGTAGTTTCGGGACATACTTTTAACCTTTCATCCTCAGTTAAGTGACTTTCTGCCACTTTTAAATACTTAGATTCCAGGGACAGCGGTTTCCATCTGAAGAATATCCGTGCACGTTCTCATTTCAGTGTTAGGTATACCTTGCACTCGGTTGTCCTTCAGATGAAAGAAGCCTTAGGGTTTCA
Source organism: Callipepla californica brunnescens (assembly GCA_023055505.1). Classification (NCBI taxonomy): domain Eukaryota; kingdom Metazoa; phylum Chordata; class Aves; order Galliformes; family Odontophoridae; genus Callipepla; species Callipepla californica. Next base: position 710,654 of record JALIRH010000043.1, on the reverse strand, counting down.
GTGCCTTCTGGGTTTTCTTTTAGAGTAGTAGTTCTTCCTTGCTGCTGCAGGTGGCAGTCATTATCTGTACAGCAAGCCCAAAGCTGAAGGCCAACGACTGCCTTGAGGAACCAACCCGGAGCGTGAGGGTGAGCCCTCACTGTTTCAGAGGAACGTCCTGGCCCTTCTTTAAGCTGAACGCGTGTGTAATGCTTCGTACAAATCACGGAACAGCTGTGAGAGAAAGCAGCTCCTTTCTTTAGGGATGGATTGTAATTTTGAACGTTCTTCCATCTTGATTTAACTGAATATTGACTCTGAGGAAATAAGGAGTCTTTCAGGTTCCTCCAACACGAAACAGCTACAGACACCGTCACACACAACAGGGTAGAACACAACCAAACTGGAGCAGGATCACTGGAGCAGGAGCTAAGCAGGCGTGGCACCACTTTCCTGAGTCCAGCTGAGTCCTGGGCAACTCCAGGTTGCCCTGCCTGGGCTGTGTGTTTCTTGGAGAGCTCTGTCTGCAATGCCTTGTGTTTCACTGGTATTGCCTGGTGGTTCTAACCTGCTCAGGAGGGCTCTGTTACAGCTTCTGTTGTAACTCCTGCAGTCTGTGATTAGGTCAGCATGAGGAATCGTCCATTTCTGCCTCTGTGCTGCGGTGGAGATGCAGCTCAGGAGGTGACTGAGGCCTGTTTGCCTCCCAGCCCTCAGCCCTGCAGTCCTTTGTTTGTGCCAGCTGCAAACGGGGCTGGTTCTTTGCTCATCAACAGCAAATGAACAGCTCGTGACCCCAGCAGCTGTTTCTGCATTTTAGGCTAATGAGAACTTGTGTGGTTCCTGCTGTCTTCCCTGCCTCAGAGTAAATACCACTTCGTTGGAGATCCGGAAGCTCATCCTGAACACGATAAACAAATTTCTGGCTGGACTGTGATTGCCAGGATGTGAAGTGCTCCGCAGAGGCAGAAGATCTAACAGCTCTGAACTGCACCACTGAGCCACACCAATTACACCAATTAAGAGCATTTCCAGTGATCATGTCAGCATTCCTGCTCAATTCACAGAAATAATTTCAGATGATCCTTCCGTGGGGTCCATAGAGCGAGCACGAGGATGGAGGGCTTGCTCTGCAGGGCAGTTCCACTATTCAGAACAGTTTGTGCTGCTGTTTCTGTAAGAATGCATTGCCCTGTGCAGCAGAAGTGCTGGGTCAGGGGCTGGGGCAGCGATGGAGCAGCTGGTGTGCAGCAGGGCCGGCCCGGGAGCTCAGCTGTGCACGCAGTGCACCTGAGCACGCTGCGAAATCAAACTCCTGGCACTGGGTTTGTAATGAGTGACACGAATGGGTTTTGTTTCCACTGGGAGGAAGGGATGGGTGATTCTGGTTCCCCTTACGCTGTGACTTGTCTTTTTTTCCCTCTCACTTGCCTTCTGCTGACACCCAGTGAGTGCAGGGCTTAGTGACAAAGCTGTCCTCAGCAGCTCTCTTTCGACCATCTCTTGTCCTGTGCCTCAAGTCTGGGGCATCTCTGGGGGGCTGTGTAACCCACACTGAGGCCATTAATGAGGGCCAAGGATGGAGGACGCTCCCACCACTGCGTCCCTGGGAGCAGCAGTGCCATGTGCAGCGCAGGTGGGGCTGAGGAGGCCCAGCACAGCCACAGCACTCTGCAATTACTGCTAATAACTGCTCCTCTTGTTCGAGGAACGCTTCTCTGACCGTGCTAACACCGCACACAGTTTGCTCGCCAGAGCAGCACCGATTTGAAGGGCATTCTCACCCACAGCTGCAGCCCCTTGTCACCCTGCTGGAGAGCTGCAGGGCCCGGCACAGCCTCAGCCCGGGTGAGTGCTGGGGCTCCGGACGCGTCCGAGCAGAATTCGGCTGTTCTGTAAGGCAAACAAAAATCCAAACTGCGCAGGCAGCGCTGAATATGGCCCATAGATGGGACTGATGAATCGTTTTCATACATGAGCAGATCCTACAGAGCTTCCTTGAAGGATATAACTGTTCCCAGATGTGGGCTGAGGCGGCTGCTGGAATTCCATCACCTGTTGCATCACACTGAATAGGGCTCATTTTGGCAGGCACAGAAAATTCCATTTCAGTAACTAAATAGTTTGCAGTGATACCTAAAGCCTCTATTTTTGTTTTTCAGCCCGAACTTGTTCTATCTTTATTTACAGGATAGCACATACTTTCATAATTAAAAGACCGTTTGCGGTCTCCAGTGATGGTAATTGCCTGTTATTCCCCGCGGTCACTAAATATCAAACAAAATCTTAAATTCTGAAGAAAAAAAGATTAAAAAGAGCTGTTTTCCACTCAGTGATAATTGTGACTGCAGGAAAATAGTGTTTTGTGCTCAAACACATCCCAGCATTACGCTGAAGGTGGTGGAGCTCCACTTTGGGAAGAGGAACTCGCAGAAAATGCGTTACCTGCTGACAGCATCGTAAAGATGAGGGGAAAATCACTTTCAAAATCATTTCTAGCAACTTGATGGGCTTTTTTCAGGGGCCAGAAGGGCCTCTGGTAAACTATCGAGTCGATCTGGGGATCCGGACCTGTATTTTTGATAAATAAAGGAAATAAAAATTGCTGGGCTCTCTGTATCAGTGCTTTTTTTCTTTAAGAGGAAATAAAAACTTGGTTCAACCATTTAAATCACTGAAAATAGCGCTCTCCCCCTCCTCGAACTTCAGTCCGTGTCGGTAGTGCCAGGCAAAGAAAGCCGAATTGATGCTGCTGCCATTGAGGGCTTCCAGCACCTCCTGGGGCAGAGCTGGGATCCACCGTGGTGTCCACGAAGGCTGCAGAAAGAACTCCTTGGTTTGCACGGCGTTCCTTCTGTCCCCGGGAGACGTGGTATTTATTCTGTCACCTTGAATAACCGCTGCTGCTTTGGCCGTGGGTCCGGACGTGCCCGTACATCTCCGTGCTATCAGCCCCAGCGGGCGCCCCTTGGGAACGCTGCTTATTTTCGAGGGCTTTTTCTCCGTGCGTGACCTTTCCTGTACAAAACCGGCTCTGCAGAACACACGTGCGTAGAGACGGATCTCTAACGATGTGTAGGGTAAGAACTTCGACGAAACAAGCGGAGTTAGAAGGCAAAGCGAGGAACGGAGGCCCGGGGTCCCTGCTCCCACCGCTCCTATCGGGACCCCCTGTACCTGCGGGCTGGGACGGCGGTGGGCAGCTTAGGGCCTGCGGGCGGAGGAGGTTAGAGCAGCAGCAGCTCCGCGGGGCTCCAAAGGCTCCGTTAGCGGTAGCAGAGCACCGGGATGCCGCGTCCCGGCCCGAGCAGCGGAGACCGCGCGGGGACGGAGGAGGAATGCGAGCGCTCGGGCAGGTGCTGCCCTGCCGGGGCTGCCCGGGCTCGGCAGAAGGAGCGGCCGACGCTCCGGCCGGGGCAGGGGAAACGGGGAGCGGAGCGCTGGGACCGTGCCCGGCAGCGCACCTGGGCCGGGGCGGGCGGCGGCCCCGGGGCCGAGAGGCGGAGGTGCGGGGCCCGGCCCCCTCCCGCGGCGGGCGGGGAACCGCAGACAAAGAGCCGCGTCCGGAGCCGAGCGGGCACCGGGGCCAGGAGGGGGCGGCCCGGGGGCGGGGACGCGGCGGGGGCGGCGGCCAAAGAGAGGCACCGGGGGACCCGAGCCCGGCGCGGGGCGGCCGCGGAGCCCAGGGCTGCACCCCGGGAACAAAAGGCTCCGGCACCGGAGAGCGCCCGCGGCTGCGGAGCCCGTCCCGGAGCGGCGATGCCCCGCGCGGAGCGGCGCTGCGCGTGGGCGTGGGGGGTCCTCCTGACCCTGTGCGGCCTCAGCGCGGCGCAGCCCCGCGATAGGCAGTGAGTACCGGCACCGCGGCGGAGCGGAGCGCGGCGCTCCGAGGGGACCGGGACGGAGCGCACAGCGGTGCTCCGCGCCGATGCTGCGGCGCTAACAAAGCCCCGCGGGGCCGCGGCGCTCCGTGCGAGCAGCGCGTCCGTACTCGCCGCTAAAGCAGCGCATGGGCGAGCCGCGAAGAGAAGGAAGGGAGAGGGCGGGGGGACCTACAAAAGTTAGCCTCAGAAATACCTGTCTGCAGCTCCTCCAGCGCGGGGCTGAGGAGCTTTTATCTGCCGGCAGTTATTTCAGGAATCCGGGGTGCTGCAGGGGCTGCGATGGATGGATGGATGGAGGCGGCGCGGCTCGCTGCCGGAGCTGGGGCGGCTGAGCGCGATGTCCTCCTCTACAGCGCTTTTTTTTGGCTTTCAGAAGTCGAATCCGCAGTTTGTTGCGGCGTGTTTGGGTTCGCTTTGATTAAGGTTTGCTTTGTTCTTTATCCCGAGTGCGTTGCGGCTCGTCAGCGCCGTGAATAGCTGCATTAACTGAGTGCCACGGAGAACTCATTTTCACTTGCTTACTAGAAACTATTTCTTGTCCTGCCAAGTTTTGCTGTAACCTGACAGAGCCCTCAGTCAAAATGTGCTTAAAGGCTCTGTCCGGTCCCTGTCAAGTTAACTGTTTAACTGCCAAGTTAAATATTGAATATTCGGATGCCGTTTATGCAGTGTAAGTAGCTGTGTCCACGGGCTGGGGCTTCAGAAAGAGCTGCAGCAGTTCAGAACAATGTGAGTACATGTGCTTCACATATGGCACCGCAGTGCTGTGCTGATGTGACAGTTTGGATCTAATCGTTCCGTTCTGGATGCAGATGTACTCTTTCTCCCTCTCTAAATAGATGGGTGATGTTTTCCTTAGCCAGAACTTGCAGACTTCGTAGTAATTTTCTTTTTACTGTTGTTCCGATGGATTTTCAAACCTGGCGACCAGAAGGTTTTGTGTCTGTAAATACCCCACACAGTGTAACTGAAATGCCGCAGAGACCTGAACTTCCTTCGGGGTAATGGGATCTCCATGGCAATGAGGCCTGCTGAGAGAGAAACACGGGGCTGGAATTTGATAAAAGATGACTGAGGGGGCTGTAAAACAGCATCGTCCTCACCCCAAGTGATAATTAATCACGAGCTAAAGCAGCCTGACCTACGGCATTGTGGAAAGGCATGGGCTGAGAAACTGCTCTTAAACTGTCACAGGAGGAGTTGCCTTGTTTAAAAAAATCCTTTTGGATGGGGGGAAACAGCCAACAAAGCCCGGGCAAACGAGCAAACAGCAAGATGTCACAAAAAGAATATAACCGTATTGCTTATAGCCAAACACGTCAAGGAATTCAGTCTGTGTGACTCTAATTTGATAAGTTCTTGTCATGGCATGACATTCATCACAGAGGAGTGGGACAGATTCCATTCAGAAACGCAGAGATCGCAGTATAAGTGGGTGTCTGCTTAATGTTGTGTGCCTGTTAAAGTAACTCCTCTTTGCCTGGAGTTTTAAAGATGTGGGATGTAATTGGTTGGACAAAAAAAAAAGGAAGAGGTGGTGGAGCTGAGTGTGAAAGCAGAGGTGTGGAAAACAGGTGAGGCAAAACCATCAGAAGTACTTTAACTGTTTTAAAACGTGGCATGATCTGCAAAACTCTAGTAGAGGTAGAGGTAAGGCTCAGACTGCTGGTGGCTGGAGATCTGGCCCCCGTGGGCACACAGTGGGAACCCGTGTGCAGAGCTGTCTGTCCATTACTTTTGTTAAACTGTGAGCACCTCACAGGTGAGTCACACTTGTTATTCTTCATGACCACCCTCTTCCAATCTTGCTTCTTAGGGGCTATTTGATTGCTGCTCCCTCTGTTTTCCGATCTGGTGTTGAGGAAGCTGTGAGTGTGACCATCTTCAATGCTGTCAAGGAGACAACGGTCCAGATTCAGTTAGTTGTGAAAGGAGAAACTGTGTCCAGGGCCCATGGAACTGTTCTGGGTACGTTCTTGGTCAGAACTTGAAAATTACTTTGAGGTGCTCTGGGAGCACATCGGTATCTCTTAATGAATTGCTTTGGGTGATTATGCAGCTGGAACTGATCTAGTATGTAACTCATCTACTGCTATTGTGCTGATGTGGTTTATATGTATGGGATTTCAAACTGCCTCACCTTTTTCTCTTTGGGAATGGCTGATAACTGATAAATAAATCAAGGGGAAATTATGCTTACATGTGTGGTCATCATACACCAAAGAGAAATCTTAGGTATGGCAGTATTCAGTAAACAGAAGAGATTCTGTTTGTTGGTTTTTGCATGATTTGGTTTCAAAAATCCAGCCCCTTTCTATAGCAAAGCAATTAGTACCTTAGCCTGAGGAAAATAACACAATCTCTCTTTCTTGTTTTAGATAAAGGAACGATCAAACTGAAGGTGAGTGTCAGTTATTTATTTTTTTTATCAGAACATGAGGGGCTTTCCTTCAGCCACAGCAGTCATTGATCTCTGAGTCATTAAGGCACAAATATGGGTCCCATTCTGTTTTGGCTGTGACTTTGCCTCCTTTGAAGGTTTTACACTGTAAAATATCTAGTATGATCTTCATTTTCTTCTGATTGCTATCACACAGCTGCACTGCAGTGCAGCAGGTGACTGCTCTTTGCTCACTCAGAGTCCAGGATAGTGGCTGTGTTCCTCAGTGGCATGGGGAAGCTTAAAAGCTTTCCTGTTCTAGCCCGATGGTTTGCTTGTTTTCTAGGTGCCTTCAGGACTTCGTGGACAAGGACATCTGAAAGTCTGGGGCAACCGGCATGTGACGGAGGAGGGCTACATTTTCCACAATTACACCACAGTAACTATTGATAGCAAAGGATCATCAGTTTTCATCCAAACTGATAAACCTGTCTATAAACCCAAGCAAAAAGGTAAAGTGACCTCAGAGAACTTATCGGATGCTAGGGCTGCTTTCAAGCAGTCCTTCTCAAGGTGGAATCTTCTGTTCAGTGTCAGCTGTGATGAACAGTGTATTCTCTTTTTCTTCTTTTAGTGTTGATAAACCTGTTCATGGTTACCTCGGACCTGAGACCAGTCAATGACAGGGTAAGGGAGGTCTTTTAATTTCACACTACAATGGTGTTGTTGCTTGCTCAGCAATTGGTCAGGAAGCAGAAATGCAGTCTTGTTTCATTCAGCCTTTCATTCTCTTTTTTTTTTTTTTTTTCTCCTTTCAGGTTGAAGCTTATGTAGTGGTAAGTATCTGCTGGTCATCTAGCATGGATGTTCTGTAGAGGTACGAGATTGTCATAGCTGTAAGAGGAATAAGTCTAACTTCTCAAGTCCATGGTGGCCATTCCCAACTCTAACCTATGCCATTGTCTCTATTTCTGTCTCTAACATATCTTTGTGGTGTCTTTTTTCGTTTTCTCAATCTCCAACAAGCATACTTTGTTTTCTACTTCAATTTCAGAAACTCATTCCCATTTTTCTGCCTGTGAAGAACTGGCTAGATTCACTGGGGTTCATAAATGTAACAGTCCCACTCAATTTCTCCCTTCTTTTCAATGCAGACACAATCCTATCCTTCATCTGGCTGGGCTGATATAGCAGGGCCAATCTCATCTCTGCACCCACACATTATGATAGTGGAAAATAGAAATTCATGGCAAGGAAAGGGTGCTCCTGTCTTCTTCCTTATGAGGTGAATGAGAGGTTCCTTCTGTGTCTAGTCTTTTTTTAAGCCATATGTTTTCTTTTGCTGTCAGCAAGTAGAAGAATTCACTCTCTTCCTTTGTTTGCATTCTGTCACAGATTTAATGCTGACAAAGACAGCAGGATTAATTTCATCTGCCTTTGTCATCTAAAAACTGTCTTGTTAGTTATACTGCTCCCTCTATAAATTGGAAGAAAGCATCTTCAGAAGCCTGTTCGTGCCATCCAAAATAGGTGCCTTAAGATAGGTGGAAGTTTGGCCCCTTGACAGTGCTTACTTTATGCATTGGCAGTAGAAGCAGTGTCCTTAAACACACGCTGAACTTTAGAAAGCCAACACCTCCCAGTAAAATAAGGTCATGAATTTTTGGATAAAAGCTAATTACGTATGATCTGTCAGTGAAACGTGTGTGTATACATAAATGCTTTATTTTACAAACTAAGATGAATGTATTAGTGATGCTCACTTTCACTGTGATCTTTCTCATTCCTACGCTGCTGTGCAGGATCCTCGGGGGTCTCGTATGATAGAGTGGAGCAATTTGAAGCCATTCTGCTGTGGTAAGTTCAATATTATTTTAGCTCCACGTGTTGTTATTTACCTTTGCTAGATGTCACTAGCTTCTGTTTGTGCTAAATTGCCTACAGTAAGCCTAGACGAGGGTTCATGAGTGATAGAGAGTTCACAATGTGTTGTTTCTTTTCTCAGGCATTGTGAATATGAGTTTTCCTTTGTCTGATCAGCCAGTGTTTGGAGAGTGGCTCATCTTTGCTGAGATGCAGGGGCATACATACAACAAATCCTTTGAAGTTCAGAAATATGGTAAGTTATCCAGATTGTCCTTCTAAATACGTTTGGGTTATGGTGAAGGCAGATCATGGTAAGAGGCTGCTTCTTGTTGATTCCTTCTCTGCTCAGTGGTGTTCTGCCCCTGTAGGGTTAACTGCCCTGCCCTCACCTGACCATAAGCAGTGATTTTTGTCAGAGCTGTGTATGTAATTGCTACAGTCTGGACTGTGGGATCTCCTTGAAAAGGACTCTATTGTAATTTCCTTTTGTTGTAGTGCTACCAAAGTTTGAATTGCTGATTGACCCTCCTCGCTACATTCGTGACCTTTCAGCATGTGAAAAAGGAACTGTCCATGCCAGGTAGGAGCATGCTGCAGATAAAGTTCCATCACTGTAGCTTGTAGTGCACACATAGGATGGTGCAGTCACTGGAGCTCAGATCTCATCTGCTGAAGACTTTTCAGATGATTTCCAGTGCAAGAGCCTTTATAAAACATGTTGAAATTGATAGGTTGGAAAAACTTCTGTGATTATTTTTTGTTTTCTAGATGTGCAAGTCACATGGTGCTAGCCTTGATATACTCAGGGAAACAGAAAATAGCTGGAAGTTATTCATTATCTTCTTTCCATTTCAGATATACATTTGGAAAACCAGTGACAGGAAAGTTAATTGTCAATATGACTATAAATGGTGTAGGGTATTACAGGCATGAAGTGGGACACCCTGTCCTCAAGACCACCCAGGTGAGGGAGACCATTGAGTCAGCTGCAATAAATGCCTCATCTGTACTCTTTGAAGTTAATACTACAGCTCTACTTTATGTCACTGATGGGAGCTTAGAAAATAAATGGGTACAGCATAGTAAATACACATATTACATGTTTTTACAATGTGTGCTATGATTTGGGGGAAAGAGAACTTGTTGGTGTACTGTTAATCTTGTTGAGGGGATGAGGGAGAACATGAGAGTGAGAGATGGGGACTGAGCTGGTCCAGGCTGTGGATGAGGGAGGAAACCGAAACCAACAAAAACCCACTTGCTTTCTTTCCTCCCGCCCCCATTAGTTCCCCCACACCACACAACCTTTAAAAGTACTGCTGCAAATTCCTGTTGAATGCCTACACTTTAGATTTGGCTTCTAGGTTCTTTTTGAATGCGTGTGCAAACTTGTGTTTCCGTTCCCTGGTACACTTGGTAGATTGATGGCTCTGCTGTTTTCGATGTGTGTGTGAAAGACATGATGCCTGCTGACGTTCCGGAGCATTTTCGAGGCACAGTCAATATCTGGGCCACGGTGGTCAGCTCTGATGGGAGCAAACAGATCACATTTGATGACTCAACGCCTGTTCAGAAACAGCTGATTGATATCAAATACTCCAAGGACACCAGGAAGCAGTTCAAACCTGGACTGCCTTACAAAGGAAAGGTAAGACTGGAAATGGAGATAACCAACGTGCAGTTGATGTGAAATTATACAGACCTGGTTTAAAATATTACATCATCTTCTGGTGTGTTTTTTTCCCCACCTGTGGTTTCTGTCATTGGCCAGAGTTCCAAACAAAGTAAAACGTGTTCTATGCATGAAATATTGTGTAGGTGGAAGTCACTTACCCCGATGGAAGTCCAGCTGATGGAGTCACTATTCGGATTAAAGCTGAGCTCACACCGAAGGACAATGTTTACACAAGTGAACTGGTATCAAGAAATGGCCTCGTGGAGTTTGAAATCCCTTCCATTCCTACAGCTGCACAATATGTTTGGCTGGAGGTGGGTGAAAGCTCTTTATAGGATTAGTGGGCTTTAATGTAACTAATCTTGTCAAACCTGCACTTTGTAAGGCTTTGCTACAAGCAGGAAATTAATGCCTTTTACCTTTGACTTATTGATTTAAGTGCAACAAATGCTTGCTTTTTTTTCTTACTTGTAATAGAACTGATGTTTATAGCCATGATGAAAAGGTAACTTCTCCAAATACAGTTTGACATAGTAATAATGGTCCAACATTTTGAGAATACTGTTGCTAGGTAAAATTGACAATAGGGATAATATAAAATGGGAAATGGGGATAAAGTCAGAATCAGACTTTATCTTCGTGAATAACATTTAGACACAACTTTTGTTAAGACCAAAGTGACAGCAATCGATGGGAGACCATCTGGGGATCAGTATCTGCCAAACTACTTGTCCATCAGTAGCTGGTACTCGCCCAGCAAGTGTCACATCCAGCTCCAGGCACCAGATAAACCTTTCCAGGTATGTTGGCTTCATACTCAGTTATGGCAACAGCTGCATTTCTTGGCTTTCTGCACTTTGCTCTAATTAAATATTTCCAGCCACTTCTGTTTCCTGGGGTGCTGGACTGTTGTTGATTCTACTACAAAGGTTGAAGTAGCTGCAGAGCAGCTCTACTACTAATATATTGTTTCTCTGGAGCTCTGTTTACATCTCAGCTAGGTTTGTTCAGTCTTCTAGCTCTCAAACTTATGCATAATCATGTTTTCTTAGGTAGTTTTGTAGGATCATCTCTAAAAGTGTATTCTTCTGTATAGAATTTGTGATGACTTTAGTCTAACGTGAGGGACCTGATTTAGCCATGATTTCTATTGCATCCTGCTTTACTGAGAGTTGTTTGGGATTTGCTCTCTGCCAAGGAAGAGGTGCATCTCTGAGGGACTGCACACTGCTCTGTGAAAAACGCTGTGGAATTTGGCAATACTTACACAGAGTTTTCTGTTATCAGCAGAGCTGTCAGGTTGGTTTCAGTCTCGTGGTATCTGAATAAGAGCATTTTTTTTTTATCATTGCATTTCATGGTAGTTTAATGGGTAATTAATCTTTTACAAGTTTCCTGAGGTATGGAAAGGGGATTATACGCTACTAATCTGAACACATTGTTCTTATTATAACCTGATTAGAACTAATTCTTCTGTGGGAAAGCTAGGAGTTGGATGACCAGCTGATGTGGGAACTGTTTCACTGCTCTGCCAGCTCTTACTGGGTGTTCCAATTAGCTACATTCATCTTTTAATGGATTGTTTCATCATTTCCACTGGGGAACTCTTAATACTTCAAATATTTAATGTCACGAGGTTCTTCTTGGACTCTGTGGCATTCTGACTGTATTTAACCATTACTAGTCCCTCGTATTCAAGTCCTTGTCTTTTTGGTTCAAGTTGTTAGCGCTGAGGAAAGATGTTTTTCAGAATATGTCATTGGAATTTAACACTTATATTCAGTCTTAGGTGGACGTTGTTTGCTTTAAATGGCAGGAGGGTCAGCAGTGGCATTTAGTGAAGAAATCCTGCGTAACATAACTCTTCATAATCCAGAATCAAGAAGCTTGTGCTTTTTTGAGGAAAGCTGGCTGTGTACTGCTCAGACTTCAATCGTTCCTAGTAACCTGATAGACTGCTCTCTCAGTACTGGGTTGACAGTATGTGGGTGACTTTGTATCCCCAGGGTGCTCAGTGCTAAGCAGGGTACCTCTTCAGTGCACGAAGTCGTTGTGCTGCACTGATGCCTTTTGCATGCAACAGATGTGTTTACCTAGGGGAAAAAATAAGCTTGCTTCCTTGTTTGTTTGTATGTTTGACAGCTCCTTGAGTTCCTGACTCAAATTAGTGTCAAGACTTGTGTAATTTGAAAGCATTTTCCCTCAGATCGTTTCTCAGTAACTTCAGGCCGCCCTCATTATATTTGAATTAGTATTTCTCATGTGAAAGTAATCACTGTGTATAATATAACCAAACACATCTCTTCCCACCCCCAACACATCTTTCTGTTTTGGGCTAGGCCACTGAAGGGATGTCTAAAAGTCAACCAATTCTGACAGCTGCTCTGTGCCAAAAGGCTTAACTTTCAGGATTCCAGAGATTCCTCTATTGTTTTCATTAATGCATGCAACCCCCCAGCCCATTCTCTTGCTGGATCTGTAGGCAGCGAAGAGCTGAACACAGGACCTTTTTTACTGTGAAGAAAGTCAGTCTGTGAAAACAGTGCTAATGTAATTTTCTTTTTCAATGCATGCATTTCTTAGAAGAAGGGTCACATCTCTTTTGGATTGAAATTCAAATAGATTTCTGAATTTAATAAATAAAAAGCATGCCTTGTAAAAGACCAGATGTTTTGCTTTTCCGTCTCTGAGTACAGGTAGGAGAGGAGGCTTGGATTGCAGTGAAGTCCACATGTCCTTGCAACTTCACTCTTCATTATGAAGTGGCATCGCGAGGTAACATTGTCCTTTCAGGGCTGCAGCCCAGCAACATCACTCAGCAGAGGAGCAAAAGAGCCACATCTCCCTCTGAGAAGAATATCGATGTCACTCATTTCTCAGGAACAGGTAGTTAGCATCAGAAACACAAGTTCTATCCTATTTTCAGGGGAAAAAATGCACCTTTCTACAAACCTTAAGTATGCTCTTGTTTGAATTGGATGCCTCTCAATAACAGGCATAAAGTAACTGTGCAAGAGAAATAGTGATAATTTGCTTGGTAACTTCACCATGTGTTTCCTTGATTGTATGTTATTAACGCTGGATAATCATTCTCCATCCATCTTTTCCATATCACACAAATACTAATTGCCTATCAGCTTACATAAAGTAGAGGGGAGGGGAGGAAAGGGGAAAGATGTAGGGCCCCAAAATAACTCATGCAGCAGGATCAAGGGAAGAATGCGGGTCCTTGATGGAGAGCTCTGTGCCTTTCAGCATTTGGGGAGGGCAGGGGGATGGTGATTTTGGTGAATAATGCTGCCATCTCTTCAATTTGTGTTGTAGCACCTACCAATATCCCTGCAGCAGAGGTTGAAATCTGCGTGACCTTCCTCCATTTCTCAGTATCTCACAACATGGCTCCCTTGGGCCGTCTTCTGGTGTATTATGTCAGGGAGAATGGAGAAGGGGTCACAGACAGCCTGCAGTTCTCTGTGAAGTCCACCTTTGAAAACCAGGTATTGGCAGTGCAGCAAGTGGAGAGGAGGGGATGGTATCTCCATTGCTCCTAGTTTTCTTGCGCTGAACAGCAGCTGAGATGATGGGGTTTAATGTTAAATTCCTAGGTTGCTGTGGCCCTTTCAGCAAATGAGACCAGACCTGGTGATGTTGTGAACATCAAGGTCAGAGCTGCAAAATCAAGCTGTGTTTGCATTGCCACTGTGGATAAGAGCGTCTACTTGCTGAAGACAGGTTTTCAGCTGACAGCCAGTCAGGTAAAATGAAGGTTAAGGCACCTATGTCTTTCTCTCTTAATGCCCATATCTGCGCTTTGCCTTTTACTAAAGCAGCCTTTCTATATAAGCACAACACTCTCTTCCCTTACTCTGCAGGTTTTCAAAGAGCTTGCAGAGTATGATGTGTCTGATGCTTTTGGAGCTCCAAAGGAGGAAGGGCACTTCTGGTGGCCAGGCATGTCCTCACGTAGACGCCGTAGATCTTCTGTCTTTCCCTGGCACTGGGATATCACCAAGGATGCTCGCTTCGCCTTTACAGTAGGAAGAATCGGCCTCAATTCTCTCTGGAGTGTCTTGTTGCTGGATGTTTTATGTTCTTTCTGTAGGCTTCCCATGCTGACCACTCTTAAAGATAGACTGGGCTAGAGATACAGCATTGTGTTTAATGTTTTAGGCTCTTCTCATTTTTAACCCATGCAGTTGCTAATAATAATGATCCTTGCATCCTCTGTGTCTTTTCATTCCTTTCATCCTTTCTGCACATTTAGCTAAATTCTTCTATTGTATTGTCTTAAAACCTATAATCTCCCATATATTCTGTCTCTTAATCGTGAGATCTAAATCTTTATTTAATGCAGTCTGCTGCAGGAGTTGCTGCTCTTTCTCCTCTCCTTGATCTGTTGGGGGTTTTTGTTCTGATGTGTTTTTTTTCCTCTTACTGAGAGGCATAAACTGTTGGGAAAGAGCCATGTGTTGGTGGCTGGTGTGTGCGTGCATTGGTGTATACCTGATTTGTAATACTTGAGTGTGTATGTGCAGGATAACAAAGCCTGTGCTCCCTTTGGAGCCTGGGAGCTGCTGTCTCTTATGAATAAGTGCATTTAGGGGACAGAACTGGCAGACAGAGTGAATTCTGTGCTCTTACTGTGAAGCTGCGCGGACAGTTTCCATTTTGCTTGGCATTTCTGGTGGAGCAGAACTGGGGATGTTTGACGTGAGCGATGCCTGCTAACTGCAGCAGAACACACTGGAAACTTTTAGGAAGGGTAAAAAGCTGTAATGTAATATTCCAGGGGAAAAATATGTGATTAATTTTTCACCTGTAGTTACCTGACAGACACGTCCCCAGCACCATTAGGTACTGGTGAAATGCATTTTTCAAACAAACGAGAGCTTTCTCATGAAGACCTCTGCTCATGGAGTACCTGAATATTTTCACCTCAGAGATCATTTTAATCTTCCATGAAGTCCTTAAAAAGTCCTCAATTTTAATCTGATTTTTACCCCATAAATGTAATAATGAGGTTGGAGGGATTCTGCTCAGGGAAGTTTTTATTGGTACATGCTTAATTCTTTCTTTTTTCTTTTTCGTCTGTTACTTTATTGCCTTCATTTTATTACCTAGGAAACCGGCTTGGTTGTGATGACTGACACAGTCAGCTTAAACCACAGGCAGAACGGAGGCATGTACACAGATGAGGCTGTCCCAGCTTTTCAGCCTCATACTGGGACATTGGTGGCTACGATGCGTTCTAAAATGGCACAGAGGTAACTCTGATTTATTACTTCTTTTTTTCCACACCCCTCAAGGAAATAGCTCAGTTGAGACAAAGTGGTGTTGGGAAAATGTCTTCAGTTGTGTTGGTAGATATAACAAAGATCACAAATGGCAGCTCTGGAAAAAAAAGTCCAAGTAATATTCTTTGCTATATTCTGTGCTAGCTAGAGTTTTGTTTGATCACCTGAGCTGCATTGGGTTGATAACACTAACTTTACCAGTTGATGTCCAAATTGCCTTAAAAGAATTGATTGCTAAAGATTTATTTCTTCTTCTAGCAGAGCAGAGAAGAGGAAAAGGACCTTCTTTCCAGAAACATGGATATGGCACTGCCTCAATGTCAGGTACAAATGGGAAATTCCTTTAATTGTACTCAATAGGTCGTGTCCCCTTCAACTGCAGAAAGAAGTGTTTGTTAAAGCATGCTATGGTGCTATTTTGGTTTTTGTTCATCATTACTGCTTTAATTTGTAATCCTTCTTTGTAATGGTAGTCCATAAGTGTCATCATCTGCTGTTGCTGATGGTGGTGTTCATTTCCATGTCTGTTCCAGACAGATCTTAGTGATGTGTATGCAGAGGTGGAGGCAGAATGGCTGCTTCTGCAAGTGCTGCTCATGCACTACTGAGCATTCTGTACTGACTGCTTTCCAAATTGTGCTGAGTTTGTCCTTTCTCTTCCATCTCATGCTAGAGCATCTCCCTCTAATCTCAATTTATTACACAATAAATCTTGTTTTTCATCTGATTCAACTCAAATTAAAATGGGTAACAGATAATTTTTACCAGGAACAACACATCTGGGATAATTTGAAGTAATCATTGAAAGGAAGTTCTGCAGGTTTGCAAGTAAACTTCACTCTCAATAAGTGCTTATAAATTAAATTTGACAGGAACTTCCAGCAAGTGTATTCAAATCTGCTCAATTGAGCATGAAATATGCTTTGTAGAAATACACAAAGAATTCCAGGAGTGCCTGTTCAGGCCTCAGCAAGCTGGGGCAGTTAATTATAAGTAGGAGAGCGTGGAATAAAAAGTTGCATTTTCTCCACTTCATTTCATTAGAAACAACTGAGCAGATCTTTCCACTCTTTTGAACAGGAAGATTTTTTTCTTTTCCTTCTACCATTAATAATTATCATAAACTTTCTTCAAATAAAAAAGAAAAGCCCCATGTCAGCTTCCCAAACCAGTTCTAAAAATTCTTAGAGCCTGGCTGGAGGGTCTGAAGGCTGGAAATGTGTGTGTGCTTTGGCCCCCTCCCAGAAGAGTAAGTGCCCTCATGTGTGAAAATAATGTTAATGCTGGTTATGGGCTGAAATCCCAGTGGAAGGAACATCAGCTGCACCAAATTGTCCGGTTAAACAGACTGGAGTGCCGCCAGCTCTGGAGGTAGGACACCCTCATGCTTACCCTTCAAGGCTGAAGTTTCTTGCAAGTGCTGACTACTCAGTTCCAGCTGGTGAGGACCTAAGTATTGAGAATCTGATGCATTTAAGAGAAGCTAAACCACGTGCGTTATTCACGCTCTTCCTCTATTGTTCGGCACTGTGTTTGTTGATCAGTGTTTGGAGGCTGGCTGAGCATACCATGACTGTTCAAAGGCACGGTGATCTCTCTATGTATTTTTAATCAAATGATTTGATTTAATCCTTTTTCTATTACAGTATCAGTCCACAGACCAGTATATGATATGCTGCCTATTCACTAACAGTTATGATAGTAGCTTGGGCTAATTGAAAATTACAAACAGTCGATGTAAGTGGTGGAATTTTGGTGCCTAAAATTTGAATGGACTTCTGAGCTAAAAATTAGCAAGGGCCCAATTCTTCAATTTGCTCTGGGTGTGAATCAGTAGGTATTGCAGCACTGACCAGCAGCATGCTATGCTGTAAAGCTTATTCTGAAGAACTTGCTTTCTTGCTTTCCACGCCAACTAAGATGGGTGTTGCTCCCAAAAGATTATGAAGCTCGCAGCAAGCATATCGAGCTCAGAGGGACTTGAGAGAAAACAACCTTAGGGTGTACTCATAACTGCACCAATCATCCTGCCAGCTGAGCCATGAAATAGCTTTTGTTCTTGCTTTAGATGAAAAGTTTTCTGTTCCAGGCAATGTCAGAGCTCCTTTGCAGGAGGGAAATCGCAATGTCTGCGGAACAAAATTGAGTTTTTATTATTATTAACATGGAAGAATATACGAGTTTGATAATCCTATTGTGGTATGCACAGTAGAGCTGAACAGTCAGAATATAAATTTGATCTTTGGTAATTAGTACCAATGCTCTCTGGGAGAAAATGACAGCTTTGGAAGTTTTGTGAGTCAGGCAGTTGAAAAGGCAACCAACCAAAATGTTCAAAATCAAAATACGGTGCCTTGCACAAGCCATTGCTGATGCTAGTGTCTGGAAAAATTCTTCTTTGGCCTCACATTCAAGAGCAGGCTTCAATGTGGCAGATTAAAAAACATATGTATAGCTTTTATTTCATTGTATCAAATACAGTGAATAATATAACTTATTGCTGGACTATTTTTAGCTTGGATTCTGTTGTTGTTTTTTGTTTGGTTTTTTTTCAGTGCAGACATTTCTCTTTAAGAAAAGTATCCCTCTAGCGAGGGTGCAAATACTGGTAAAGCTTTTAATCCAGTAAGCATTTGCTTTAGACTGTGCTCTGCAGGAGCCACTAGATGCTGTTCTCCTTATAAATGCTCATCCTGATACTTAGCAGGAAGAAATGGAGCCCTTTGTAAGCTGCTGCTCAAAGCAGATGCTGATTCTATGTTGTACACTTGGGGATTTCCCTCTATATCCAAGGATTTTGGCTCTGTGTGCTTTAGGGTCATTCAAATGCACTTCGTTAAGCTGATTAACCCACTTTCTTCCCTGTTCTCTTTGTCAGTAATGCATCAGGAGAAGCAGAGCTGCGTGTGGAAGTGCCGGACTCCATCACCACGTGGATAACCGAAGCTGTGGGCCTTTCTGAGGAGAAGGGGTTGGGCATTGCCAGTCAAACGGAGCTGAAGACCTTTAAGCCTTTCTTCATTGATTTTACACTGCCATACCATGTCATCCGGGGAGAGCAGACCAAAATCCCATTGACTGTCTACAATTACTTAACTGTCTGCGTGGAGGTAACAGCCCTCTTTGTTCCTGTTGCTAAGTCTTTAGATTGTAGGTTGTGGTCGACCTTCTCTGAGCTGTGGACCAGGTATAAGGACAGCAGAATGATAACCTCAGCATAAGTGGTTTGAAGATAGAGGCGTTTCTTCTCTGTGCCGATGGAAGTCACTGCTTTATTTACTTTTAACTTGAAACAGTTGTAGCAGCTTCGTAGTGCTTCAGAAATCCAAATATTGAAAAACAAAGGGAAAACATGAGGAAGCTTGTTCTGAACCACAGAATTTCCTCCGTAGTCAGAAATGAAAGTAGTTTGTTCTGAAAGAGCTTCTTTCCAGATATACCCACTCCATAGATGTTTTCTTCAAGCACTTCATCTGCTCAGTTCTTGTAGTATCGTTCTGAACTGCGGATAAAGCTTTACAGATGAGTTCTGCAATAAATGACCTTCATACGTTTTCACAGGTGCATGTGAAGATTTCAGTTCCGAAAGGCATAAAGTTTGTTGGGCATCCTGGGAAGCACCATCTGACAAGAAAGAAGTGCGTTGCCCCTGGGGAAGCTAAACCCACCTCTATTGTTTTGTCCTTCAGCGAGCTTGGACTGAGCAACATCACTGGTAGTATAGAGATTAAAAAAACAAAAAACCCAGCTTGTTCCTTGAAGGAGTTTCACAAATGTTTCTTCCTCTGTCAGAAGAGATTTTTTTCTTCCCCTAGTACCCCGAAGTGAATCTTTATTTTACATGCTCCCAATTTAGCTTTCTAGCTTCATTTGATTCTTATAAACTGATTCTGTAACTGCAATGCTCTGAAGAGTCCATATGAGCAAGCTTCAGAAGATTCCCTGGTCCCTAATTCCTTGACTCCCTAATTTTCCTGTTGTGTGATATGTCGTTGTGTGTAGTTCTGACCTATTACATCTTCTTGGAAAGATGAGAGTAAATTTAAAGTAAGGGAACAACTACAAATTCTGTACATCTTCCAATAAAGTAATCAGCAACAGTAAAAATTGTGCAGCACAGGAAACTTAGGAAACTTATTGCCCAATTTTTTGGATGTGATCATCCAGGTATTAAAGTAATAAAGATAACATAAGAGCTGTAATTACAAAGCATTTGATGAGTTGTTAGTCAACTGCATCTAATTAGTTTAGATAAATGCTTTGAACTTCTGTGGATTGGGACTCTATCTTGAAATCTGTTTCTTTTCCCTTCTGTTTCTTAGCAAAAGCTTTTGCTTATGGTGGAACTAATTGCTGTCAAAGTGGGATGCAGACCTTGAAGAATGGCAAGCATTCAGAGGACAATTATGTGGACAAAAGGACCCCAGTTGGAGTGGATTATGTTCGCAGTAGTGTTATTATTGAGGTAGGAAAAATAGAAATTTGTAATAATTCAGGAAAAAACAAAAACAATCTGTGTTTAGGCAAATCTTGAAAGCTTTTAGTTAATCAATATGAGCAGAACTGTCAGATTTAAGGTATGCTTATTTATTCCCTAGCACACAGTTATTTTTGATACAAGAAGGGCCCATTCAGTTCTGAGTTCATGCTGGCGTATTTTCAATACTGCTGAAGAAAGAGATAGGGATTGTATTGAGGATGCTTGCTTTTAGTCTGAGAAATGTGCCGTAACATGAGATTTGCTGTTGGTGGTTAGAATGTCTGTCATCATGTGGTGTAATACCTTTTCTCTAAAGGATATGAAACACTGTACAGCATCAGAATATTATTTGTGTTTTGTAAGTAAGGCTAGATAGCTGTCACTGCTAATTCAAGCCCTGTAATGTTGTGTATGGATTTGTCTTTATTTAGCCAGAGGGACTGTCAAGAGAGTACACCTATAGCGTGTTCTTCTGCCCAAATGGTAAGCTCATGATTTGAATGAGATAATACTTAGCTTGTTTGATGTAGTTATAAATAGAAATGTGTGGCTTCATCCCATGGGAGCGGGGAGGGGAATCTCTGTTTCCGTTTGTCTATGATTTATGAGTTATGTTGTGTAGGAAGAGTTTTTTGAATAGAGTCCTTCTTACCTGGCTGGCTAATTATGAATTTGCTCTAACTGCCCAAGTAACTTCTGGAAATGGCAATTAAATTCCTTTACTTCGTGAAACAGTTTAAGTATTCAGCACTGTGGACAGAAACTGTGGCTGCAGTATACTTTCAGTTGATGTTTTAAAGTTCAGTTCTGGAATCAGTGTGTCCTTTCTGTTGGAGATTTGGATAGCTCAAGTGCAGCTCCACTGGCTGAACAGAGATGCTTTTGACTGCTTGATTAGAACTGAAAAAATCTCTTGCAGCTTCATGAGAACTCTACCTGAGCAGTTAAAATTTGAGCAGTTAGTTGTGGATTAGATTGTGGATTTTTAAGTGTGTGAGCTGAACTCTAACAATAAACATCCCATTCTTTTTCTTACTAGAAAAAATTCACATCTCTACACCTAACAAATATGAGTACCAATACATGCAGAAACCTGCCCAGATGACACACTTTGACATCGCAGTGAAGGCACACAATGATGCTCACGTGGCACTGTCCTCTGGTCCCCATGACATGGCAGAGATGACAGAGATTGTTATTGGTGGACATCAAAACACTAAAACATGGATTTCCATCAGCAAAATGGGTGAGCCAGTGGTCAGCAGAGACACAGCTGGTATCCTGTCCTGGGATGAATTCCGCAGCTTTTGGATCAGCTGGAAAAATGGAATTATCCAGGTATGAAACTTCTCTGTGGGATCTCTTGCTTTTTAAGCAGACTTGGAGCATACATGTGGCAGAGTTTCATTAGTTTTGTTGTTGCCTTGTTCCTTTTGCTTTTTCTGTTAAGTCTTGAGCAGGCTGTTTTTGTCCTAACACATTTGCTTACTACGTTGTGTCCTCAGAACCTTAGTCGTCAGTGTTCTCAGTACTGTCTGCTTGAGGGGTCCAATCTGTGTAGTTCTCATTGAACTTTCTTGGTGGATTATTTACTTATTTATTTATTGTGAGCAGGAAAGAGGAAGGTATTGGTCCACTTAGGTTGTTCTCTGATGCGGACGTGGGTTACTGCATTCAAGGGCACATAACAGGCTGATTTCACGCGCGTGGGTTCTTGGAACTTCATGACTTTTTGTTCCTTTCAGGTTGGCCATGGTACTCGGGTGCTAAATGAATCTATTATTGTGGAGTGGACAGTCCCCAAGCAGTTCGAGGTGAAGTACATTGGCTTTTCCACAGGCTGGGGGTCAATAGGAGAGTTTAAAATTTGGAGGAAAGAAGAGACTGATGAAAATCACAATGAAGCATTTACTCTTGGAGTTCCCCACAACATAATTCCAGGATCAGAAAGAGCTACAGCTTCAATAATAGGTATCAATTGTGAGGAGGTATCCTTGGGTATTAATTATCAAATACAAGGAGATACTTCCATCTGTTACTTGCTTCTGACCGATATTTGAGTTATATGGACAGGATAAAGTAGTCATAGGCAGTTTATAGAGATATATGCTACTTAATTCTGAGACAGTGAATTTTTATCAGTCACTTGATTGAACCCTGTTTGAGATGCTCTCTGAGGACTTTGTAGATGACCTGTCTACTATAATTCTTAGTATTCATTTCGTTGATGTCATATCATATATCAATCATATATTGTACTAGCTGCCTTCTAAACTAGTCAATTAGTCACAGATAATGAAGCTCTGACATTTCTTCTTTATTCCAGCAAAAGCTTGAAGAGAAAAGACTGAACATTTGAAGGATTTCCCATTTATTCTGTGATTTATTTTATCTGACTCTGTAGCCAGTATTAGTTAGTGCTTTAATTCTTTTTAATCATAAGACATAAAAAGAAGTAGGGTGTAATTCCTTGAGTTTTCAACCTGTCACCTGTCCTTTAAACAGGAGATGTGATGGGTCCTACGTTAAACAACTTGGACAACCTTTTGCGATTGCCATTTGGATGTGGAGAGCAGAACATGATCCATTTTGCTCCTAATGTTTTTGTCCTGAAATATCTGCAGAAAACAAAGCAACTCAGTCAAGAGGTGGAAAGTGAAGCTACTGATTACCTTGTTCAAGGTAAACCATTAAACTTACAGTTTACAGAAGGAGAAAAGGCTCAGAAGTTAGAGGAGGGTTTTGTTCTTTCTAACAGAGCAACTCAAGTGTTGAGGAGTCATCACTGCTTGCAGGATGGTCTCTCAGGTTAATAGATTTTGATGACAAGATGTTTTCTTGTGATATGTAGCCTATATTTCCCTTTGGTTACCCCTAATTTATGTACTTATGTTTGTGGGTTTTCTTTTTTTAGCATGTGTATGTATGCGTATTTGGAGAACTTATTCCCGTGTTTATGAATTTCAGAAACTGATGGGAATCTAAATGTAGCCAATCTATATGTTTAGTTCTCTTTGCCTTCATCCTAAATTGTCTTTCTAGTCCTTTAATTACCATATAGCTCTTCTCTGAACTTTCTCCAGTTTACCAGTATTTCCTTGGTGACAGTATGCACAGAGCTCAAAGCTAGCATGCGAAGTCGTTATCCTAGAGGCATGTGATGAGGGTGTTTTTCTGTCCTTGTCAGTGGCCTGTCCTTTCTCTCTAAGCAACTCATTAGCAATCTGTCTTTTTATGACTGTTTTGTTTTCTTTCTCAGTGTTTGTTTGGGAAGAGTTCATTTGTAACTAAATACAATTCTCAGGTGCAATAAAAACTTGGAGAAGATCCGTAAAAACAAGAATGACACTACAAGATGTAGCTGTCTTGCATGTGAGTCAGATAATAGTCATGTCATGAAATCAGAGGTGAGGGGGTTAGGCAGTTCTCCTATGAAAATATAAACATAAAACGTAATCTGTAATTTATTTGTTGTATTCAGCAGTGAAATGCTGGTGCTGCTTCCTCAGCCTGGCTCAGGGTGTTTCATTTGTAATCTGTTGTGTTTGCTGATAGTAATAGAAGGGGAATTTTTTAGTTGTCTGAATAATTTTTTCCTTTTCAATGTCACATATTTTTTTCTGTTTCTTCTTGCAAATCTGCAAATCTTCCAGGTTTTGGCTCCGAACTCTGCCTGTTAATTAGCCCTTACAGAAGAAATCCTCATGAGGTTTAAACCTCTGTGCTTATTGGGTCCCTGCCAAGTACAAAGTTTAGATGAGAAGGTCCTTTTGCTCACTCGGAAGCTCTTTTGTAATTTACTAAGCCAGAGAACTTCATCACTTGGTCATCCACCTTGGGATGTTCTGATCCCCAACTGTTCCCAAATTTTTGAGTGTCCTGAGCTAA
This sequence comes from Callipepla californica brunnescens, assembly GCA_023055505.1. Lineage (NCBI taxonomy): Eukaryota > Metazoa > Chordata > Aves > Galliformes > Odontophoridae > Callipepla > Callipepla californica. Next base: position 687,208 of record JALIRH010000043.1, on the reverse strand, counting down.
GCTGGTTGGTAATTTCCCTACACTCCTGCAACGCTGTTCCACAGAAGCAGGTGAACAGGTGAAAAGAGTGATAGTGAACCTCAAATGAGTGTTTAGAAAAGATTTCCAAAGTGGTCTTGTTGGATTTGTCTAAAACAGATGTTCTAAGACTGCCCTCACAGTGTTTGTATACCATAAGATCACACGTTATCCATCACATCTCACACGCAGTTCAAGGAAGATATGTAAGAACTTTTATGTCATCTTCTCCTCTGGAATTTTGGCAGTAAGCATTCTGCTGTTGTCATGTTACATTAAGTTGACCTAAGCAGCAGCTTTGGAAATGAAGTCTGAATCCAGTCGTGTAATCAAGTCAGAAAGTGCCTCAACTGCACAGTGCTGTCAGTAAAATGAAAGGAGAGTAAATGTGTGCTTAAGTCAAAAATCTTTCTTTAAACGTTGCATCTTGCAGAGGGGTATCATATCTTTAACATTCATTGTGTCCAGAATGCAGGAGCTGATTTTCAATACACAGTGTTTCAGAAACTTAACATCCTACTCATTTTTGATAGATGTGTTGCTTAGCAAGATATTAAGAGCTTGAGAAATAACGTTTCATTCATTTGTCTTCCAGAGATATGTGTAGTCTTACAGATGTTAGCCCACACGGATTTCTGAATGCGCTGCTCTGTCAAACGCAGCAGAACAAGAAGTTGCCTCAGGCAGCAGAATCCCTTACGCTAGTGCCAGATGGTCGGAGCCTTCATTCACTTTAAATGCTTGCTTTGCTCTGTGTGAGGATTTTGGACTCCCACAATTCTTTTTCAACTTCCAGGCTACCAGCGCCAGCTGACCTACAAGAGACAGGATGGCTCATACAGCGCTTTTGGCGAGAGGGACTCCTCGGGGAGCATGTGGTGAGTTGCTATTTAAAACGGCGTTAGAGAGCTCTGTGTTTGCTAAATGGGAAAATACACAATTGGCAAAGAAAAAGGAGTGATTTTTCCAAATTCCATCATGGTGTCACACAGTGAAGAACAGAAATAATACCCGGTGACTATAGGCTTACTGTTCGAGTGCTGCTGAATGGTCATACTACAATAATAGGTGTGCTGGGATTGTTTCAGGACTCAATGGAAGTTTAGATGGTCTCATCTACCACTGTGTCTGGACTTCAGATGCTGGAGCTGTAGTTTAGGACCATGTTTGCTCTACAGGAATTGGAGTAGCAACATCTGAGGCACTCCAAGCACCTTATTCCTCTAGGAAAAATGGAGCTCCACCTGAAGCAAATACAGAAAACTTGCTGTCTGTGAAGTAGTGGAGACTTCTACCAGGGTAGAAAACAGATGGAACAATGTTGGCTTTAAGTGCGTTGTATCCCCTTGCAGGTGAAGTGGAATGGTATGGCTTTGTGCCCTGAGAATGGGGAGCACAGGGTCTTCCAGAGTGAAACAATATGAGAACCAGAAATTGTGGAACTGGGAGATAAGCTCATCTCAGTAATGCCCCCTTAAGAAACCACAGCCTTCTTTAAGGCAGCGCTTCATCAGTACAGCCTCACATCTAGTAGATTCTTGTCTTTTTATGCTGCCATTTGGCTTCTCCATCTACTCTTGTTTTGCTGTAAACTGATTCTCTTGGTGAACTTGTCAGAGGGGAAGTACCACTTCTGTGATGCTATTGCCTTGCTGCTTTTAAGATAGTAAACTTTTATCTCAGATCTGGCATCTCCTGTTCCCTCGATATAAAACATGGTGACACAGAATTACTTAACACTCGAAAAATCCTTTGCCAGGCAGCATGCCTTCTACCCTCCCATTCCTCGGGGGCTTGTAAAATGAATGAGTCAATCTCCCAGAGCTGGCCAGAGTTCACACTAGTTGTGTGTCAGAGGTTTAGAATTCCAAAAGCACTTCTGTTGCTTTCTTAAGTCTTAATTCTGTATGAAGTCTAACAGAGCCTTAGATTTTAATAGAGGATCTGGATTTTTTTTCTTTTTTCTTAAATTAAGTCAGTAACAAAATTGGGAAATGTACTCCTCTTTCTCCTTTATGCATTTGTTTTCCCTTTACTGCTATGTGACTCTGAATTAGTTTGATCCATAGAGATGGTGTTTTGTATTTGCAGGCTGACAGCGTTTGTTCTCAAGTCCTTTGCGCAGTCTCGGGGCTTTATTTTCATTGACCCAAAAGAACTGACAGCTGCAAAGGACTGGATTGTCCAGCACCAGAAGGAAGATGGCTCTTTTCCTGCTATGGGCAGGATACTAAATAAGGACATTCAGGTAAAGACTACACAGGCATAATATCCAGTAAGTGCATTTTTAAAGGTATTCCCAAAGCAGGAATGGGTAAAGTTTCTTTATGTCTGAAATGAATAGTGGACTGGAATGGCTGAGGTAGCTTAGGAAGGATCAGGACAGTTTCAGTGTGCCCCCAGACTATTGCTGTGAAAGGATGCTAAAATGTTGGGTTCCTGAATTTCACGCTTCCTTATTTAGCATCCTTAGCATCCTTTTCTCTATTTTTTTCCTGTTGATTTTGTCTTTTTTGGTCCCCAGGGTGGAATCCATGGTAAGATCTCCCTGACAGCTTACGTGGTCGCATCTCTTTTGGAGACAGGTGTAACTTCTGAGGTAACAGAAACTTACAACAGCTCTTGTGTTCTGTGTTCTAAAAATTCTCACAGTTTTCTTTAGTTTGACTTTTGTTGTTATATTTTCTGAGGTTCTCTACTTATCAGAATGATAGCTTTCAGGTAACTGGGGCTGTTCAAAAAGCCATGAGTGGAGGGGGAGTAAAAATAAAAGTCCTGAAGTGCTCACAGAGTAACTTTCTGCCCCCGTCAGCGCTGTCCCCCTCTTAAGTGATGTGATGCTCTCCCTGGGCTGCTGTGCACAGGACAACCCCAGCACTTTTATTTGCTGCAAGTGCAGTTTATGTAGGTCTAATGGCTTTCCTAGAGGAGATTTGCAAGTGTTGCTAATGATCTTAGCTAGGAAATGAGGAGGGGAAGGTTAGTGCCACAGGGAAATCAAAGGAAACCAAATTACATCAAGTCCAATTAAATTGTTTCTATAAATTATCAGAGCTACGTTCCTACGTGGTGAGGTCATTGAGGGAGTTAATAAAACATGTTTGTTGGCTGCTGAGACCCCTGGGAACCTTGGCCTTTATTATCCTCTGGCGCCTACTAGACGCACCAGAGTGTCAGGAACGCAATCAGACGTACAGCACAGAGCTCACTCCTGCTCTGTTCATCTGCTGCCTTGCAGTACCATGACATGTTATTTCTGCTTTAAGGGGAATAAATTCACCTCAGTATTAGTCTAGGTGATTGTGCTGTGCTATTTGCTCCTGTTCTTCCGTGTATGATGTGTGGCTTTTCTTAAAATTGAAAAGCCATGTGTCATCCTACGCAGAGTAAAATGTGTTTTCTACTATTTTGATGGGCACAAAGACCTGAGAAATGCAGTGATTCCAACTCTGTCTGCTGATGGCTAGGAGTGAATGAGTTCCTTTTTCTTTACTTTTGCGTGCAGCTTCTACTTCACCTGTTATTCTGTTAGTATCTTAACTCGTGGATTATCAGGGGCTTGCTCACTTATCCCTTTCCAGCTCTTCCCCATCCCACTGCAGGGGTGTGAGCAAGTTGCTTTGTGGTGCTTAGCTGCTTGCTGGGGTTAACAGAGCTATAGAGGCTAGTAACATGTGGGTTATTTCCCCTAAATACAGGAGGAGAGATCAGCTGTTGACAAAGCAAAGCACTTCTTGGAGTCCAACCTGCATTTGGCAGAAGACCCTTACACCACTGCCTTGACTGCGTATGCCCTGACACTGCTGCACAGTGCTTCTGCTGCTGTGACGCTGCGGAAGATGAACAGCATGGCTATCACACAAGGTACTGCACGCCTGGGCCAGCGTGGCAAGCTCTGAACTTGGCAACCCTGGTACAGGAATAAACAAGCAGGCCTTGCAACTTGAATTCTATGTATATTTGAGCTACTGGAGAGGATAGAGCCTGGGGGTGAGGTCCTCCTTGCAGCACAGTTTGACATTGTAAGGAGAGAGTTTTTTGGATTCATTTCAGGAGAGGGCTGAGCTCTTTATTTCTGAGCCTGCAGCTGACACTGAAGGAGGGCAAGTGTACTGGAAGCTCTGCAAGTAGCTTTCCAGTCAATGTGGCAGAGCTTGTCTAGTAACACATCGTGTTTCCTAATGGTGTATTTGGATTGAGTATTCAGAAATTATCTTATTTGTCACACTGAGCCATCTTTGTAATTGCAAAAGGAGCAAAGTCTGCCTCCTGCTGAGGGAATGCTCCTCTAAATGGAGGGGCAGTTTAGTTCAGGGCATCGATCTGCTGGGTCAGTGAAGTAGTGATGTTTTTTTCTTCCCGTATACAGAGTCTGAGCTGCAGTCCTCCTGTAATATCACACATATTCCACTGTCCTGTTTTTCTAGATGGCTTTACACACTGGAGCTTGACGGGAAGCCTTGTAACTGATGAAGATACCTTCATGGGATTTAATGATGGTCTCTCTCAATCAGGTACCTGTATGGCAAAAGCAAAAATAAGGGAATGTGCTGCAGTAGACGGCCGCTGTTGGCATAGTTTATTTAATGCACTTCAAATTTTCCCACATCTCTATGCCTTCACAAAATCTATTGGCATTTCTTGAGACGTGAATGCTTTTGTCCCCAGGGAAATCCTGTTTTACCAAGATGTTCTGAACCTGTCAGGCAGTCTATTGTTTGTATTTTCAAACTGACAATGTTTTTTGCATCCAGTTTTCATTGTCAGCCATTGTCGTTTCAGCACCTATTTCCCAGACTTTTAACTAGTGATGAGCTTGATTCTCTTTCTTAGATGGTAGTTTGATTTATTTTTCCCTTCCCCCCCCACCTCTCTTTCAGTAGTTTCTGCAGAAGTGGAAATGACGTCTTACGCCCTTCTGACATACACACTCCTAGGAGATGTGGCTTCTGCACTCCCTGTGGTAAAATGGCTTTCCCAGCAGAGGAATGCACTTGGAGGATTCTCTTCTACTCAGGTGGGCTGCCTTGGGAAAAGGTAACTTTGGTGTGTACATAGTTGATTGCAGAAATTGATTGATTCAGGTATAGTTAATGTATAATCTCTGTCTGGAGCCTAGAAGCTGTGTCCTGTTAAGAAGAGCTTCTGTTGCTCCTGGCTGCTTCCTTCTGGAACTAATAACTTGAAAGGAATCTAGACTTTGTCCTTACACTGAAAGTGAACAAAAACTGAGGTTTATTTTGCAATGTGAACTAATAAAGAAGATCTGCTTCAAAAAGCTGATGACAGTGCTTGTAAGTTTAGTATGCCCTCTATTCTTCACTGTTCTTTTCTCTCCCTCTTCTGATCCCTAGGACACATGTGTAGCCTTGCAGGCTCTGGCTGAGTATGCTATCCTTTCTTATGTTGGAGGAGTCAACCTTACCATTTCCTTGGCTTCTACTAATTTAGACTACCAGGAGACATTTGAGCTTAATAAAATGAATAAAAAAGTCCTCCAGACTGCAGTGGTGAGTGGTTTTGTGTTAATGTGGTCCATCTGAACTGGAATCTGAATGACAAACCAGTGAAGTTCAGTAATGGTAAAGATAAAGTGAATTAAACACTGAATTTGTGGGATTTTTTGGGATTTCATGACTGGGTTTTGATGTGAAGGAGGCAGCAATCAGAGGCATTTTTAACCACAACCAATTTTTGTCTTGTGCTGCTGCTTGTTTCTACCCTTGTTATGTGCAGGTGACTGGAAAGAGTAAGCCCTGTTCACTTCAGTTGTTCAGCGTCCTTTATATTCTGTGAAAGAGATCTTTCACAGAATAAAGCTAATAATAAAGCTGGTATTTATTTATATTGTGAATGTCACATCTTTTTTATGTCTTAACTATGGATTCCCACAGATCCCCAGTATTCCAACAGGACTGTTCGTGAGTGCCAAAGGAGAAGGCTGCTGTCTGATGCAGGTAGATATCTAAGTAGATATCTAACGTGGTGCTGCTTTAATCTGTAGAAGTAAATGTGGTTGTACTGGGATTAATTTGTTTTGGAATAGATTTACCTATAGATATGAGTGCTAAAACTTCTGTGCGTGCCATTATCTCCCTCCAAAGAGGTCTATTGCTTATGCTGGTCTTTGGAGAATGTTTGCAGATGCTACAAAAAATATTGGAGTATAGTTAACAATTTTAATCTTTTTCTTTCCTCTTTCTACCACAGATTGATGTCACTTACAACGTGCCTGATCCTATTGCCAAACCAGCTTTCCAGCTTCTGGTTAACCTGAAGGAGCCAAAGTCAGAGCAGCATCTTCGAGCTCCAGTTCTCCTGCGGTCTCTCTCCCCAGATGAGAATCGCTCTGAAACCTTTCACAGAGAGAGAGTGCTGGTGGATGATGATGACCCAGCTTCAGATCGGGACCATCAGGAGTACAAAGTGATACTGGAGACGTGCACTAGGTAGGAGATGCCAGTCTCCATTCTGTCCTGTTTGTTTCTCAGAGGCAATGCAGTGTTTCGATTAGCACATCTATTACTCCTTCCCTCACAGGCTTTCCCACTAGTGAGAACTCTCTGCTGCCTAAAATTCTAAGGCAGTTGTACTGATACATTCATCAATACAAGAAAAACACTACTTTATTGTTGCATATAATTTTAACTGTATTTATTTATTTATTTAGCCTAGTTTAATTTTTCATCTCTTTTGTAACAATAACCCCTGGTCAGCAACTCAAACTCATCTCCCAGAAGTTTGCTGAGCTTTTTGATGGATGTAATAGTACCACTTTCTCAGCCCAAGTTCCTCTTTGCCTGAGCATTGCAATTGGTACTGGGGAGGTACCTTGACAACTTTATCAATCCCTTAGAGATCCTTGTAACTAAGGAGGCTGCCCTGCATCAACACAACCTTTCTGTTGTTAGTACTTCTGCCCTGGGAATTGCTGCTGCAAAGACAGAAATTTGAGAGGAAGCCTAGTCCAAAGAGATGGATTGCTTGTGGAGAAAACATTGCATTGCTTCTTTCTCTGAAGCTTCTTTCAGTTGTGCTGCATCCTGAGTTGTCCATGTCTGTTATCCTGGTTCCTGAGCTTATCTTTATTCTTTCTTTTTGTTCATGTGGGAAGGTGGCTGCACTCGGGATCCTCTAACATGGCTGTATTGGAAGTGCCATTGTTCTCAGGGTTTCGTGCAGATATCGAGAGCCTGGAGCAGGTAAGATGTAATGGGTGTGCAAGGCACAGTCCTGAGCTGGGACCTGGCTCTCAAGCTGGTAGGGATTCCCTCTGGAGAGCAATAGCAAGTAAATGCTGTTGTCTGTTAGTGTTCTGGCTTGAAAAGATGCAATTAAAATTGGGAGCAGGAGATCTCACATGTCAAAAATATTTATCTGAAATGAATAAACAGAAGTTCTGAGCAAGATTAACAAATTTACTGAACATAGCCAAATGAAGGCTTATTACTAAGCGCAGCACACTGTAATTAAATGAGATCCATTTGGAAATGCTGAAGTGAAAATGTGCTCTAACAGGAGCTGTTTATGGCTTCTTAGTGGGCTGTGTTATCTCCAACATCTGGATTCCATTTCTTTGGAGGCTCTGTGTCTTGGAATTTTTTGCCTTTTTTTTTTTTTTTTTCTCCCTTCTGGGAGAACATCATGTTTATTGCAGTCCAAACTGAGGTGGACAGAATGTGCCTCTTACCCAGCCAGCCCTCTAGGGGAGATGTACTGTAATCTTTAGCTTTGCTTTATGTTTTGTTGAGGCATTACGGTGTATTCACTTGTTTTTTATGCTGCAGATTTTTTGAAAACTGATAGATTCTGAGGAGTGAATAACTGAAGAAATACAGAAAGAAACTAAACTGTATCTTTGGTGACTGATAATGAGCTAAAAACTACTTTATTGAAGGAAGTCTTTTTGAAACAACTATCTTCATTACGTGAGAGGAGGTGGGAGTGATAGTGAAGACCAGGCAGTTTGTTTTGTCATCCTAGTTCAGAGGAATAGTGCACACTGCATTGTGTTCTCTAGAATGTCACTTGATTTGACTGATTTGTTATAAACACCATTGCATCTTCTTGGAGAAAATGAGACCAATATATTTCTCTTCAGGGCTGCTCTGCTGCTGCAGAAGAGTTACTTCCTTGCAGCTGAATGAGCTCCCCAGCACTTGAACCATGACAGGCTTTCTCTAGCACGAAGCAGATGAGTTGGTTGTGCTTCCCCATCTTAACCTTTATGGGTAGAGGAACAGGAGTCCCAGTGTGATGCTGTCTGATAGGTTCTCAGGTAACAGGTGGTTTGGTTTTCAATTGGGATGCTATTGTGCAGTCTACCTCCCTAACCAGAAGTGAGTTACTTCCTTTGGGCAGCAGGATATCTTGCTGAATTGGGAATTATGTTGGATCTTCAAGGGGGAGTGTTCCCTTTGAAAAGCTGAGATGCATCCTCCTTTCTGCAGACATCCTTTGCATCTGAAAGGTAGGGATTAATCTGAGTGATATAGGTAGGGAACAAAGATACAACCCATGCAATTTATTTATGCCTGGCAAATACGTATCCCAGTCATGCTTCTGTGAAGCCATGGTACCACTCCTGTACTTCGGACACACCTTCAGCAGTGGCAAGCCTGGTCTTTCCTGTTGCTGTATTTTTTTCCTTTGTTGCCCCAGCTGTTCCCTCTGCTCCTAGCGAGGAGGGCCAGGGCTGTAAATCAGATTTCCTTGTTTGTTGTTTGCCCTCACAAGGGAGCAGTGTTCACAGAGCAGGCCCACGTGCAGCTCCAGGGCAGCGATGGTTAATGAATGCTCTGTGCACATCGATGGCAGCCCCCCTGGCTGTGCAGCCACAAATCCTTCTAATAATGCTGGGTGTCGACAGGGTCAGGAGGTCACCACGGGCTGGTATATATCAAGCTTCACCAGAAAAATGCAACTTTAGCTGAGCTGCACGTTTCCCAGTGGCGCCAGCCCCTCCGAGCCCTCATAAAGGACTGTCTGCAGCCATCAACTGCTGAGCAGCAGCAGCCACCACCAGACCCCTGCCATCATAAGGACAAATTAAATTGGCCCTTTCCATATTGTGAGGGACCAAAACACGTGTTCCTGTGCTCGTTACAGTAATAGCAGGAAGCTGTGTGCAGGGTTTTACAATGAGAAGTGCTATGCTGATGAAATTCACAGCTGAAGCTGTTGGTAGCAGGCTCAGGCAGATTTTGGTGGAAGTACTTTTTGCTTTGTGTTGTTCTTTCTAATAAATAATAATAGTTTTCTCTTCTGCAGTGTTTTCATTCTATGATCCAGAATGATGTAGTTCATTATGTTTGTACTGTTATTTTGAGACAAGTCACTATCGCCCTATGTCACTAAATAAAGTGCTAAATTCCAGCCCTTCACTCCCCAAACCCAGTTTTAAACTCGAGTCCTTTTCCCCAGGCAGTCATCTTCCACAGTTTTTGAGTTTCTCACATGGTAGGTTTCTTCTGAGTGCAGCATATCAAAACAGGAATGAATTAATCAATTACTTTCAGCATGACAGCTATTATAATATCAAGGTGTTGTTTTTCCAATGTGTTCTTAGATCTTGTTCTGATACTCCTTAGATATACAGGTCATCCCAGTAAGTAATAGTAATAATAATAATAAAAAGCATAGTGTATCCTGTGGCACAACACATACTGCAAATCCCTGAGCTTCAGAGGGATGGAAGATGGGTAGCAGGCGCCTGGCCTGACCCCATTCGTCAAAGGGAGGATGCCTAGGGCTTTTTCAAATGGCTGCTCTTCTCAAATGTAAGGATTAATTTTCCTGGCAGAAGAATGTTTTGGATTTTTTAGCTGATGGGAGAAGGGGGCCTTTAATAAGCAGTGTGATCCAGCAGCAGAACTCCTTGGTGGTTTGGAAGAGTGTAAGAAGTTTCTATTGAGTGTTTTGAGATCTCTGAGCTCTTGCTTTAGCTGTGGTACTGAAAAAAACCTGGAAGCTGTTCAGTTAGATTATGGGTGACGTATCAGGCATGGTCTGAGGGAGACAAATACTGCCCTCTCCACAGGGATCAGGAAGAACACAGCACTGTGCACCTTGCAAGCATTCCTCATCAGATCAGAGGAAAAAAAAAAGTGTGGACAGGTTTTTCTTTATTTGTCTGAGAGCAACTTCACTCTTCTTTGCGTTTCTCCCTTGAACTGTCTTTCTTCAGTCAAATAAATCCTTCAATTTTAGCACCCAATGAACATTTTCTAAGCAATGTGAAATCTTTCTAATTTCAGACTCTTTCCGGTAAGATGAAACGAAACTAAACTTGTTGTGTTTGTTTTTTTCCCAGTTACTGATGAACAAGCAAATTGGATTAAAAAGATATGAAGTAGATGGAAGAAAAGTCCTGTTTTATTTTGATGAGGTAATGAAATTGTTTCTCATAATTATGCCACTTTTCAATGAAAGGCAGATGGCCACGTGGCTGGACGTGGATACAGCATACTGCTGCTGGTGGCCATCTGCAGATGAGAATTGGGATGCAGCTGTAACTGGTGAGTTGCCTGAGCCTCTCTTGAGGTGGGCAGGTACTGTGGTTTTGGTTGGAAACCCAGACACAAAGGGGGCGGATTCATATAGGGGACCTGAGATTCAGGTTTCATTTTCTGAGGTGGTTTGGCAAATATGTGCTTTAAATTAAAGGCTGACAAAGTATCACTTGTTTTAATTCATTCTGTTTGGCATTTGCTCGTTATTGTATCTACTGTTGGAGGTGCCTCCATTCTCACCCTTTTGCACTGGGGCTCATATGCTGCACTTGTTCATCTCTCTTTGCTTGCAGTGTAGTTTTTGTTACAGTATTTTGCATCATTTCATGCAGATTCCTAGCCAGTGCATGACCTGTGTAAAGTTTCAAGCTTTCAGAGAGTATATAGTTGGGAAAACTGCTCCTGTTCCAATCAAAGTATATGATTACTATGAGCCAGGTATGTGTTTGCTTTCCTTTTCATTTTTATTTTTATTTTGCCAGCATTAGGGCTCTAAAAGTAAGACTCCACTGTGATTTCTCTTTCTTGCTGACCTGCAGCTTTTGAAGCAACTCGTTTCTACAATGTGAGTGAGAACAGCCCCTTAGCTCGGGAGCTGTGTGATGGGCCAACGTGCAACGAGGTGGAGAGCTCAGCTAGCCAGTGGGTTGGTAAGTTGTACAAAAAGCAAGCAGATTCTGGAAAGCGGAGCCTGCAGGCACAGTCTGGGAGTTCAGAACTCAGTGATATTTAGAAAAATGTTCTATTTCAGTTTGTGTTGATAGAAGGTTTACAAATGTCTGTGTGAGAGCAGCAGTAAACTTAGGACAGCCAAAAAGAGCGATGTATTCTGCTCTCCAGTCACAAGAGTGACTGCTCTTATTTGCTTCAGAGGCAAGATACGGTGTGTAAATGTGGGCACCTGAGGAAAGTGAGCTGTTTTAATAAACATAAAACTCTTCCAAATGCAGCTTAGTTTTCTTTCTATGAAATACCTTGTAGCAGAGTTGCTTGATTGACTGAAAGAAGATCAAATAAATACATTGAACAGTGACAGGATTAACTTGTCTCAGAAACAGTAATCTCTTTCCTATCCTGTATGTTACTGAAAACTGGGAGAGTTGCACTATCCTTTGCCTGAAATTCAGTGTGAAAGTTTCTATAGGAGAAGAATGCCTCACCTTTCCCTTCCCTATACTATACAGTAATGTTGCTTTGGATGTTTCTGTTTACTTTTCAGGCTTTTCTCACTCTGGGCCATGCAATAACATTTTTGGATGCTTAGAGGATGAGTATTTTGAGCAGTGCATGTGTTCAAGAGACTGTGGCTATGATGGGGATCCTGTATGTGGGTCAGATGGACAGATCTACCAGAACCATTGCCAAATGGAAGTAGCATCGTGCAGGAATAATACAAGGATAGAACAGATCCCCATGTCTCAGTGCTCTAACTGTAGGTTTCATTCAGTTGGGTATTTTTTTTTTTTTTGTTATAGTCTAGCTGGGGAGCACTACAGATGTGTAGTAGGGAGAAGAGGAGAATTTGTTCATTTTTCTTATATATTTACAGCCAAGAACTTGCCAGAAGAAAGGGAGACAAACTCCCATACAGCTGAGCAACCCAGTGTCCAACAAACTCCAGCAGGTAATATTTGCATCACCTTGTGTGGCAGTCCTGATTCTTTCAGAGTTGTTTGGAATAAAGGGCCTTAGTGAGCAAAAACTTTAAGGTCATGAAGTAACCAGGAATTTGGCTGCTCATTTTATTTGGTGCTTATATTCATACTTTTTTTTTTTTTTTCCAAGACTGGTGTCAAACTTGCTCATGGCTCACAATAAATCTCACCAAGAAGCAGTGGAGGGTCAATAGAATAGCTTGTTTCGTGCTGTTTCTAGTAAATAAAGTGGACTAGATTTTTCCTGGCTGCTTTCCACTCATTAATTTTCTTCTGGCCTCTAACTCCCCACAACGAATCAGTAAAAGTTAATTCCTCATGAGAGGTCTCCGTGCCTTCCCCTGTGCATGTCCTTCCTCCATGTCCTCCTTGTGCACCACAGTTCAGACCACCGTATGCTCAACATGAGAGATGTTGTCCTTTGCCCATTCTCCACTCTGCAGAAGTTGATGAGTATTTTTTTTAAGGTGTAAGTGCACGGGGAATGTTCCATCGTGACCTATTTCTGTAGGCCATACAGTCTTAGTGTTTTAATTTTCCCTCCCTTGTTACTGGACTTGATGTGTATCAGAATGCTGTCTGCTAGAATAATTGAAGTGAATGCCTCTTTCAGAGCAGTGTTTCTGAAGTAATCTGCATTGAACTACCTATGAGGCATAACCCTCAGGTTCTGTTTTGAGCAGACAAAAGCAATGTGGGTTCAGTGGGCTCCCAGTAGGATCAGAAGTGGCAATTTAGATCTTGTGCGTGTGGCATTTTCATACACTTTAGATTAATAACCATGTGTGCCATAGGGATGTGCTTATCAAAGCACAAATGTTATGAGCTTGCTGCATTCTAGGATATGTAGGTGCTGAAGAGATCTCTTGGAAGGCAGATGCTCATCTGAAATGAGCTGTCTGAGCAGCCATGGCAGAGTGAGCATTCAGAAATAAAAGACTAAATCCTGTATCAGGAAAAGCACCCAGCATGTGATTTTCATTAATCCTCTGTGCTCCTCTCAGGTCAACCACAGGGTACATGAATCAAAGTTTAACAAATGAATGAATCCCTCCTTATGCATGGGTTTCCTTTGGACTCACTGGTTTGTTAGCATTGAAGCATGAGATTGGTTTAAGTCGACTCAGGTGCTCTGGGTTTCTAGTGAATGTTCTGATGAGCTGTGTCTAAATCTGTGATTTCCTAAAGGGATGCAAAGCTCCAGGAGCCAGATCAAGGTTAGGGCAGGTTGATGAAGCTGCTTCAGTGTGTTAATCTTCAGGAAATGCCATTTTCTTGCAGAACCTCGTGGTGGTTTTATTGTCTGATGTGCTTCTGCATTTGCCATGTGATGTGTGCAGGCTCAGCTTGGTCTGACTGATGCTTCCATTGTCAGGTCTTGCCTATGTTAACTCAGCAATGGAAACAATCCTTCCAGCAAACAGTGGCGAACTTTGTAATGTATTTGGGCTCTCTTCTGCAGACAGACTTACAGTATAGTTCCATACATGCCACTGTGTTTGCTAGAATAAACTACAGCTTGAGAGTTACACTGTTATGGTAAATAACTATATGGATGTCCTCTTGATATAGAGGGAGGTTTAACAGGACCCAGCTGTAATGAAAGCCAGCTGGACACACTCATGGCTGAATTCTCTTCCTCAGCTGTTTCTCACAGGTGATCTGCTGAGACTCAGAAATGAAACAGGTTTTTTTCATGAGCAGTATGGACTGCATATAAGTATTGCAGCTCTGCTGGAATGCTTTCACAGCCTGTTCCGGGCATTTTGGTTGAACAGAAAGCTCTTGAAGCAGTATTTTGGTTGCTGAGTGGATTATTAGCAGCAGCACTCGGTGGTTTGGGTGCTGCTGTTCTGCTGTGCTCTGTGCTTTCCTGAGCAGGCATTCCCCCAGCTTTGTACTTTCTGACCACCCCCCATAGCACAGCTGGAGCTGTATGATTTGTACAGCTCTGTTCCAGCAGCCAGGAGGTCCAGGAGCTGTAATCAAATTCTTGGTGGTATTATGATTCTTTAATTTGGTGTCATCATTATTATTTAAGAAAATGCTCTCGCCCATTGCTGGCTTCCAATGGGAATGACAGGGTGAGCTCTGTTTCCAGGTGGAGTCATCCATGCAACACTCCCTGGCAGACACAGAGCTCACAGCAGTGCTGTTCTTTGAGGACTGATGGAACTGGCATTGGGCCACTTTTCCTTTCACCCCATCACTGCTCAGCAAACATTGGCTTAGGCACAAACATTTGGAGATGGGACAGTGATTTGTATGCAACAGGAAATGTCGGCCTTTCATCTTTGCTTTGACTCCAACGCTGCATTCCTAAGAAAAGTGAGGTCTGTGATGTTAATTCTGTCCCTGGTGGACAGCAATCATCCATTCATAGAGCATAGAGCAGCCTCATGATCTGGCACGTTCTCACTCAGAGAAGGCCAAGAAGTGAACACAGACTGACTGCTTGCAGGCAAGTGTTCCCTTGCCTAGAGCTGTGCCTGTTGCTGCGAGGGTGTGGGAGGCAACAGGAAAGCCTTCAAATATTTTATTTCTAGAGAACAAATGTTTTCAAAGGCCTTGACAAGTGTTCCCCTCATAAAAATTTGCTTTATTTAAGGAGAACATTTCCTCTCGCAAGAAACTGTGTTTCAGTGATTGCTCTAATCCAAACCAAAGCAGTGTGTGTAGAAAGCAAACTGGTGAGACAAAAAGCTGAACTGGCTCGAGGCACAGCTTAGAAAACAAGGATCTATTGATATTCCTTGAAATTGCATCTTGCAGCCTTACCTCTGGACTGTGGGTGATTGCCCACCACTGAGGTACAGATCTTCGTGGTTGGATATGCCCATTTCTGTCTGAAATGCTAAGAGTTCTAGCAGATGCATCTCAGCTAGATTAGGCTAAATGAGGAGTGAATGCTTTCATTGTAGGATCCAGGTCTGCTGTGCCAAAATCTTTGTTGTTATTGATCTGGAAACAAATCTCCCTCCTCCAACTGTACTCTTCATCACATTCACTGGGTAAACTGTACATGTAAATGTGAGCAGTGCAGTGCTCTGTTGACTTGTGCAGCCTCTGATGCTCATGTGGCTCTTGAGTTGTCTCCCTAATTGCCATTCCTCCCCTCTAATGTCATTCCCCTTTTCTGTGCCGTAATATGTGATTCTTTAATGCAGTTTCTGTCTAAAGCACAACCATGATTTCCTTTCCAGCTGAGGAAGGCCCTCCACTGCAGTTGGATCTGTCGTATTATTCCTATGAATATGACCCGGACCCCTACGCCTCTGAAGCTGATGTTTTTGAGATTGTGGCAGAACTGACAACAGCAAGCACGATAAGAGAAGCAGACAAGATTCAGGAAGTGGTGACCACCATAGAATGGTGAGCTGGGGATTGTAAATCTGATCTGAGAGTCATAGCACAGCCATGCATGTGTTGGCTCAGATGTGTTTGCTAGGACAACGTGTGAGTCTTCATACCTGGGTGTTTCCATTCTGAGGAGCTTTAAGCTTTTTGCTGCCCAGCCTTGGGAGTGTTTCACAAAGTTACAGAATGGGAAAGTGACTTTTTCTTTTATTGTATTCTCTTTTCAACAGAAATATATAATTTAAATCGAGAGAAGAGGCTCAGAATCAACTCCCGTATGAGTTTGTTCCAACAGATGACCTGCTGCAGAACAGAAACTGAATGATGACTACTTCCTGATGCCCTCAGAACTGTAGGCTTTTCTGCCCCACGGGGAGATCTGGAGCACAAAGGGGGACACTCAGCATTATTCTTCTGTCAATTTTTCTGCCTTTTGTGCAACCTCTTAGGAATACTACCAAGGATGGAAGGCCAACGTGCTGTGCCCTCTAGGTGAGAAAAATAGGGGTTGGGATTCAAACCTATAGGCCATTTTCAAGTGTTCTCTCTATTATCAGGATACTGCAACTGCCATTTCCTAGCTACATTTAGAAGCTAAGTCCAAGCCTTGTGCTTAGCTAAACTGCTGTTTGAGGAAAGATGGCTGAGGAGTTTTCTCTCAAATTATAATAATAAAAATCAGTGTGTTTTGCTAGTTATGACATAGCAAGAGGCTAATCATCTTCCCTAGCCTATAAACCTACTGCACCCATAATTATGTCCTGCAAGAAGAAAAACTGCACTATTATCTCCATGCTGTTGGGCGGTTTTACAAGAGAAAACTGAAATCCAGGGCTGAAAAGCTTCGGGTGAGGAGTTTGCCAGCCATGACAGCATCTGGTGGATGAGCCCTCTTCATTTTGCACTATGTGCTGCTTGAGGGCTGCTTGCAGCCTTCTCAGCTCTGCAGCCCCTTTCCTCCTTGTAACCCTGGCATGAAAATAAAGCTGACCTGAGGCACAGTTCTTTTAAATGCTTGCCTGTCTTCACCAATCACTGTAATTCTGCTCCCACCAGGACCTCCATACAATGTCTTTTCTGGATATGGTGATCTATTTGTAGGCCCTGGGGCTGCTGGTGGCACAGTGGCTGCACTCCCTTAGCCTGACCTGTCCCAGCAATATGATAAAACTAAAAGCTTTGTTTCCAAAATGCATTACTTTTTGTTGTTGTTGTTGTTGTTTCCCTTCCTGCCTGGAGCAGCATTGTTCTCTTTGGAAGAACTTGATTCAATTGCCTGTTGCAAAATACTGTTCATATTCTATCTTCCCACTTCTATTGTTAAGAGGACCCAGAGTGGGGTGGGAACTCCTTTTGAGTGTTTTGTGGTGAATGGAAACAGGAAAAAGCCCAACCCCATTCATTTTGGGGGCTTGCTTACACAGCAACACTGACAAGAATATATCCCAATATAGACATGCCATTCCAGAATACAGGCAGTTTTATTCCAGGTGTGTGTAGTTGTAGCAGAAGTGCTGAGCAGTGATGGAGCACCTGGTGGGAAGGCAGGGCCAGCCCAGCTGCCTGAAATCAGTGCACCTGAGTGAGTGGGAGGGGTGGAGCAGGATCCATCCCTTCCCAGCCCTCATTTGGGGGTCAGCAGCGGAGGTGAAGGGATCTTGCTGGAGATCTCTGCATATCTGAGGCCTTCCCAAGGTGAGCAGATGCTTTCTTTTATTTCTGTGCCTATAGCTGTTGTATTTGAGCAAACCCTCACTGGCTGCAGCCTGGGACCTTGCTGCTCTGCTGTTGTTGTTATGCTTTCCATTGAGTTACGAAAGTTCCGCAGTTTCCAGTCCTTTGTGCCTGGGGCTAGATGCTTGCAGAATGTAACTGATGTGATGAAGGTCTGGCTCTGAAAGTTCTCAGGAGTTTTAGAACCGCTCTGTGAAGGTGGAAGCCTTCCCAGCATCAGGAGCCTGCTGCTCTGAGCTTTCCTACAGGCTCTTGCCATTGCTGCTGCCCACGTGTACCCGCTGCTCCTCAGCAGATTTTTGCCACGTCTCAGTGTGCATTAAGAGAGTGTCCTCGCTGTGTCCCCACTGTGCAGTGGAAGCACTGGCAGCTGTGTTCTTGTCTGGCAGGTAAATAAATACCTTTAAACTCAATTCCATCTCCTGTAAGCAACTGGCCTGGCAGATGCTGGCTATTGTGTACACACAGCCTGAGTCAATATTTATCCCCTGGGTAAATAGCAGACCTGGTATAAGCTGGGATTTTTTTCTTCTTTTTCCTGGCTATCAAACCTGCACAGTACTAACCCTGCTGCTCACTGGTTCCAGCTTCTGCTGCTCAATGCTTTGAGTTGGAAGAATAGGGCATTGTGGTTCTGTCAGTGTGACTATCTGCCCTGGGAGGATGGGACCTGTGCTCTGAGTTCTTCAGCATCGAATGCTCTTTTCCTTTCTGGGTTTAATTTCCCTATCTTTGATAGTTTCAGAAAGGCATTTGAAGTAATTTCATACTGGTGCTCTCATAGATCCTTGGGCAGTCTGACTGTCCCCACTGGGGGTGAGGTGATGAAGGGGTTTCAGCTGAGTGTTAAAAGTGACTTCATTTTCCTCACACTCTGCATGTGTAATGTACTCAAGTTTCAAGAAGTTCCAGATTAGTGCTAGCTAAATAATTTCTGTTAGTGCCAGCCCTACAATCTGGCTTTGTTCTGTGGGCTCTTTGAGGCACTTTCAGGGCAATTGTTGCTCTTTCTCCTCTTCATGGCTAGGAGAGTGGGTTCATTTGTCCCTAAGGAAGGGACAAACCCGGTGGTGGAAAGCCAGCAAGGACAGCAGAGCTGCTGCTTTGGGCTGTGAGTTGGTTGTGGCTTAGAGATGTGTGCCTCCCTCTGTTAGAGAGATGCTTCTCTTTTCCTTTCTCTGATGGTCCTTCATTGCAAAAGGAGAAAAATACTGATGAGTTTGAGAGACAGATTCCTGCTTACACCAAGTTATGTTTCTGAATAGCTACAGCAGTGCTAGTTATTGGTGACCTTTTGCTTGCAACCCTTTCAATGAAATTAATATTTATATATTTGTAACTGTACATTATGCAGAGTAATCATTACCACGGTATTTATTTTAAAGCAATAGTTCTCTTGTCCTTTCTTGTTTGGGTGTTTTGCTCTTAGCTCTTTCCCTTCTTTATAATCAGCCTCAATAGGAAAAAAAACTCAGAATGTTCAGCTTGCTTGAATAACAAACAGAAACGACAGCACTTGCTTTGCTAATGCTGACAATTGGTATTTAATGCGGGGTAACCTGGTTTCCATTACTGTTGACAGATGACCTATTTGGAAAACCTCACCTCAGTTTGTTGTTTCTTTTCCTGCTCTGTTTGGTTTTCTGGTGCTTGCTCTTGCTGTCAGTGGCAGTGGTCCTGGCTGCACTGCCTCTCCTTCTGTAGCTGCCACGTTGTGCACGTGCACTGCTGCACACGTAGGAGATAGGCTCCAGTTTTTCACCTCTGTTCCACCCCAGCCGTACACGTAAGCACACGGTTCTGTGAGCATTTCTTTCTGTTTTGTTCACATGCATCTTAGCAACTCTGAGCCCAGAAAAGGGTTTGTTTTAGATTCTGGTAAATATTTTTATTAAAAACTGATTTTAAAACAATCTTTTCTGTCTCTTTATTCACATTATAGACTGTAAGGTTGTTTGGTTGCAGAGCACAGTCCTGGCTGTACCAGGAGAACTGCAGAATTCAGGAACTCTAAGGGAGTTTGTTTCTCGTTTTCTACCTTGCTCTTTCTTGGGATGTGCCCAGAGCTGAGCTGGCTGTGTTCTGACAAGTTTGCAATGGGCTCCAGGGTTGGGTAATGAGCCTGATGACCTGTTTTATAAAAGAAAGCTCTTGATTGTGTGACATGAAGCAAAAAAAAATGTCTTGAGTGTTTTCTCAATTCCTTCTTTAATATTTCCCTTCAAGGGACATACTGCAGTCTTGGCCTTAAGAAGTTTTGGATAGCAAAGGCCATTAGCATCAACAGAAAGGAATTGGCTTTGTACGCTTATGACAGTGAGCTGCCTTTACTGTGGTGATGATTCTCAGTCAAGCCAGCAATGTAACTGCTAGGAAAATCAGTGCTCTGTGTTCTCTTGACAGAGTATTTTAGTTCAGACAATGAGTGCCTTCTCTGTAAGTACCTCCTAATATTTTTTTGAAATGTTTAGAAATTGGTTATGCAAGTACCTGTTCTTCTTCAGTTTTAGGTGAAAGGAATGTGTGTTCAGAGACAGCAAGGAAGCCAGTAGCAGAAAAATAAATAGAAGGTAGATAGCAACCAGCTCCCAGCATGCACTATAAGCAGACCTGGATGTACTAAAAGCACCCCTGGCAGTGTGCAACCAGGTGAGGAGGCGTGTGCAGAGTCTCAGTCACAGATCTAGATGTGTTCAGCACTCAACATCCCTCGAGGAATGCTGTGGCCTAGGTTGATTTGGTTGTAGCCATGTGGACAGAAGAACGTGGCTCTTCCTTCCAGGGATTTGTGTACGGGGAACTGCTTCTTGGTGCTCTGGATGAAACTTCAGTCCCAGTACTTAAATAACGAAGTGCTGTCGTCGTGCTATCCCCAGGGTGTGTTGGGAGTGCAGGCAGCTGGGATGGAGACTTAAACCAGTGACTCCTTGGAGCTCTTCTGAGGGAGTGTTTCTTTGGAG
This sequence comes from Callipepla californica brunnescens, assembly GCA_023055505.1. Lineage (NCBI taxonomy): Eukaryota > Metazoa > Chordata > Aves > Galliformes > Odontophoridae > Callipepla > Callipepla californica. Next base: position 666,973 of record JALIRH010000043.1, on the reverse strand, counting down.
GTTTGTAAGGACGTGGTGGGGATTTTGCTGCGATTGAAGAATCTGCTCCTCACCTTCTCCCGGAAATCTTCTGACACGTAGTAGTAGACAAAAGGGTCAGCGCAGCTGTTGAAGGTGCTGATGGCCAGGCTCACCATGTAGCCCACGTACAAGCTGCCGTACAGCTTGCAGTGATAGCTGGAGTAATGGACAAGGAGGAGAACGTTGCTGGGGGTGTAGAAGGCCACGAGTGTGAACAGCACGAGAGCTGTGAGCTTCATGGAGTGGGAGTAGCGCTTCCCACTGCCCAGGAGGGCTTGCAGCACTGAGCAATAGCTGAACAGCATCACCACCAGAGGAGTGAGGAAAGCACAGGCGATGAGGCAGACGAAGTAGTAGAAGTAATACCCATCGTCCTCCTGCCTAGGGAGAACATCGTGGCACAGGGTCATGTCTGCTCTGTACAGGGGGTATGACTGCTGCTGCAGGGTCAGGGGCAGGGTGATGCCAGCTGCACAGAGCCAGACAGCAGCGCAGACCCAGGCAGCAAAGGCAGGAGTGCGAAAAGAGCGTGAGAAGAAAGGATGCACCACCGCCAGGTACCGGTCCACACTGATGCACGTGAGCAGCAGCACTGAGCAATACATGTTCCCATAGAAGAAAGCCGTGGTGACCCTGCACAGACCTTCCCCAAAGGGCCAGTTGTTCCCAAGGAAATAGTAGGAAATCTTGAAGGGCAGCACCGATATGAGCAGCAGATCTGCTGCAGCCAGGTTCATCAGGAAGATGGTGGAGGTCAGCTTCTCAGCCCTGGTAGCCAGAACCCAGAGGGCCAGCCCGTTGGAGGGCAGCCCCAGCAGGAAGACCAGGCTGTAGAGGCAGGGGATGAGCAGCACCGTGACCCCGCTGCTCAGCTGGGAGCGAGCGGCCTCGTGCAGCAGCAGGTATGTGACATTGTCTATCGTTGCCTTTTCCCCAGGGATGGCTCGGGGGCACGGTGCGATCTCTGATGTTGCCTGCTCGCTGGTGCTGTTTTGAGAGTAATCTGTGGGTGCAAATGCAGTCTGTTACTTGCTGTGCATGTTAATGCTAGCGCTTTGCAGAGCAGGCTTGACCCATGATGTTTACACTGAGTTCTAAGGCACTACGTTTTGCTTTGGGTTCTTGGCAATGAGAGCATTAAAATGCTGTTGTGTCATGGGAAGAATAAGCTGACATGGAGTTAGTGCAGCAGTGACCACCAGGAGCCTTTACTGCAAACTGACATGTCTGTTCTGCTCTGCTTCTCATCACTTGTAGTTGCTATGGAGCATTGGTACCAGGCACAAACCCTCTGCCCAACTTTCAGAGTCCTAAGGTCCAGGGCCACTCCAGTGTAAAGCTGTGGCTGTGAGAGCTTAATTTTTAGCTGAAGTTTTTGTTTCAGGTGCTCTATTCTACTCCTCTGTTTCTTTCTCTTGCTGCTTTGTTCCACACTGATTTTAATTCCCCTTCCTCAAGCATCTTCTATCTCCTCCTGTTTCAAGATCCCCAAGAACTCATTTTGGAAATCCCAAACCTCCTGTACTTTAAGAAGCAGTTTTTACCCAAAGATGCCTACTCACCATCGTAGTCCGGCGCAGCCAGGCTCAGTCCCCATGCAGCACAGCACAGCGTGAGCCGGGGTGCCAGCCACGGGCTCCTGGAGGTCCCCATGCTGCTGCAGGAGCTGTGCTGCTGGGAAAGGTCCTGAGAGTGGCTGTGCTTACGCATTTCCTCCTCATAGTCCTTAACACTCGGAAGCACCAGGCTCATCCTGTCACGGCATCTCCAGAGCCAGCGAGGTCTGGGCAGAGACGTAGCTGTGGGGACGCACGCATCCAGACCCATAGGGATCGTTTATCAGAGCTCGAGTGACTCATTTGGGCCCCCTCCCTGCTCTGTGCTGTTCCTGAAAATAACAAAAACGGTCACATTTGACGCACTTTGAATTTGGTTTGGTGTGTAAACCTCACTGGGACTCCTCTGGGCTCTGTGTCCCCATCCTTCTGCTCAAGAGGGATCCGAGCAGCTCTGAGCGGTGCTCAAGGTCCTTTCCCACAGTGGTTCAGTGTGTTTGGAAAATGTTATCCCCACACGTGGTTACAGAGTGCTGGAGGGCTGCAGCCTTCCCAGCTCCTGGGGCTCTGTCACATTGGGACAGTTCAGGGTTTGGTTTTTGCCCCACAGTCTTCTATGTTGGGCTCAGCCCGCCACAGTTGTGTTTCTTTATTTCTGATCCTGCTTTTCTCCATCCTTGATCTTGCTGCAGAGGTTAATTAAAGGCCACAGGAGGTAGATCTGTTTGCATCTGAAGGAAGCAGCACCCTGTGCTGTGATGCATGGAGATAAGCAGTGAGCTCCCAGCCCGATAGGGACATGGTGCTTCCGCTGATAGGCAGGAGCTGGGAGAGCAGAGCCCTCCCATGGCTGGGGAAGTCTCTGTGCTTGGGCAGATAATGGTGAACTGCAGCCACTCGTGCCCACACAGAGCTGTGTTTTTGCAGAGATGTGTGGTCTCCATCCAGCTCCCCCAGGAGAGCAGAGCACTCCCTGTTCATCACCACCCGCTGCCTGCATGGAGCTGTGGGACCATAGGATGGCTTAAGTTGGAAGGGACTGCAAAGGTCGCTTGTCCAGCCCTGTGGGTCTGGTTTTCCAGCCCTGTGGTTCTGGGGAGCTGCAGGAGGGACTCCTCATGGTGGCAGATGTTATCAAGATCTATTGCTGCTTGGTTCCCTCTTCTCCACCTCCTTGGGAGCAAAACGCCCTTCTGTGATTTCACACAGAACTGTTGGGAGAGTCCCAAATCCTCTCCCTTCACCTTTGTGAGCCCTTCCCAGCAATGAGGGCACAGTGTGGGGTGCCGGGTCGGGGCTGCTGCTCCATGAGGTAAGGATGGAGCTGGAGCCCGGGCAGTAGGAATTGTAAATTTGGTTTGGCAACCTGAGGAGCCAGATCGTTTCTTTTTCTTCAGCTTATGAATGGCCTCTTCTGTGAAGGCTGCAAATCCGAGCCTGGCTGCTGTTTGATGAGATTCCTCTATTCCAAGGAGAAAATGATCCTATTTCCTTTGCTTTCACCGTATTCCCACATCCCTGTGCTGAGCGTGTGGAGAGGTGGGGTTCCGCTGGCAGGGACAGGGAAGATGCAATGTTAGATGTTTTGCTTTTGTGATTCTCTCAGGATTTATGAACCATTACAACATGACTCATGCGGCCACATATTTTCCATGCCTCAACCAGGATCCTTTCCATGCTCTGTATGCAAAAAATTAGCCATAATCAGGTTCAGATAGTGTGCAAATCACAGCCCTGCTTCCTACAGCTGGGTCTCTGGAGTGGAGCAGGGAGAGGTTATTCACTGCTCCATCCTTCATTTTTCAGATGCTGTGTGATCTTCAGTGATTGCTTTAGATGCAGAACAGCTTGCATGAAAATTCTCATGCCAGAGGTTTGTCACAGCTTGTTAACATCTCATGTGCTCCCTTCCCTGTGGGGTAATGGTTTTGTTTGAAAGCTGTTTGTTGTGCAATAGGTATCTCCTGTGAGAAAGTGCTCTTTGCTTCCACAGCACTGAACCCTGAGCATGTAGGACTGGAACACAGGGGAAGGATTTTAGAGCTGTGAGGAAGGGTACGAGCAGCACCTGCCCAGCCCCAAACATTGCCTTTAGGGCCTGCTTGATCTGACTTTGGGACTTGGATGCTCATAACAGGGGTTGGATTCCTGCTCTGTTCCAGCAGCTCAGCTGCAAAGCAGCAGGTGTGAAGAGAGAGCTCTTGGTGCAGCTGAGCCCTGCCTGGCTGAGCTCATCTTCCTGCTGCACAATGAGAGGCAGCAGCTCGGGGCAGAGCCAGCAGCACGCGGCGTTTCCACTGTTGTCAGCACAACCTCACATTTTCCATGAATGCAATGCTGCATTTCCCAGCCACTGTGTGTGTGTGAGCATCGCGGTCTTAACCAAATCACAGCACAGAAAACCTCCACTGAGCACAAAATTAGGGTCCTCTCAGCCTATTCCTTCTTCCTCCATCCCTCAGCCATGAAGCTGTGTCACTGCCCCGTGGCTGCGCAGTTGCTGAGAGCTCTAATAGAGTTTGGCAATGTCAGCTCGAGGTGTCCCTGCAGCACGGGACCACCTCCAGGAGCACTCTTGTGTGTGAAATGCACTGTGTCCTCTGGGACATCACTGCCATCATTGTAGTCAAATTATTCACAGTGTTTATTCAGCAGAGGATTGTTATCGAGCAGCAGTGTGGGTCCCTGGGAGCCAGTGCTGCGCTGCTCAGAGTGGAGTTGCCCTTTGTTATGGCAACGGAAGTGTTGAGGATGATGTAAAGGAAACTCCTATCAGATCTGGGTCACATCACTGCAGCTCCATTTGTGAACTCCACACATCCATTTGTGTGCAGAGCTCCCAGGGAATGCAGCTCAACATGTTATTACCCAGGAATTCGGGGAGGTGGAGGGAAAGGCGGCGGGTGGGGGTGGTTTTCGTGGTTGTGCTGTCTTAACCTGGAGCAGATGTGCTGATAGATTTGGGAACTGCACTCGTACTGCTGAATGGAGCACATGAGCAGCTGTGCTGGGCCTGGACCTTGGTTTGTGCCACACCTCTCGTGGCAAAAGTGCTGCTAGAAATGAACCCATGCTCAGAGCTGTGCGTTACTGGCTCTGTGGGCTGCTTTCTTTTGGAATCTACTACCACGTGGAACAGCACGGAGGTGCTCCGGCAGTCCTGGCAGTGCAGGGTGTGCAGGGCACTGCCTGCCCATGCAGAGCTCCCACTGCCTGGCACCTAGGAGACCTTTCCCTTTCATGTACACAGTACACGATCAGTTTAGGGATTTGCTGCCTGCTGGCAGTGAGCTGGCACACAGTGAGCTGCTCCCTGCAACTGCTGGAGGGCAGAGCCACGCAGCCTTCCCACTGCATTTTTCTACCATTTGAAATTCGGTTTCAGGTGCAGAACAATCAGTTCTGGGGGTTGTCAGAAGGTTTAAATTAAACCTTGAGCCCATTTGGAACAGTGAGACCTGCAGACTTTTAAAATCAGTATTTTATTTGACTTGAATGTGCAAATAAATATATATATATATAAAAAAAAAAACAACCTACATTCAAAGAGCTGGCAAAGCAATTATGAGCCCAAAAGCAAAGATCCTTCAAAAAAATGGAAGAACAAACTCTTGATCCAGGGCTGTGCTCGCAGATGCACAACAGCTGAGCTGAAGCCCTCAGCTCCCAGCCCTGTGCTGCCCACTTACCCCAACCCTTCACATCTGCTGCTGCCACTGCTTCGCTGACAGCAGAGCGACGAAGGGCCGCGCTCTGTCGTAATCTGTTCAAGATTATAAATTAAAAGTTTACAAAATAAGGATGCTCAAAAAGACCTGAAGTACACTTAAAAATGGGGAGATAGAACAGGATGGCACGCGGGTGTGACACCCCCACACGCTGTGGGACACCTGGAATCAAATGCATTTTAAGCCACGAGTTGCAACCTATTGTCTAGTAAACATTTTTCTGCATCGTAAAACCTTAACATTTGGCACAGTTATCATCTCCACTGCAAGACAGCAGAGAGGCAAACAGGACTGAGGTGCACTTTGTAGAGCAGACTGGAAGAAAAAGGGATGCTGCCCCTCCCCACCTCGCTCTCCCATATCTATGTGGACAGTGTCCTCTGCCTGGTACTGCAGGAGCAGGGGAAGAACCTCCAGCTCAATGCAGTAACCACAACCCAACAGAGGCTCAGACAATGAGAACATGAGTTCTCGAGAAGCTCTCCACTGGCAGGGGTTGTGCAAGTGGCCACAAATGCCAGAGACTGGCCTCCTTCACTCCCTCCCACAGATTGATTTGCAAACAAGACAAAGAGTACAGTTTTGTACTAAATGTACCCCAAAGGCCAATTTTTCTATGGTCAAGGGAGAAAATTGCAAAACCCAACACTGTACAGTGGAAATAACCCAGTACAAACTCTACAGGCTGCTATTTAGGTCTGGCAGAAATGATAACCTAAAATCAAAGCCACAAAAAAAAAAAAAAAAAAGTATCCAGGTTGGGGGGTTATTCCCTCAAAAGCCATGAAAAGCTGGAGGGGGAGCTGAGGGAGGCTGGGCCTGCCTCAAGACACAAGGTTTGTTGCACACTCCAGGACAGCGTGCTTGCCTTTGGCCCCCAAAAACAACAGCAAAGTCACAGTGGGGCTGCAGGACAGGCACAGCTGAACTTGCTTGACTTGGCACCATGTTCAGTCAGACAGCTGATGCAGTGTTCTGGTTACTTTTTTGTTCTCCTTCTATTTCAAAAAAAGCCTGGGTAGAAGTACGGATGGTTTGGTGGAAGAGCTCCAGTGGTTGTGGCTGGATCTAATCCTTCCCATTACAGACTTCCGTGTGTCGCTGCAAATTCAGCAGCTGTGCTGACCCAGCAGAAACAGCAGAATATCTGGGACAAAACTTCAGACGCAGAGCACTCAGTGCTGCAGGAGCTCCACCTGCTGCTGCTATTTCAGCGGTACAACGCAGCGTAACCAGAATGAGCACACACAGAGGAAAGCGAAGTGCCCGAGTCCGCAGTCCCCAGAGGCTGCCAGTCAGCATGCAAATACCAGAAACGATCAGAGCACACCTCGCAAGGGATATTCTTCTCCACGCACGCACTCCAAGCAGCTTCAGATCTGAGACGGCAGCCTGCAGCAGGTCAGCAGCTCCCAAAGCAAGGAAGTGTGCTCTGCAGGCGGGGCCGTGGGCTCAGCTCTGTGCCACGCAGTACCACGCAGTGCAGCTCAGCTCCTTCCCCTCAGGTCACGCTGCAGAATACTCGGTCGGTGAGCAGGAGTCAGTGATCCATGTCATTCACCCTTGTCTCAGTTCTGACATATTCACACAGGAGCACCAGAAACAAATGCTGCATTTGTTGCCTTATCAGCACACGCAGGTAAGGGAGCAGCCTGCAGCGAGGCCGGCCACCAGCGCCCTGCTGGCACCTGGAGGTGACACTGAAGAGCTCTGCAGGCTCCAAGACGGCACGAATTCAGGAAGACAGGGCACGCTGAACTTTTCAAAGTAGAAGCAGCTGCCAGCATTTGCCAAGCACCAGCCAGCTCCTCCTGTCCCACAAAGCCAGCAGTGGCAGATTGCCTGGCCCGCTCGTTCTGTGCTCCTGTGCTGGCTGGTCAGCAGTGGCCTAAGGCTAGGAAACTACTAAAAAGTGTGTGGCAATGCCAAGAGCCCTCTTCCTTAAAGCTGTTAGGGGTCTTCGTGATGACTGGAGGATTACACTGCAAGGAGACAAGTCTATGCCATACGGAAAATACATTATAATCCAAAGTAAAATGCTGTTTGGATAAATACCATTAATACATACATTGCATTCCCACCACTATTCTCAGAGTAAATGTGTTTCACCAGCAAGTCCCAGGCACAGATCTCCTCATGGTGAAGCTGGACGGCGGCTGTACTGAACTCTGTATCTGTTCACAGGGACTCCATGGACGTTCACTGTCTCACAAGTTGTTTTACAGGGCACCATCTCCTCATCTTCATCTCCCATTAGCCAATCTTGAACAACATCTACTGCCTCCATGGTCACATTCTCTTCTAGCCATCTGTTGTGCCATTCTTCGAACTGCTGGTGGTGCTTTAACAGCACCATCGGCTGTACCTGAACACAGAACAATAAAAAAAAAATCACTGAGAGCCTTCACCTCTTTGTATGTCCAAGACAGGCATGCTCTGCAACACAGCACCAACAGAAAAGCCACCCAGTTGCCTTTAAAGACCTCCATTTCTTAACGTCTGCTACTCCCCTTTAAAATCTGCAAAGACTGCTAAGCCGAACTAAAGCACAGAACATTTCCTTGTCTCACCCGACAGAGAAGAATAACTTCTGGCCATAGTTTGCAGGAACTCAGCCACAAGTCTTCTCACCAGTACCTGTCCTTTGGCCGAAATCTTCTCTCTCTGCTACTGCTAAGCTACCAAGAGAGGAACAGCAGACGCACCTGCTTGGCTCTGCAGAGTGCTCCCCGCCTGTACATGTAATCCTCAGAGTTCATGATGAACATCATTTTGTGGGTGTTGAGTTTGAACCGACAGTCCACATTGCAGGCGCTCTCCACCCCGATCAGTCTCTTCCAGGAGCTCTTCACTTCACTCCGCAGAGCTCTCACTTGCTTACACTGCCACTTGCGAAATTTTTTTAGGTTTCTGGAACAAAAGAACGATTATGAAGCATCTGTCACGAGTTTTACCCACTCTCTTAAGCTGGTAGAGCCCACACCACAAGTATGAAATGTTTGCTTCCGCATTTAGTTTTCAGACTCGCAACAAACAGTTACAGATGGAAACAAATTAGACCTCAAACTCCCTCCAGAAAGGACTGCGTAGGCACACCCACTCCATCATGAACACACCTCAGTGCAGCGGTCATTAATTTTTTCTTCTGCATTCTTGTTCAGCACACTGAACTCCAGCAGCCCCTCTGGACCTCAGGGCTGAGTGCATTTCCCTAGTGCAGCACATCCCCCACAGTCACTGCCACACAGTCAGAGGAATTGGGACCAGCTGCCCCGGGTGTGACTCAGGAGAGGGAGGGAGCTCACCTTTGCAGAAAAACTGGTTTCAGTAAGAAGCCATCATTCTGGTTGTTCGGAGCTCCTTCTACCCCAACATACTGCTCCATGTAGTTAGCAAGGTGCTGCAAGAGAGACCAATTTAAAGTCAAGATTGCTCTCAAAACAAACACTGCAGCAAAAGACGAGTTTATTTCCAGCTGCTCTTCAAGAAGCTGCTGGAACCCCACCCAATCCCAAGATAATTTATCTTGGAATTGTTTTGTTAACATACACGCTCCTGTTAATGACCATACCTCCCATATAAGCTTATCCTCCTGGAATAATCTCACATTTGAGATCACAAAAGCTGAAAAGCATTCTTAGATATCTACTTTGTCCATGGTGCAGCAGACTTTCTATTACCTGGACCTCCACTGGATCTTCTGTTTGGGTTTCTTCTGTATCCAGAAGCTCAATAGTCATGATCACCTGTCCTTTCCGCTGCAGAAACATCACCTGGAATGAAGTGACAGGTGAAAGATGTTGGCCACATGGGTCCACAACAGAATGATGGATATTCAGAAGTCATTTGGACAACAAATGTAAGAACAGGAGAGGCACAAGCAACAAGGCTTTTCAGTAAGTCAGTATGCCACCTCACTGTGCTGTTTTTGTACCCCTCTCTCCGTATCGCTGTCTCTCAACACTGTGACCTTGGAGCTTTCAGACCCATTTCTCCCAGGTGAAGAGGTACAGTCACTTTATGAAGTTTCATGGCAGTAGGTTCTCACCTTGAAGCAGTTCTCATCTGCCATGCAACGTTCAGCCTTCCACTGATAGCTGGTCTCCTTTGCTGCCCGGACACACCTAGAGGACAGGTTACCTCCAGCAGCACCTCGCTTCCTTTCATTCAAGTAGAGTTCAACAACCTTCAAGCAGATGTCATCGCTCACTAGATGGTGAAGCTTCCATTAAAAAAGGGTAGAATTCAGTTAGCAAGCCTGGGCCAAGAGTTAACATCAGTGTTACGAAAGGACAACAAAACTCAGCATAACGTCCCACAAAGTACCAAAGTTTTAACTTCAGAGACTTTATACCCTTTATTTTCCCTTCCATTACTTCACAATACAAGGAACAAAAGAGTTCAAGGAGCTAATGTGCCTAACTGTATAAAAAATAACTACAAAAAAAAAAACCCCTACAATTAGAAGACAAATATTGTGCAGATTTAATTTACACATTTGTTGGAAGTTTTCTGAGTTCTTGCATTACAGGGTGCTGTGCAAAAGCTGTTTGACCTCCACAGAGCACAGTCATCAATCAAACTAATTACCTGGCGGACAATATTCTGCACCAGTTTGTCCATAGTAAAGCCAATATAGGCATGGATAGTGAACATCTCCCTTAGTGTGTCCTCATACTGTGTTGGGTCAATATTCCCATCCAGCAGACTCCTCACCATGTCCAGGAACGCAGGGTAGTACTCCTCCAGTTCCACTTCACCTGGGCAGAGGAAAAGAGCAGTCACTTACTACATGCAAGAGGAAAAGTGAAGTCGGGAGGTGTACAGGACAGCACTCCTCGAGAACCACCATGTTCAGTACTGGGAACACTGGGAGCTCCCTCTAAGTTGTGCTGACAGATTCCTTCCTCAAGCTCTTCTGTGGCTGCTTTGAGTGGTTAACTGTTTCATCAGAGAGCCCTTCACATTCTAAATCTAAGTAACATTTTAATACAAGACACTTCAGGAACATCTGACAGCTGTGAGCTTGTGGGATCTTATGAACTATGCATGAAAGCCCTCAAAGGACAAATTACAAACGAGCTGTCCTGCTAAATCAGCTGTATCTATGAACTGCAAACAGAGCAGAGGTTTGTACCTCTACGTTCCTTGCCTGCTGGTCTCAGTTACCCAGATATAAACAATCCAGCAGTAACAACCAGAACATAAAGAATGGACTGTGTCAGAGAGTATTCTTACTTGGTTGCTTCAGTCTTAGTTCCATGGCTGGATCATTGGTCTTTTCTTTCCTCCCCTCACAAAGGAGTTTCTCTCTCTCCTTTTCAGTCCGATATTCTAGAAGCTGCTTCTGTGCCTGGCGATAAATCTTTAGGAGCCTCGAGCACAGAGTCTGATGAAGGCGGAGGAAGAAATACCAGTTATTATTGACAAAGAAGAGACTGTAAACATCATCCAGAGTGTTATGGGGCTCAGCAGCTGTAACATCACAGAAGGTTGCTTTTGTCTCCAAAGGACTGCTTGGAGGCCCAGGCACATGCTTTTTCCGCAGCTCCGGAGTATCCAGGTTCTGCCCCTGATGGTTTTCTCTGTCTTCATCCGTTGATTCTTCAGAAATACTGTGCTCAGGGGGCTGGGAGAAAAACAGCTCAGGTATGAAGTGGTGCACTATCTGCCGAATGGTTGCTTGATCCTCCTTTTGGATGGTAGGCTGACGTTTTACATAATAGCTGATAAGAGACGCTGCATCTTCCAAAATCTGCTTATCTTCATAGATAAAGATAAGATGAGGCTCATTTGTGGATGAACTTCTCCCCTCTGAATGCTGCTCCTGATGCTGTAATCAAGAGATAAATAGATAAAGATCCTTCCACTCCATGCTCAAGAGCCATTCCTGCCAGAAGAAATAAGCCAGGATTAACACTACGCTTGGGTCAGTCATTGTTGACTTAGAACTCTTCAGAGCACCTCAAGAAGATCCAAGGCACGGAGTGAATCTTCACACGATACTATGAATGAAGGATAAACAGAATTAATTATTTGCTAGCATACATACCTCATCATAGACACTCTCAATTTCGTTCAGCAAGCTCTTGGAGCGCAAAGCTTTGGTGTCATTTTGTTTGAAGTTGACAGCCTGGTGGTCAAGGGACTTCAGGTAGGCTTTCTCATATTGCTCACGCCAAATCTTGTTGAAGCCCTGCTGGGCCTCCCGCCACTCCTCCTCCTTTGCTTTCAATCTGCATAAACGTACAATCTACTTCAGTGTGAAAAGGCATAAAGCACCTGCACTGGAGATATCTGTTCTTTACAACAGTGTCGGAAGCATTTTTCAATAAGCTACTGAAATATTTTAGATACTTCTAATGAGCTGCTAAGATATTTGTCAGAAGTAAACAAAATCTGCATTACTTCCTACTTCTGTACTTTAAGGAAGTAAGAAGTTACTCATCGGAAAAAACAGAGGAAAAATAAAGCACACAAAAAAACAGCTTTACAATCCTGTAATGGTTTCTTAAAGACACCAGGTGAGCATGGGAGAATGGGAGTTACCTCTTCAGAACAACTGGAACTGCAGTAACTGGGTTTTTCTTCAGGCTTTCAATGATTTCTGGTGCCTTGTCACCATAGATGCGATAGATGGCCCTGCGCTGGATCACTTCTGATGTTCCTCCCAAGCAGTCATCCAGCCGAAATTTTTCCTGATCCTCTTGAGTCAGCCGAGACAGCTTTTTCTGCACACTCTCCAGAACACGTATTGTGGCTAAATTGGTCTCCAAGACAACATCCAACTGTTAAGAGTCCACAAAGACACATTTTAAGAATGCTGACAGCAGGAAAATGGAGATGAGCAGTGCTCAGGTCTGCTGCCCACTGGGTGGAGCTAAGAAGCTCCAGCAAGGCTTCTTACAGACATGCTTTCCAGAACTGGACTCATGCCTAAAAGAACTATTAGAGTCTAAGTAATTGGGAAAACACCAAACTCTAGCTCAAACTAGAGAATACTAATTAATCTTCCAGTATTTGGCCAGTGATTAGTTCAGTAAGAAACCTCAGTGGTGAGAAGTTCTGCTTTCTGAGCTGGGAGAATGGAAGCTGAGTAGCAGGGGTACCTCAAACCGCTCATCCTCACAGCGGTGCAACTGTTCCTCATAAGGAGTCTTCTTGGAGCTGACAAAAGTTGAGTCTTCAGACCAGGATGGAAATGAAACCCAGGTATCATTTAATACCTGCAAGAGTGCAAAGACAACACTGAGCAATGCCTTAGGAGCCCAGAGCTGCTACAGGAGGTCTGACACTTCTCTCTTTTATTCTTGCACAGTTCTTCCTTGATCCTTGAATTTCTACTGGAAGTTTCAGCCTAGCTAACACTTAGCTAACGCTGTCGTGACTACTCACAGATAATTAAAGGTCTGCACAGAAATACATTAGAGTTCAAAAGCAGCTTCACTATCTTCTCTCAAAACAGAGATCATTACAGTAAAGGAGACAACAGGGAACAGTGGGAGTAGATGTCTGTTCCCCATGAGCAGTGCCCACAACACTGGCTCACAGTGCTCTTTCAAGAGAAACTGCTTCTGAAGCGTGAAGTCTGCTGCTAGAGAAAGGATTTCCATCCTATTAATGCTCTTTTCTGTCTATACAAATAAATTTGCATATGCACACACACCGAAAAGAGATTAAACTGAAAGAAATGACTTGAGATGTGTTCAGAGAAATCTAGTGAGCTGAATATGGATACTCTTATTTCAATAAACTGGATGAATTACTGATGCAAGATTAAAGATGGACAGTCAGAGTTAGAGAGGAATCCCCGTGCAGAAGCTGTACTACTATCTGCCCCATTTCAAATTGGGTTAAGTACAGTGTTTATACAGGGACTTAGTGGGTGATCCCAAAGTACCTCCTTGCAAATGGCTGTTCTTCCACTGCACTTTGGCTGCTGATAGGTTTTTGGGAGAGCACGGTAACTTGATCCAATGCGTTTGCAGGAAGCATAATCTATTTCCCGACTCATGCCATCCCCAGATCGGTCACTCAGTGGAGAAGCAAAAGAAAGCTCTTTCACACCAAGAAAGGACTTGAACTGTGCAAACAGCTCTGGAAATTTCCTTCAAAAACACAAATAAGCATTATCTGTGTTAATTCATTCTGATGGTTTTAGGGTGCTTAATACTTGATATAAAAATGGGAAATCTAAATAAACTCCTCCCCAAAATGCTCCTCAAGAGCTGTGATTTACACAGGTAAAGATCTACACGTGTTTAAAGATTCCAATTTTATTATTTCTCTTTGTGGATTAGCTCTGCATTGCTGGCATTCTACCTAGAAGGTATTTCTGATGTTGAATTCAAAGCTTCAGTGACAGAGTTCACGGTGCCTACCACGAACTAACAGAGCAAGGCTTAAAAAGGCCAATGCAGCAGAAATGGCAATCAGTGACTTACCCTAAAAATGGTGTAACCAGCTGGAGCAGCTCAGAGCCAGAGACCAACTCCTGGTTGAAGAGAGCAATGCAACGGAGAAAATTTTCATAGACTTCCTGACTCTTCAGCACCCTACGCACCTACAGTTCGGAAAGAAATTATCAAACCACTATGAATGCTACCTTTAATTAGTGTTCATATCTGTCTGAACTGTGGGTATGGAGAGACCAACCTCTACTTGCATTGCAACACAAAAAGAGATAATTCCCCAAAAGCCTCAGTTTCAAACAACAATTTAGTAGCTACGTGTAGTTACTATTATGAGGAAATACTGATGCAAAGTACAGAAAAACATGTGTCAGAGACAAGCATTGAGGAAAAGGTTAACAATCAGTTTCCATTCTTCCAAACCCATCCATTTTCTTTTTCCTCTGCCACTTGAAGTCAGGCAATTGCTGAGTGCTACCGCACAGATTAAATACAAAATGAACTAATTAATAACCACATTGGTGCTTTGCAATAAGCCAAGCACTGACCTTGTCAAAGAATGAAAACTCCTGCAGCGTTCCGTACTTTCCCACTGTTGCTACTGACAGATCTTTGGTACCTCTCAGTTTCATTTTCTTCTGTTAAAAGAACAATGAGTTATACTTAATATGTGGTCATCCAAATGCTACCAAACTCCACTCTGCTGACACAGAAGAGCTCTCTGCAAAGCCTGATAATTGGTGTTTCCCAAACAGCAATCCAGCATGGCTATGTCACGTCCTCCCAGCAATCTCTATCAAACGACTCCTGGCTAAGGAGGAGAAAACACACTCAGGAAGGATCACTTCAGGAAGAATTCCAGAGAAAGGTTCCTCTGCAGCAGTGATAAATTCACCCTTTTGGGGACCAGTACTCCACACCTAAGGGCCTGACACTCACTATTCAACTTGCTACTACGTACACTTCAGAATTTTAAAAGCTGCTTTCCTTGTAGATTATTATTCATAAAACAGTTTTGATTTTTTTTTCCTTGCATCTAACTTCAACGTCACCGCTCATTACAACTTCACCCAAGGAATTACACAAACAAAATGAGTAACATGAGGTCATTTGCAGAAAGATACCTTTGCTGGGCCAGACACAGGTCGCAGGAGCAGCGGCCTGGATCGCTTTTTGCTGTGTTCAAGATTCTTTTCATGCTCAGTTTTCTGGACACTATTCACTTCACATGGTCCATTTCCTGTGAACTGAAGAAAATAAATAACCGTTTCAATGCTCTCTCCTCAGTCTGTACAAATAACAAATGCTGTTTATCTGAACAGAGAGCATGCATTAAAGTGAGCTGTTTTGTGAAATTCCAAGCAGTGAAGAGAAGCAAATTTCACCTACTGTACGTTTTTCTGTAACGCATTCCACATATAAACAGGCAGCATTAAATATTCTGCCCTGCTCTAAGAATACACGTACCAAAGACCTTTTAGCCTCTGGAAGAAACTGTCCAAACTCAGACAGCAGATCCTCCTGTCCTCTGAACAGATTCGCTACTTCAGTAAACACTTCCTCCTCTGACATGCCTCGAAAGGGTCGACCTTTAGTGTTAAGCTGTTCCTTCTGAAAAGATATGCACAGATGTTAAACAGACACAAACACATGACTCACAGCAGCCAAAAAAATATACAATACAAACTTCATATAAGCATCAGACAGTCCAAGGCTCTTGCAGTGCATCCCATCACAGAGGACATTGCATCTCTGAGCTCAGGAGGTCCTACAGTTTTCACTTGTGTCATTTCATATAAATACCTATGAGGCAGCTGTTGGGCAGAGGCTTGGGAACTGTTCAACAGTGTTTCTCGAGCAGCCACACCGCAAACCCACAATCTATGTTTCATTGAAGGCCTTTTACCTGGTAAGTATGCAGAATTTCCAAAAAGGATCTGTAAATTTCCGGGTGGTCAAGGAAGCGTGTTTTGATCTTATTCACGTAACTAATGGCGTTATTGAACTCTACAGAATCAGACTCCAAAGGAATTTGGGATTTATCTTCTTTGTACGGAAGCTGATGCCTAAACTCCTCGGTACAGTCACCGTGGTTGTGTGAATTCTCCTGTGAGTAATGCAGCAGCAGCCCACTGCCAGGGAGAGCACTGGGAACAGGCTCTGAGGGCACCTAGTGGCACGAGACAGACAAGACAGAACTGAAACACAGGTGCAAGTTCAACTACAAACCTAGCATCGGTATTTTCAATCTGTTTAGCTAAAAAAAAGTCACCACAAAAGGGATAAGGAAAAAAAAAAAAGTTTAATTAGCTAATACATTTCCTTACCAATGCTCTTAATACCATGAATTAAAAATAAAATTAAACCCAAAAGCCAAATCTGGCTTGATCAACAATCTGACTCACTGCTGCTTTTGACTGTCCCTGCACAATCCAAGCTCGAGAGGTTGTACCAAGAAACGTGTGCTGCAGTTTCTGTCAGCACTGTTCTATTTCGGAGGAACTGTCAGTTTTAGGAAACAAAATGTAAAGCTCCAAGAAGCCAAATTCCCAAGCAATAGAGAGATCTAAAAGATAAGTACTGCTACGAATTAGCATTAAACCACAAGTTTGTCAGCAGAATTCAGTAGTAGCTCTATTTCAGCCTCCACAGCCACACAGTAACAACAAAAATGGAGAAACCAATACCTATCCAACTATAGTACTTGGAGTGCTATGAGCTTTATAACCTACCTGACTATTCAGCGGTGACTGTATACTTAACTTCCCATTCTTTGGAATTTCTATTCTGTATCCCAGAGGGAGGAAAGCATTGAATCCTACAATGAGGTCAGGGTGTTCATGGAACAGCTGTGAAACACGTCGGATGACTCCAGGTGTGTCAATGCTAAAATCGAGAAGAATTTGTTACTCGTACCTACATCAGAAATACAACTTAAGTGCAGAAAACTGCAGAGGTAGGTAGGCATCTGCCTTCTCAAAGATGCCATTCTCAACAAGAAAGTCTGGGAACTTCAGACCTAGGAATGAGCCCAGGCAGAAGGAAGGACCACTGCTCACTGCAGCCCCCCACTGGGATTGCTCTCCAGAGATTAGAACGTGATGGTTACCCAAAACGGGCACCATCACAAGGGCTGAGAGTTCTCAGCAATACATTTAAGATCTTCATATGCTTTTCCAGATCTCCATTTCAGAGTGGGACGTAAAGACAGATTGTTCTTTTCCTGTGGATTTCTGCTCTGGAAAACAACGAAGTGAATGGCAGCAGCGGCACGGACACCTCCTCCCTCATCTCCAGTGCATAACTGGGCCAGCAGAGACAACAGAACCACGGGGGGAAGGCTGGGGAAGCCCCCAAGGAAGAGACAGCCCCGGGAAGGCCCAGAGCAGCACGGGGCGGCCCGAGGCGCGGGGACCGGGCTTTACCTCTGGCTTTTGAACTCCTTCATGATCTCCAGGAAGCCGTTGTAGGTGGCGGGGTCGCTGCCGAAGCGGATCTTCACCTGGTCCAGGTAGGAGAGCGCATCCTCCACCTGCGGGTGGGATGGCGGTGAGGCCCAGGCCCGGGGGCGCGGCAGAGGCCCGCAGCACGGACACCCCCACGGCGCAAATCCCGGGGGAACGGTACCGGAGCGGGGGCTGAGGGCACCGGCACTGCGGGACCGGGGGAGGAGGGAGGGGGGGCTCAGGGCGGGACGGAGGTCCGGAGGGGCCGCGGTAACGGGGGCGGGGAAAGGGCCCGAGGGTGGGGGAGGAGGGTGGGGGGAACCCCGGGGAGCGGAGGGCACAGGGGCGCCCCGCAAACCCCCCCCCGGGGGCGGGTTCGGCGCCGGACCGGGGCGGGGCGGGCAGGGCCGGGCTCCCCGCCGCCCCTCCGCGGGGGATGAGGGGACGGGGACGAAGCCCCGCGGGCCGCGCTCCGCACTCACGTGCACCGGCAGCTTCTCCTGCGCCGCGGCCCGGCCGCCGCCGCCGCCGCCGCCGCCGCCGCCCCAGCGCGGGGCGCTGCCCCCCCGGCCGCCGCCCCCCGCCGCCATGTTGGGCCTCGGCGCCGCCGCGCGCCCCCCGTCAGCGCGTGCGGAGCGTCTGCGTCAGCGCGCACGGCGCCGCGGCCCGGCGCGGAGCGGAACCCCGCGCGCCGCTTCCGGCCCTGAGGGCGGCCCCGGCGGAGCGGCGCGGCGCGGAGCGGCGGTGAGCGCGGGGCGGGGCGGGACCGGGCCGCTCCGCGACGGGTGGGGATCCTCGCCGCCCCTCCGCTGCCGTGGGGCCGCGGTGCAGCGCCCGCTGCGGTCCGCTTTTATTTGGCGGTTGTGTTTGGTTGGCGTTATTTGCTTCCCTCGCTCTCGTTGCTGTGGTTCGTGACGGCGTTGGGCGGCGCGGAGGCGGCCCCGGCCGGGCGTGCGGTGTAACGCCCGACTTGTGGGAAGAGCAGCGGCTCTTTGTGCTGCTTTACGTTACACAGCACCGTGTGTACGGTTTGCTGGTGCGAATCGGGCTCCACAGAGGAACCTCTCGTGGGTGATGTGACCCCGCCTCGTGCTGGGAACCATCCTGAAGCAAAGCCAGGGGGAAATAAACCTCCCGGGCCTAACGCTGCCCTTTGCGTGCACGGCCTCCGCTATGGTGGCTGTATAGCCCCTAAAGCACTCGTTCTTTCAGCTCACTTAAAGAACGGCTGTAGCTTTGTGTGTGAGGAAGAGCGTGCAGCCATGTGCCTCTCATCCGCGTGGGGGTGTTGGGGGGCTGCTCTTCGGTATGTGTGTCTGGGATGACAGACTTTGCCAGAAGTCAAATTCCAGGTGTGCAGATCCATGGCAGCCGAGACAGCTCGGGTTCCTTCTCCAAATGCTTTCACACACCTCACCTCGGCTGTACATTAAGAGAGCAGGATTAGCAGACTGGGGGATTCTTGGTGCTTTCAGCAATTGGCAGATTGCTGGTGGCTAGGAGGTGATGGCCGAGCTGTCGAAGCTCTTTTCAGACATGAGAGAAGCTCTCTGACCGTGAGAAATGAAGAATGCTCAGCAGAGTGCCCAGGGAGGGTGTGCAGCATCTCAATAACCTCCATGTTCCAGACAAGCATTGAGCCATCCTGGGAACCTGCCACCAGCCGCTGGTAATCAGAACTGAGTGCCATCACTGTGACGCCTGCTGTGAGACACAAAGAGGGAAGTCTGTTCCTGATACCGCAGACAAAAAAGAAACAATTCGAGGTTGTTAATGTGCTGTGCTCCCCCAACTGGAAACGCCCTATACTGCCTGAACCCCTTAGTCTGTGCCAAGAGCAAGATTAGGTTCCCGCAGACATATCTAGGTCAGTGTGTGCTTTTGTTGTCCTGGCGACGAGATGACCCACTTTCTCTATTCCCATTTATTGAAGCAATTGCAAGTGGGACTGGTGCGTGACCGAGCACAAAGGCAAATAGCCTTTATTCTGCCTTTGTGTAAGCTCACGGACAAAATGATATTTCTGGAGAAATACATATTCCCTCCTCCTTGCTCTATTTTTATTTATAATATTCCTTGAATCTTGTTCATAACAGATGGATGATAAGGTGTTTCCTTGGGCCATAGCCATCCCCAGGGCTAATCCTGCCTTTGAGGAATCCAGTGAGCTTTGCATGGAGGGGCTCCCAGGTGGCTGGAGAAATCCAAACAACAAGAACAGGGTAGGGACACGCTGAACCAGCTGAGGCACTGCTGGCACAGCTTCCCAATTACCTCTGGATAGGAAGGCTTGGAGAAAAGCAGCCTGGCCAATACTTCTGTGTATATTAAACTTGCCCTTCAGCTCTGGTTAGGACAACAATACAGCTTGCCAGGATGCACCTGATTTGTGGTAGCAGTGCCTCTGCTCTGGGCTGAGCAGCCCACATCTCTCTGCTTTCTTGGCTGCCGTGTGCAGTGCTGAGGTGAGGTGTCCTGGTGGCTGCTGCCAGGGCTGCCCATCAGGTGGCTGCAGCACACAGCAGCAGGCTGAGTCTTGTACCACTGTGTCAGGAGCTGGGTGCGGTCTCCTGACAGCTGCAGAGTTGGGGCCTCAAAATCCTCTGCAGTGAGCCAAGGCAGTGTCTGGTGCCCATAGTGGTAACTGAGACAGTCTGTAACAAGCAGAGAAGGATTGGCTTTGGAATGGAGGAAAACTAAGGGAGCGAAGCTGAGCCTGGGGAAGGAGGAGATCCTGCAAAGGGTCAGCATCCAGTATCTGCAGTGTGGGAACAGCCAGAACGTGCTTATAGCTCAAAGCCACAGAGTAATCCTTGAGCATTAAGTATCCTTCTGCTGTGTGTGAAGGAGAGAGGACAGTTTGAACCTTTGTGGCTGGCACTTCTGAGGTTTGTACACACTGAGAACTGCTCTGAGGATCCTTGTAGGTCCCTTCCAACTTCAGATGTTCTGTGGTTCTGTGAGGACACAGCCTAGAGCCACCTGCACACACAGTACAGTGCTGCTGATGGAGCTGTGAGCTGCAGGAGCTCGGGTTGGGGAGCTCAAGGCACTCTAACTGTGGTCTCTGCTGGCCTCAGGTGGAGTGGCTCAGGGGAAATCAGATACAGCTTGTACAAATACTTAATTGCTTGTTTGTTTACTTGTGGTTTTGATTATGCTCTCTGGGATGGCATATTCTCTGTATCTATTCTTTTTGTTCACCAAAGCTTTCCTCCTCTCTTTCTGAAACCAAAACAGTAAAGGAAGCGACCTGGCCCTTCTGCAGGTGTGTTTGCAGAAGATCTGCGTGTGGGTTTCCATTTGGGGCTGTCACCAAAGTGCTCCAAGGATGCTGAGGTGTTTTGCTGCTTCCTGAGGCCAGGAGGAGTGGACAGAAGGATTTAAAATTCTCTGCTTTTGGTGGGGTAAAAGCACGGAGCAGTATCAGCTTGCAGTGTGGCACACTGCCTCTGTTCCTACTGGTTGCCATGGTTCTGGTTCTTTGCCTGGGGAATTTGTATTCGCTCCTTAGCTGCTGAGAAAACCCCCGCAGTACTGAGGTATTGGGCAGGAAGCAAATTTGGAGCAAGAAATGGTATTCTCTTTCTTGCCTCATGAGTATCTCTTATCTTCCTCTTAAGTCTGCTGTTAATACACACAACCTCTGTTACTGTCAGCTCCGAAGGGATAATGGGTTCACAGCTGGCTCACACACTCACACCTGGCTGGGGTTCATCTGTCTTTTAAGATCTTTACAGTAAAGATGCAGCTTGTGTTGCTGAACATCTTACCTGTGTCGAGCTCTAGGTAGATGGCATTCTGGCTAAGCTGTGTGAGACTGGTTTCCAGACGATTTGCAGACTTGTGCCCACGTGAATATTTGAGTGTGGGTACCCCACTGCAAATGGATTTTCCTATTGACTTGTCACACTTGTTTTCATTCCATAATACAAAAGCTCCAGATCTGGAACATTTTGAATCACACAGTTAGAAAATACAGCAGGGCAGCATTGATCCAGAAGTGATGTGCTGCTTCACCTCACTGCAGCGAGTTCAGCATCCTGTCCTAAGAGCTGGGAGCTGTTCGGGGCATCTTAGGGTGCTGCAGCTCAGTGGCATCAGGCAGCCACAGTAAGAGCAGTTGTGCCCACAGGGACTCTTTTCATAGAGTCATCTCGGGGAAATTTGTATGGCCCTTCCCTGGCAGTGCGTTTTACAAGAGGTGATCACTTTCTAGAAGAATCTTTGTGACCTTTTAAGCGATGTCCTCAATGAATTAAATCAACAAACGAGGTGAATTTAAAATAACTGAAGACATGAGAAGGAAAGGTAAGCACGTATGTGCACGTGTTATCGTGTGAGATTACAATTCCTTCAGAATTGGAATATTCTCTCCCTGAAGTTATGTAAACACTCCTGGCACAAGCTGATCATGTGGTGGAGCGGTGCAGGAGGGAGTGCTAAAATTAGGACGGGGAATGGCTGTATCTGCAGGTTTCCTTGGGGCTGTGCTAAGTGAAAAGCGATCACTGATGGAGTCTGTGCCAGTGTTGGGTGAGGAGAGGGGGCCCTTGTGTTGGGATGATGTGTGCCCTGCTGGCCAACAGGAAGAGAGCTCTCACCCATGGGATAACGCGTTAGATCTCAGCATTTGTGTAGTTGTTATGGGAAGTGCTGGTGTTGCTTTGCATTCAGGCCCACGTGAATTCCAAACTCTACAGCTGTGATTCTGTGATTGTATCTCTGCGACAGAATGAAGCTGTAGATAAAGTGCAGCACCTCCACTTACTCCACTTCCAAATGAAGCTACAAGCTTAGATCCTGAGAGCAGTGTCACCGCAGTGTCACAGCTTGCAGACTCCTGCACAAAATGATTAGGATGCTTTGGCTTATTTACCTGAAAAATCTGAGCTGACGAAGACGCAGACCAGGCTGCAGGCTGCCAGGAGGAGGAACCATCTTCCCCCAGAGCAGATCTCTGTGTGTGTCCTTTTACAATTTGCCCTTGCCAAATGGTGTGGGAAGGAGTTGAGTCAAAGGCTTTGGCTTAAATTGTGCGCAATAAACGCTTTCTGCCACGTGATTACATCTGGAGTGGGGTACCAACTGCAGAAGACATGCACATGGGAAAAGATAGAAAGCCAAATTTAATAATTGATGAAAAACAGCAAAACAGCAAATGGGATAGAAATCAGAGAGAAGAAAGAAGACCTCCCCAGGGGCTGAGTTCATCTGCTTCTCTTGAAGTCTGATTGAAGAGGCTGCTGTCTATCCCCATGTATCCTTCTGGCATACAGAGTAATAATTAAAGAAAAATTAGCAGTGTGTATGTATGTAATGGGCTCCTTTTACACACAGTACTTGGCTGGATGACTGAAGATTAATCAAGAAGAGATTAACTGACATCCTAATCTATCATAAATCAAACGGGCAGGGAGATGAAGCCTCTTATCGCAAGAAACTAACGTTACAGGGAGCCTGCATGAGGGCTTAGCCTACACTGGTCTCCATCTAATCTAAGACAGCATCAGGACTCTGAAGTCGTGTGTTTTCAGGCTATTCTTCAAGCCTCTGTGATCAAAAGCAGCGATGCAATGGAGGAAAATGCCAGCTCCGTTAAGGTTGCTTAAAATACACCATGCTGGAGAGGTGACAGCAGACGCAGTCTGGAGGATGGGGGCAATGAGTGGCACCCAAGCAAACCAAGAGTGGAAGGTATCGATGGAGGAATACGTAATATCCCTTTTGTTCTGTCGGCATCAAAACAGCGCCTGAGCCCTGGGATGTGTCTCAGCAGCACTCTGCAGTGACCTCACACTGCGTATACCTGACATCAGTGCTGATGGCAGCAGCCCTCATCACCAGCAGATGCACTGATACAAGCTCATGGTTACAGCTGGACCAGAAGTCCCCAGCTAGCAGTCATTTCTGGAAGGTCGAGGTTGCCAGCATTGAAGAGGAGAATTGGGAACTGGGCTAATGGGAGGCGGAACAGCTGCAGGAATGCAGCGTGTTGCTTTCTGGTGAGCAGGGAGTTTCTGCAATTTGCAAATCAAAACCGAACAAAATCAACCAACCAAATCTTTTCCAGGGCCATTCTGGATTTCCTCAGGCTATAAAAACGTTTAAGCCTTTAAACATATCGGACCTGTTTTCCTGCATTCCACATCTACAGCTTACCTGTACCCTAAAGGTAAGATGAAATCATTATCTCTACTGATTCCTCCTAAGGGATTACAGTGGCAGGCTCTAAAAATCCTCCCTACGTTCAGAACATAAAAGAAACAGATAAATGTCACATGCTAGAAACCCTCAGTGGTATTTCTTCCATGGAGAATGTGTGAAAAATGCAAATGCTGTGCATGTGTGAGAGAGAGGGCAGGCTCAAAGCTGTTCCCAAATGTTGATCTTAACACCGTGAGTGATAGTTTCTCATCCTTGTCAGAAACCTCACCTCAGAGGTGAAGTGAGCACCAGCTGTGAGTCACAGTGGCAGTGCAGGCTCTGTCTGATGGGAACTTGTTTTCTCACCTCCTTCTGCCCCGTGAGACGCCGTCCCCCACAGCTCGCTCAGATTCTGCCTGCACAGGCAATGCCAGGACAGGATTCAGCTCAGCTGGGAGCAGTGCTGTGTGTCCACCAAGTGAGGAGCACACTTTTGGCTTCTGTTGAAATCCAAACCCTTTTATTAGCTTTTCCTTACAAAAGAACAGGAACACAGTCCCTCTAGCTCAGCCCTCTGTTGGCTTTGCCCTTTTTCACACAAGCTCTTTACATGGAAGGTTTCTCTTGTGGTCTCTCACGTCATTTACTGTGAAGAATAATGTATGTTTCCTGCAAAAATATTTATTATTATTTCTTTTCTACAAAGGCTTTAAGAGCAGTAGAGCTTTCCCTGTCTGTAGAGCTCATCTGCAGTGCTGAGAGCTGTGGGTGCAGGCTTGGCTGTCTGTCTGCAGAAAAGGGAAACCTGTCAATCAACGAGAAACGCTGAGAGCAGCAGATGAAACACTTTGCTTTTTTCCATTGGGCAACCAGGGCCTCTCCCAGGATTAAACCTGTTGCTAATTTTAGCTGCATCTCACTAGAGTTAGTATCAGGAGTTATCAGATGAGAACTTCTTTGAAGGCAATGACGTCTGCCCTGTGGAAGCCCAAGCCCTGGCACGCACCTCTTGTACTCTGACTGCATTTGGAGCTGGGAACATTCTGCACAGCATGGGACTCTTCAGACGTGGCAGGATTTTTCAGAGCACTTTAAGTACACTCTCTCGTCTGCCTTCTCTTGTTCATTATTCTATCTAGGTCCTGAGCAAAATTTGTGCAAGGCTGAAATGATGTCGTGGGAGAGCAGAATGGTTAAGCCACGTGAAGCATTTTATTGCTTTTGTTTTTTTGTTCTTAATAAGACTTGCACAGACCCTCTTTTTTTGTTGGTATTAAATCTCACATTCCAATGCAACTTAAATTCTCAGCTGTTCTGGTACGGAGCACTAATTAACATTTTCAGAATTAGATTTGAGGCATAAGTGAAACCCATCAAAAAATCAGGAGCCCTTTGCAGGTCCTCATTTAGTCATCCAGGTGGGGAGCTCCTTCACTCCGTGTGCCATGGAAGCAAGTTAACTGACCCGCTGGGAAATGCCCAGCAGTGTTCCCATTGCAGCTGGAGGAGAGCCTTCAGGAAGAAGTGTGAGCAGGTAACTGAGAGCTACCCAGAAGCCTGGAAGCTGCGTAGATCCCTGTGCCCCTACAGCAGCAGTTAAAATCCTACTTCTGTCTTTGCTAGCTGGAATGAAGGAGGCCTGGCTGAACTTGTACCAGTGCTGAGCCATGGAAATTCAAGAAAGGTTCCTTATCTCTCACTATGAAGGGCTTCACTAAATGGAAGTTGTGACTTCTCTTTGTGGCAGTTGTCTTCCTGATAGTAGTCCCATTCCAGATTGAGAACCTTAAAGGTATACAGAGCTTTAATTTTAAGGTATCTCAGAATATTTGTCCTTTCTGTTCTCAGTTAGCAGCTGTGTTGTTCCTTTCTTTGATTGTTTTAAACACCGGAACTCCACATAAATAAGCTAGAACTGTGTGCAGGTGTATACATACCTGTCCCAAGTGAATGTCCTCCTTCATCTTTTAGTCACAAAAGGAAACACAGTCACCACGTACAGAATATTCCCCTGAATAGTCCTTGAAGTCTTGGACAACGAGAGCAATGGATACTTTACCATACTGCTTCCAATTATAACAGGCTCCAGCATACTTGTAGGACGTGTCAGAGTGCAACCAGAATCACTCTGTCCTTGGGTCAAGGAGACCTCAGCAAGATCAGGGAATGTGTGAAGACTGCTGAGAGTAAAAGAAACACATCAGTTCCGCAAGTGCCTTTGGACAATTGGAGTCACTTTGTAATTTTTATTTTAATAAGGGCTTTTATAAAACAGAATTCCCCTCGAATCAGACATCTCATAAACCATTCCGCAGAGTCTCACGCGTGCTGCTGATACACCGGGTTTCTGTAGACTAGTATCTGCAAAACCAGACTGTTGTCAGGTAGAAGCTGTTTTCTGCTGGAGGGAAACTCACAAAGTTAAGGCACTTCCAGAACCCAAACCCATGGATCGTTTGACCTCTGTTACTGGCTTTGATCTGGTTGTATACAGTAACTCTTTTTTCTAAACATCAGAGTTTCAATTCCAGAGTAGGGACACACATCAAAAACAAACAAACAAAAAAAAACACCCAGTCACGTTTTCCTAAATCCTTCAATTTCTATTCCCCACTGCAAGGTGACAGCAGCAAGCCTTACTGCTGGGGACGGTGACATGCTGCTCAGCTGGAAGCCCAGCACCACACCCCAGGCACTGCAGTGCTCCCTGCCATTAGTGATAAAATCCACCTCAGAATGAGGTATGGTCTTTAGGGCACGATGCTTAAGATGACTCTTGTAAAATCAGTTATAGGAACAGCTTCAAACTATTCTAAAAGCCAGCATTCATTAAGCAGAACATGAACAAGCTGACTGACTGCTCCCTGAGCCATGCAAGGCATTTCACATCCTCCCTCCCTCTCTGGGCACAGATCAGTGGTTTGGCAAAAAGGGCCCTACAAAGGAAACTCTGTTTCTTAAGCTGCTGTTCTCTTATGAGTCCATTAACATTTCAGTCAGCTGGTGTGAAATCTGTTTCTTCAGCCTTTCTAATTTAATTTATAAGAAATGTTTTCTCCAGCATACAGAAGGTGTTCAGGCTGCCCACGAGCACACCAAAGTCACTGCTTCAAGCACAGCTTAGGCCCTTACTTACACGTATTCCAATCCTCCTGTTATAAAGATGCAACGTTTTAGGTTTCAGGTCTATTCATTAGGTGCCTTGGCAATTATAAATAAATAGTAATAAATACTTATTTACACTCACATACTCTTCTTATATCCCACAGGATTACAAACAAACCAAAACCATGCTTCTTTCCCAAGTAAAGACAGTCAGCTTTCAGGTGGGACGCACAATTGCTAACAGAGCAGCAACACTACAAAACAGTTTAAAATAGTTACAGTGCCAGTAGATGGCATTTAAGAGCATTTTCCAGCTTCAGGTCTTGCAAACAAAGTCTTAGTTAAGAAAGTGACCGTTCATTAAGAATCAGAAGGAATTTGGAGGAGAAAAATGTAATTTCAGAGTAGAATTTGGCCAGGACACCACAGCTGACATCCTCACTGCATATAGAATGTCACATCATTTGGAGACATGGCAGATGCAGGAGCTAGGAAAAATTAAATCAGGGTCATAAAAGCCCATTTAATTTCCTTGAGCATGAAATCCAATTTCCACATTGATTGTGTCTAAACAGTTTGTTGTTCTGGTAGACATCAGAAAGGTCAATGAAAACTCACAGGAGCAGCCGTAGGAGCACAAAACATTATTTCCATTCATAAATAAACACAGTGAAAGATGATGCCTCACAATTGCTGACAGTTGGGAACTGGCACCCACTTATCCTGGCACAAATCTATAAATCCCTGAAAATATGATTAGAATAGAGAGACAGAGACCAAGAAGCAAGGAGCAGCACAGAGAGCACAACTGAAATTCAGGGACCTGCCTGGCAGTGTCCTCACTTCCACCTCTCCTCTGAAGTCCGTGAGTGGACTGGAGAACAAAGGAGGCCACAGGTGGCTTTGAGACACAGCTCTGGAGGAATTTTCTTGGCCTGTTTACTGTTTGGTTGCTTTTTTATTCAGCTTTTTTCGCTTTTCGTTTCCTTGTGCCTTCATTGAGCTCCTCTTTTGACTTCACAGGAGGATGTGGTTGATAGGAGGCCTCATGGGAGGGCCCATGCTGATTATGATGGCTCGTGTGTCCGCTAGAAACAGAGCCAAAGAAAACTGGGCAGATGAAGCCTTCCACTGGAGCAAAAGGTGAGGCGTGAGAATGAGTTGCCGTCATGAAAACCTGCCAGGCAAGAGTGGAAAGAGTTAAAGACCACACACACAGCTATGAAGGACTGACTAGTGAAGAACACCCTGCTTAGCCCAGGTAAGAGTCCCTGTTGCTATGTAACCCAAGGCTGCATCACAAGGACCTTCTACCACACTGAATACATCATGGAGAATTTAGCCTGTAATTTCCTGAGCAGATCTTTCCTGGTATGTATGGCCGCTGCCTTCCAGTAAGGTTACCAGACCTAGATGCAAGAATTAGCCCTAGTGTCTCATTAATGCTCTGCAGAGTAGGAAGCAGCATTTCAAAGTCAGTGTTTCAATTTAAACTGCTGAACACCCCCTTCTTCATTCTCTACCCTTTCTCTGGTTCCACAGATTTGTTAACAGCAGATCTGCTGTAAACTTACCTTGCAAACTATCATGAACATGGTGAAAAAGAAGATGAGGTTGGCTTCAGAGACAGGGAGCCAATGGGTTTGTTGCAGAGTGAAAAGGACTGTGCCATACAGACTGGCTTTTGTAGGGCTAGAAGAGAAATAAAGAACTTGTCTCAAAAGTTTGTATATTTTGTGTCCAGTCCTGAATGTTCTTTACATTTCATTTTCAGTCTGACATAGGATGTCTGGGCTAGTTACTTACAAAGACATGTGAAGAATTTCATTTGTTTCTGGCTTCCAGACCCCACGCAGCAGTTGCTCAAAGTTTGACATCAAGGCAACACCAGAACCTGTGAAACAGTAAAAGCGAACAGCTACAGCTGCCACACCAAAACAGAGCTGTGACTCCTCTAGATCCCCAGAGGATAACTGCAATGTAGGGGGAAGGTTCGTGACATTCATCCCAAAATTAAGGTTACCCTAAAACAACAGAGCAGGCAAACGCTTTGTAGAGTTCTGCAGTGTTTCCTGATGGTGTTTTGCCTCTGTTACATCTACTGATGCACAAATGCTTACTGCAATTACAAAACTAAGGGAAAACTGTCTGGACTGTTTCAACACTGGAAGAACTTCCCAAAGAGACACAGGCAAGGACAGAGACAGTAGAACACAATGATGAAGAATTACTGAACTCTACACCCACGAGTGACTCCCAAGTCTTCATGTCTCCAGTGACTCAGCTGACAGCCATTCTGTGAGTGTGAACAGATGTGTGTTGTAGGGAACGTGATTAACTGGGGCCAGCTGAATGCATCCGCTGTCCAGCCTGGTCAGCACCGAGTGATGTGGTGACCTCAGATTCTCCCCTCCCTCCCCGCAGTGTGGGTGCGTTGGAGTGTGCCAGGCGTCACCTTTGACCCATCCAGTAGCCAGCATGATGAACCAGCCGTGGTGGTATTGGTGATGAGCGTGGTGGACCCCGGCCGCAATTTTGCGAACTCTGACCACCTCCTTCATAGCCACAAAGATGAGCTTCACGGGCAGAAAGCTAACGCACTTGTAGAAGAGGTTCATGGGGCAGAAGAACATCAGATACCTGGAACAAAACCACGAGGAGCTTAAGGACCCATCTGTTCATCTTGACCTGGGACTCAACAGAGAAGATAAAGAGCGCTGTGCAGTTAGCCTAAGTTATGTCAGGGAGAAGGAAATGCTGGTTCTGTCACGTAAAAGCAGCCAAAATGTCCCCAGATCTCCAGTGTGTGCCACCCTTCTGTGTGTGGTGTCAGTGCAGCACACGCTGCCTTTGCAGCTTGGCCGCAGTTCAGCTGTGGCAGCTATGAATAGAACCGTCCTGCAGAGGGGCTGGCTCCACTCACATTACCAACGCATTGGACAGCTGCTCGGGGAAACTGCAGACGGGATCCAGAAATACAAAAGACTCAGCCTGCTCTGCAGCACCTCTGCGTTCTCCACAAATCCAAACAAGTCAATACATGCACGTCCCACGAACAGAATACGTCCCCTCATGCGCTCCGTAGCTGAGGAGCACTCACCAGACTGCTGTGGCCAGGATGACGCTGGAGTTGTTACTGAAGTAGTGAATAGGTGACTCTCCAAGGAGCAGATCAGCGAGGATGTAACTTCCAAAGCAGTGCAGCATGGCACAAAGCCAGGAGGCAAAAGGACTCCTGCGAGACATCTCCACGGCTCCTGCGGGTAAACACACATTCAGCAAAGGCCGAGGAAAGGCGCTCGTTTTCGACGTGCTCCAACAGAAAATAAGTCAAAGAAAAGTGCTTGTAAAATAGAATGCCAAAACAAGCACCCAGCAAAGCCTGAACCAGTGTGAGATAGAGCTCACAGCCTGCAGGCCCCACAAGGCTTCACATGAATGCAGTCACTGGAAGTTGAGCTCCTATGTTTGCTGCTCCGTGCTGCAGCAGAAAGGTTTTTCCCTTGAAATCAACGCTTTTTTTTTGCAGCCTGAAACCTAAATGCACACTAGTACCATTCTCTCCACTGCTTCAGCCTAGGTGCCTCTAGAGTTCATGAGCAACCTGGTCACTCATAAGATCACCTGTAAAAACAGAACAGCAATTCTTAATCTTTCTGTGAATGGAGGGGGTTTGAGGATTCTTCACTGCTACTGTGCTGGACCTCAAGTACCCTCCAAGTTCAGAAGATAACAGCCAGGTATTTAAGCAGTTGCTCTTTGGGGATACATTCTGGTTTCTCGCACAACCTCCCCCAGCATGGGAGGAGTTAAAGAATGCTGAAATGTGACATCCACAGCGCTCCAGTGAGGTGAAACAGCAGCAAAAGCCTTCCGTCCCCACCGGCGTCCCAACCGGCTGAAGGGCCGGTGGAAGCAGGGCAGCTGCAAAGCCGTGATATGGAGCTCATGTACAGGAACCCAAAGGTTGGATCGAGGAGGAAAGCTAATGACATTTTTCTGTGGCTCCATTAAGCCTCGCCGCGTTCCAAGGGGGAAAGGGGACGTTACCCTGACCACCATCCACCGTTGGGAGCTGGGCTGCAGCCTTACACAGCCCGAGGGGATTAGAGGAAATACCTTCCCAGGGGTTGGCTGCTACCCTCGCCCAGGACTTAATGCTGGAAGACAGCTGTAAGGGATCAGGCCTCGAAAACGCAGCACTCGTGTTTACAGGGAGCTGAAATAGAACAGCGCGCTGCTGCTGCACCGCGCAGGAACCTGGCAACTGGGGCACCCGGAGCGCGGCAAAGCGGGCGTCTTCCCTCATCCATTCTGCAGCTACAGCGAGACCGATAAACGCAGAGCGCGGGGGGCACGGAGAGCTCAGAGAGCACGGAGAGCACGGAGAGCACGGAGAGCTCGGAGAGCACGGAGAGCTCGGAGAGCTCAGAGAGCTCACAGAGCACAGCGCCGCGTAAACGCAGCGGGGAAGCGGCGATGTCCCGGGGAGGGGCGGGCGGAGCGGCGGCGATGTGAGCTCGGCCCGGCGCGCTCAGCACCCGACCCGCGGCCCGCACTGACCTGGCTCGTACTTGAGGTAGAGGACGGACACGATGAAGTACGCCGTGTCGAAGAGCGGGAAGACGGGCACCGCGGCGAAGGCGGCGGCCAGCTCGCCCAGCTGCAGAGCTCCGGGCAGCTCCATGGCGCCGCGGGACCGCTCCGCACCGCCGCCGCCGCCGTCCCCGCCGCCGCCGCTCCCGCTCCGCCCCCGCGCGGCCGCCCCGCCCCGAGGGCTGTCCCGGGGCGCGGCCTCGCTCCAACGGGCGGTCCCGCGGAGCGCCGCGCTCTCCGCCCGCGCGGTTCCCCCGCCGCGCCGCGCCGCGCCGCGCAGCCGCCGTCGGAGCGCGGAGCACCGCCCGCAGCGGGGCCGGGCCCGGGGGGCGCGCGTCCGAACCGCGCGTGCGCCGCCGCCGCGGGCAGAGCGCCCGCCCCTTCCGCTTCCGGCGCCGGGACCGCCGCCATGCTGGGGGACCTGCTGCTGTGCGGGTGAGGGCCGCGGGCCGGGGGGGGTCGGGCTGCCGCGCCACGCCGCGCCTCACGCGCCGTCTGTGTTTCTCCTCAGGACGCTGCTGGTGAACGCGGGCGCCGTGCTGAACTTCAGGCTGTGAGCGGGGGTCGGGACGGGGGGCGGGGAGGGGGTGGGAGCCCCGGGCCCGGCGCTGCGCGCGGTGACGGCCGCTGCTGTTCCCGCAGGAGGAGGAGGGACGCGGACGGGTTCGGCGACGGAGCGCGGGAGCCCAGCACCGGTAACGGCCCGGGGGGGGGGGGGGGGGGGAGGGGGGGAGCACCGTTTGGTGGGGCGGATCGCACGTAAATCCCGTCCTTTTGTTCCCTGACTGATTCCGTACGTTCGTTTCTCAGGCGGCGCTGGAGCGCGGCATTACTGCTGCGCTGCGCCTGAGATCTCTGCTCTTGGCTTTTAGGTGACAATATCAGAGAGTTTCTGCTGAGCCTGAGGTACTTCCGAATCTTCATTGCCTTGTGGAACGTCTTCATGATGTTCTGCATGATTGTGTAAGTAGAGCCGTGCCGTCCTGGCCTTTGAAGCCGCATAATGTGGATTTTCTTCTTGTGAGCGGGTTTCTTTTCTCATCTCTCTCCCAACTGCTCCCACTCCGCAATTAGTCTCTCGTTTTGCTCATCTGCTTTCATCTTCCAAAAAATAGTGGCTGACCTCATTTCTTTTTGCCGGTGTGGGCACTTTTAGTGCATGAGAACCTCTCTGACGGTGTGTGTTCTGTGCTTGGCTATGACATGGTTTGATTCAGCACTTGTCAGCGCAGCGCAGTGTAAACTTTGGGATGATTTTCACGTGGGGAGGGGCGGGAAATAATGCTGCGGAATGAAATGGGCTCAGCCATGAGAATAACATGGAAGCTGTGGATTGTAGCTCGGAAAGGCACACTGCAGAATGGCTCTTCTCTCTGTGCTGCTGGAGCACAGCAGAAGCAGTGGCAGAGCTGTGCTGGGGCTGTTAAGCTGTCGCTCCTTTTCTCCATCCACCAGGTTATTTGGATCTTGAAAGTCATCCACAAACATGTCTGGTAACTTGGAAGAGACTTTTGGCTGCAAACGTAACTTTTCTATCAAGTAAAAGATGACAGTGCTTTCAGAGTACAGCCCTGGGGTTGTGGTGGGAGCTGCAGCGGGAGCCCCTGCCGCAGCCGAGGGACGGCACGCATTGCTTCAGCTCCACTGGAGGAAAAAAAGAGACCGCGTTTTGTTGGGCGCCTGGAGCACAGCGGAGCTGCAGCTGCGTGGGGGACGCAGACGTCGTCGGTCACTCCCAGCTCCGCTGCTCCTCGAGTCCCTCCTGGTGACGCTGAGCCACGTGTTGGTGTAACCTGGAAGAAAAGCTCGTTTTCTTTCCTCACTATCCCATTTTTGGGTGGAGAAGTAGATAAGGGCGTCTCAAAAAAGGGGTTCTCACTTTCTCACTTCCCCCCCCCCCCCCAACAAATTCATTTTTAGATGAAATATTCCGAGATGAGGTTTTTTTTCCTAAGCAATATGTAAGGGACTTTGAATAGAAAAATGTCCGTAATCCCGAGGAACTCTTTTGGAATCATTTTGGATTTGGTTGAATAAAAAAGTTCTATTTAAGGGTAAACGTTCGTTTGAAGTTTTGTTCATTCTGACGTGGGGGAAATTTATTCGCTGTGATTTATTCGCTGTGATTTATTCACTGATTTACGGGCGATCGGAGCGCTGCGGGGCGGGCGGGGCGATCCGCAACTCCTTCAGGACCCGCGTCCGCTGTCACGGGACGCGGGAGCGCTCCGTTCCCCCCGGGTCCGCCTCGCACCGCCAACGGACAGCGCGGGGCTTCAACCGCGGCGCCGCGGAGCTCCGGGGCCGTCCCCCCCCCCCCCCCCCCCCCCCCCGCGCTCCTTCGGCCCCGCGTGTGACCCCGCACCTCCGCGCGCGCCCCCCGCGCCCCACGACGCACGCGCACCGCTGCGGGCACCGCGCACGCGCGCCCCCCCCCCTCCCGTCGCCGTGCCCGCCGCGCACGCGCTGTCCGCGCCCGCCGGTGCGTGCGGCGGGACGTCAGGGGCGCGCCGTGCGTAACGGCGTCGGGCGTGTCCCATGGTGCCCTGCGCGGGGCTGGCTCCTGCTCACAGTTGAGTTCGGCCCCGAACGGAGCAGTCGGGCCCGGCCCGGTCGCTCCGCCGCGGTTCCTCCGCGCCCCGCTCCGAGCGCCGTCGCCCCCGCTCCGCGGGGAGCGAACATGCGACTCCGGCTCCCCGAGGAGGCCGCCGCCGCCGCCGCCGGCGAGTGAGGAGCCGCCGCCGCCCCGGCCCGGCCCGGCCCCCGCCGCCCGCCCGCCCCGGCCGCAGCCGCCCCGCTTCGCCCAGGCAATGACAGCGGCTCCGGCCCCCTCCCCGCAGCAGATCAGGGACCGGCTGCTGCAGGCCATCGACCCGCAGAGCAACGTGAGTACGGCCCGCGGGGCCCGGGGCTCCCCGACCGGCGGCCGCTGCCCGCCCCGCTCCGGCCGCCGTCCGCCGAGGGAGCGCCGGGAGCCGCGCGGCCGCCGCCGCCTCCTCCTCCTCCGGGACCGCGGCGCGACGCGCTCCTCCCCGGGCACCGGAAGCCTCCGCCGCGGGCGGTAGCGGCGGCTCCCGGCAACGCGCTCAGCCCCGGTCCGGCGGTCCCTGCGGCGCCGCTCCGCCCGCTCGCTCCGGGGCAGCTCCGGGCTCTTTCCCCGTTTCCCTTCGGGCCGCGCTCCCCCTTCCCCCCCCCCAACCCCGCGCCGTCTCCCGGCGCCGTCCGGCTGTGCCCGGCCATGCGGCGCGCGGCCCCGCGGCCTCCCCACGCCAGGCCGCGGCTCGGGTGCGGCCTGCAGGGGGCTCTGGGCCGGGCTGCGGAGCCTCGCGGGGCGCCCACCTGTTCCGCGGCCCCTCCGCCGCCGGGCCCGGGGCTGCCCCCGCGTTCTGGGGCTCCCGGAGGGTTCCGGAGGTGGATCCGGGGCGCTGGAGCGGCTCCAGCAGCGGGCAGCCTCGGTCTTCGCTTTTATCCTTCCCTGCAGAGCGCTAATGAGCTTATGTGCTCCTTCTGGGATGTAGAGTAAGCACGGGAGCCGGCGTAGACTTTACCAGTAAGTGGTCTTCGTGTGTAAGTTTATCCAAAGTGCTATTTACCCCTTTTAAGGTTTTTTGGCGCACTGAAGTAGCTCTTCACGTCTGTGTTTATTACGGTGTGAGCAGTGTGGGGTCTGCAGTCTGTCAGATCTCTGCAGTCTCAGATCAGCGTGGCCGCAGCAGCACGCAGAGCTGTGCTGGTCCCAACGTCTGCAGTCTGTGGCAGAGCGGCCGTGGTGAGCCAGGCTGCAGCACGGTGTGCTGCCCAGCAGCGCACGGGATGGGCTTCGGGCTCCATCAGAGCTGTGCCCGCTTCTCCCTGAGCGGATCTCTCCCCCGATGGTCGGGCGTTGTGCTCTCAGCATAGCTGATGAAGTTGTTGCCATTTTGAAGCGTCCTGGAGCACTGTGCAAGCGATGTGAAAGCTGAGAGGAAAACCACCCTGACCTGTAACGTCTGCAGTAACCCACAGTGCTGCGCGTTTGTCGTGAGCTGCAGCGTCCCCTGCTCGAGTGGCAGCAATGAGTGATAGTGGGTGATGGTGGGCTTTCACATCTCAGAGTCGTTGGAGTTTGCTGTCCTTTAACTTGGCTGACACTGAGACGTTACTTTGTGAATTCTTTTTGCTCTGGGCCCTCTCCTCGTGGCCACTTTCCCTTACACTCAGTGTCAACCCAGTTAAGTACAGTTCCAACAGAGCTATGGCTCCTTGTGACCTCCAACCTGCTGACACTGGTTCTGCTTCTGGTGTTACTTTCTATAACGCTGTAGCTGTGCAGAGTTCAGGTGCCAGGAGCTGTGCTCTGTGGTGAATGTGCTTTCTCCATAGGTGAATGCTGGCAGTGCTGTGACGCTGCTGCAGCTCAGCAGAGGCACAGGAGGAGGTGGCAGTGCTGTGCTGGGGAGCTCAGAGCTCTGCTGGGCCTCCAGCAGGTCGGTAGCCCCATAAGCTTAGCAGCAATGTATGTTAAATTGTAATTCTGCTTGATACTTATCCAGGGCAATAATTAGCAGTGGAAAAATCAGTCCATTGTTCAGAAATGCCTGTAGGCAGGGGGCTGTCTTCCATTTCAACCTCTTTGAATGAGAGCAGGAGTGGTGGAGCGGAGGTTCTTCGTACGGACGTGGACTTCTCTTGCAACACGCAGTGAGCAGTAGGTGGGCAGGCAGGACTATCTGTTGTGCTGCTCTTATGGAGGGCAGAAAAATGGGAGTTCTGAACAGCCTTAAAAGCAAATTGTGACTTAAATCTGACTTGATCTCCAGCGTAGAAGCACGAGAAGCTGTTCTGCTGTCTTCCCACAGGCAGCAGTCATGCAGCTCTGCGCTGCAGCGCTCCTCGGTGCCCAGGGAAAGTTGTGGCTGCTTTCTTCTGGCTTCTGGAGTCTTTTCTTGAAAGAAGTGGTTGCATTCAGACTTAGAGCATTCATTATTGTGATTGACTTCCTTGTTTACCAAGAAAGAAGCTTTGAGGCCTGGATTTCTTTTGGTCTTTCTGATGCAGTTGTTGGTGTGAGGAGGGGGAGTGTGAAGTGCCCCAGAGCTGCCCGGTGTGTGGTGAAGGATCCGTCCGTTTGGTGCAGCTGAGGGAGGGACGTGGCTCTCGTGCTGTGCTGCTGTCTTCCCCAGCACAAACCACTTCACCCGGGTGGATATTCACTGCAGTGGTCACGTGGAGGTCTTTGTGGTGTGAGCAAATCTTGGATGGGTCTGAGGTTCTGTCAGAGGAAATCCCGACCTGTGCTGAGTGCAACGGGGTCATCTCTTCCCGGGTCCGTGGGGCCGTGCGCTTCCAGGGGCCGTTACCTCTTCCAATTGCTCATCTCTGTTGGAGTGCTGCCTCGGAGCGCTGGTTACGTTGTACGCACACTCTTGGTGCTTGAGACCACTTGCAGCAGAACGTATTTATCACTTATTTTCACACACTTAGTTCACAATTTAGATGAGTAACCTCTATTTCAAAGGAGACCTGTAAGAAAAAAGCTATTTTTAATAACGTTGCATCATCTTGGAAGCCGCCTGGGATGTCTGCTGTGACATCTCCATTTATTCAGCCTTTTCCCCTCTCAAAAACATGCGGACGAACTTCTGCTTCATGACTGACACCCCACGTACCAGCGCGGGGTCCGTGGGGCTGAGCCCAGCCCTGAGCTGGAGGGGCTGCGGTCCAACACGCGGGCGATGCGTTGGTCGCTGTGCTGCGGTGCGTTGCTCGGAGCGTTGGGTGATCGTCAGTGCTGCGGTGCTTTCGTGGCTGTTTTCTGAGTTGGTTGCTGTACCAAAGCATCAGAGAGGTCTGCTTTCTGGAGCTGATGTTGAAGGAGAGTTTGTTCCAGGAGGCGGTGCAGGCACAGCTCTGATGGGATCGGTGCTGGGTGAAGGACGGCAGTGCTCCGCTTTGGGAGGGTCTTGCTTCTGGAGGTGCAGGGAAGCGTTGTGTGGGCGAAAGTAGACTGGGCATGGCTTTTGCTTCAGCTTTATCCGTTTCTGTGAGGCCCTTAATGAGCTTATCAGTTTTGAGGAAGCTGTGGTGTGCAGAGAGGATGGAACCTGCCGTACCCCGCGCCGGTTTGGCAATTGAAGCAGATCCCAAGCTGTTCTGTGCCTCTGCAGCCGATGGCTTCAGGTGCGTGGGGAGACGTGCAGGTGGCCGTGGCATTTCCTAGCCTGCAGTGCTGGAGCTGGGGGAGGTCTGGTGGCTGCAGGAGGGAGTCCAGCTGTACTTGGTCTCTTCTGCTTCCTAATGCTCTGTACTGTCAGCAGCTGAGTTCGTTTGGATTCACTTTAAGGGTGGTGATGCTGCTGGTTTTTTGGCCTCTCTCTGGTGCTGTGCATCTCTTTCCAAAGCAGCTTGCAAACTCATCAGTAGTTTTCATTTTCCTTGCTGGGTGTGCTGTGGCAGTGCCTGTGCTGGGTTTAACTGCTCTGGGGTTGTGCTCTCCTGGCAGTCCCGGGAGGTCTGTTGCTGTCTGTCTGTCTGTCTGTTGCTCCTCATGAGGTTTGTGGTGGGGTTCAATACTCCGCACTGTGCCCCGTGCAGCAGTGTGACAGTGTCACCAACTTTGGGGCTGCAAAGGCAGAACCTGAGCAGAACAGAAGCAGCAGGGAGTTGGAGTTGAAAATCTCCTTTCTGTTGCTGATTCCTTGACGCTGTGCTGGTTGTGAGGTGATGGCAGTAGTCATTTGCTTTTACGCTGTAATTTGAGTGATGGTTTCAGCAGTGGTGACACATGAAATGATGCCCGCTCCTTATTCCTGCTCCGTGTGTCCCTTCTGCGTGTGCTGGTGCAGCTGTCTGCAGAATCCAGTGGTGAGCTGAGCTGGGGAGTCCGTCTGGGTTGGAAAATGACAAAATAGTTCTTCCCAATAGATTTGGTCTCATCCCCTTCCCTTCTCTTGTCTGTGCACACTGGTGCTGCACCGGTTGCTGAGGGGACTTGGGGAAGGAAGTGAGAGGAGGGAAATAAGTGCTGTAACATTTCTTGTAGCCGTGAAGGGGTTGACTGAAGGGAAGAGCTGACTTGTAGGTAGAATCGCTGTCTGGAACCATCTCTTCCAGTCACCAGCAGGCAGTGTGTGCAGCTGTGATGGGTGTGCACGGAGCAGCCCGTGCTGCTGTGGCTGTGGGCAGCTGCTGCCCCGGGAGCCGGGCTGCACAGAGCAGGGGCTGCGGTGCTGGAGGTGGGAGGGCAGTGTTTGCTGCCACGTGCTGCTGAGTGGGGGGAGTCCCAGCTTGTGTTGTACAACACACAAAGCCCCTCAGCTCAGCCTGTGTTTCAGAAGCCCGGGCCTAGGATAGCAACCAGATTTGACCATTCTGGATGCCAGGATGGGGGTGAGCCTGCTTTGGGCTCTGCTGTGTGCTGCTGCATCTCTCCAGTGCTTCTGGCGCAGACTGTGGCACAGCAGCTGCCCCTGAGCAGAGCAGTGCTGGAGTGCATCCCACACAGCTCCTGCAGGCCCCACTCGGGTCCCCCTGGAGCTCTGCTCTTGTCCAGGGCTGCTCCTTTTCCTCTCAGGAGCCGTACACGTCAGGGTGGACAGAGAAGGAATTACTCCTGTGTGCTGGGGAAATTTGATACTAGTTAAGAAGCGCTTCTTTTAAGCTGTAGATACGGTGTATTGCATTTGGAGTGAAAAACAAATATAAACATAGTATTGAAAAATAAAAAAGCAACACAGATGTCTGCTTTCACTGATAACACTTCACCACGACCCCGTGCAGCCCGTGCTGTGCTCAGTGATAACGTCGAGTAAACCTTCGTGGTGCGTGAGCCCGTGCTCTGGGGAGGTATTTGAGGTAAAGGTAAGTGCTCCGTGCTCTCTGCAGTGTCACTGCAGCTCTGCTCGCTCAGTGCTGTAACCCAAGTCGCTCTTTCTGGGGCTGATCTGTGCTTTCAGTGTTGGGAGCACTGCTGCTTTAACTCGAGGAGCGATGTGCTGAACACTGCGCTGTGTCGGTGTCCTCTGGGCTGGCTGCAGTGCTCGCTTGGTGCTCTGCTCTGCTCTGCTCTGCTTGCTGGCGGCAGTTACACAGCCC
Organism: Callipepla californica brunnescens; assembly: GCA_023055505.1. NCBI lineage: Eukaryota > Metazoa > Chordata > Aves > Galliformes > Odontophoridae > Callipepla > Callipepla californica. The sequence continues at coordinate 627,890 of JALIRH010000043.1, read as the reverse complement.
GGGCCGTCAGAGATCTCTGTTGACGGAATGAGTGGAAGTAAAATGTCAGGAGCTGTGTTCTGCTGAACGGAGTGCTTCTGTGATGCTGGGGAGGACAGGAGTCCCAGGGCCAGCTCTGTCGGCAGCACGCGGTGGCAGCCTCAGCTCGGTGCGTTTTGAAAGCTGTGCTGCAGATGAATGTGCAGAGGTGGCAGTCTTGGCTGGGGTGACTGCGCTCTGCTGCTACTCCTCTCCAGCATGCTTTCAGTGCCTGACCTCCTCAGACCTCCGCAGACCCCGACCTTTTGTTCAGGGGCACGGCTCTGCTGGCAGCTCCGTGCAGATGGCACTGCCCCGCACAGCGTTCCGGGACAGGCAGGGCACCGAGCAGGAGCGGCTGCTGGAGCAGCTGAGTGCTGGGAGCCCCGAGGTGGCCGAGGAGCTTTACCTGGAATTTGGTGAGCAAGAATTCCGGGAGAAATTGATTGCACTTTTTTTTTTTTTTTTTTTTGTCATCTCCATTAAAGCTCTCTCAGAAACACACTGACGTAAATCCTGTATTAGTAATTGCTGATGAAAGGACAGTGAATTATTTCTCTGCAGCACTGGGTTTTAAAACCTGCCCCGGCTGTGGTGGTACTCCTGGGGTTGTGAGCGGGCGCTGCACGTCCGCTGGGTGCAGCGGTGCAGGTTTGCTGCGCCTGCATCCTCCTCTGCCTTGGAAGGAATGGGTTGAGAAACTTCTGTGGCACTTTGAATGAAATGGTCCTGCTGCCTTTAGAAGTACTGGGATGTAGGGGCGGAGGACATCTTTATTGCCTTAAGGGTGACTGTTGGGTGTCGCAGCAGTGCTGGCAGGGCTGTCCCTGGTTACATCCAGCTGCGCAGTGCTGAGGGCTCTGGGCAGGGATTTCCTGGGATGGGTAACACTGACCACATCTTCAGCACCTCTTAGCACCGCTGTCCTCTGAACATCTCCTTGTGAACGTTCTTGAACTGCAGCGCCTCAGGTGTTGCTCAGGAGGTGAGCGTTGCCCTGAGGACCCACTGCATCATGAGGATGACTCCGTCCCGTGCCGCTGCTGTTTGGTTGCTGGTGATCTGGGAGTGAGTTTTGTCTTCGCAGTCACCCTGCTGCTGCTCACCCCTTGCCATCCAAACCAGGGGCTCTCTCTGCAGAATCATGTCATGGCTGGGGGCAGGGATAGGAGCCTGAGCACGGGCATGTTGCTGGAGTGCAGTGGAGGAAGGCAGGGCGGGGGGAGGCCGTCCCTCATCCCACAGTGCTTCCATCTGCCCGGTGCTGTGTGGAGGGCTCTGCTGTGCTGTGGGGGTGGAACCAGCACTGCTCACCTGTTGGTTACCGGATTGGTCTCTGTGTAAATGTCACAACAGGATCAAGATGGCAATCATGGTAGTTCAGCTGTTTGAGGTTTTCCACAGTTCGGAACCCCACGCTGTTGTCTGAGAGCATCTACTGCTCAGCGTGGAGATGGGACAGCAGCATTGAGCGTGGCTGAGCGGCAGGAGACTGCGTGGAATAAACAAGATTTGTTTTCCGTGACTGTCAGTAGGGTTGGCTGCAGAGGATTACTGGCCACGACTCAAAGCAGATGTTCCCCAGTAAACTCTGAGGGGATCAGCCCGGGAGCAGCATGGGGTCATTCGAAATGCACTGTGAATTATTCTGAGTGTTTGCTGTGGGGTCCTGGCGTTGCTGCCCCTTTGTTTTGGGGCAGCAGAGGTGGGCTGCAGTGTGAGGAGGAGGAGGCAGATGGAAATGAAAGCGCTGCACAAATTGGAGGCACGGAGTTGTGCAACTGTGCTCTTCCACACGGTCTGCAGAGGGATTGCCACACTCCCCCTCCCACTGCGCTGTGTGATGAGCAGTGCTCCTCCTGCTGCTCCGGGATGATGCCCTGGTAGGGTTGGTAACTTCGTACTCCTCTCTGAGTTCTGTGAAGGCAGTAACTGCTGCTGTGAGGTGGAGGCACGGTGCAGTGCCCATGTGCTGTGTTACTGAAATGATGCCTTCAAGCTCCTTCGGGCTCTCGGTGTCCAAAACAAAGGTGAAGCAGTTACTGGAAATTCCCTGCCCGGTTTCATCTGTCTGTAGCTGTGTGTATGTATGAGCGTATCGCTTTCCCCATCTTGACCTGTTGATAACAGTCCTTTTTTGCCATCAGTTTGTCATTTGGTTGATATTTGGGGATTACCAGCAACTGCAGAACTGACTGTACCAATTACTGATGTGCTCAGTGCCTTCTTTGCCCGTGTAGCTCTTCATGGAGATGTGTTGAGAAGGAGAATATTGTGCTTCATAAACCTACAGAGGTTTGCTGCTGGAGCTGAGCATCAGCCGCTGTGAAGTGCTGTGGTTTTAGGAAGTCTGGGGGGGTGGAGCTGAATGGTGCTGTGCATTGCTTCCATGGAGGTGTTTGGAGGTAGGGTCACTCAGAGCCTGCAGCCGTGGGGCTGTGCTGTGCCGGTGGGGCTCCGGGATCTCATGGGATCCCACAGAGGTTTCTGCTGTGAGATCTTCCGTGGGTGCAGTCCGTGTTGAGTCACAGTGTGGTTAAGCAATAAATGAGGTTCAGTGATTCGAGTTTTCCTTCGCTTATCATTTACCTCTGTCTGCAAAGGTGAGTTAGAAATCCCAGATTCCAGGGCCGTTAATGTCGGGTAATGGGAACGTGGATCTGTGTAGTCTGATTTTCTCAGAGAACTGATTAAGATCACACGGATGGTGGCACCTGGCTCTGCCTGGAGCTAATGCTCACAAACACTGCAGCGAAGCCCATCGCAAAATCTGATATGTGCTCTGTTAATGGAAAATGGATTTCTGGCGTTACTCCTCAGTGCCTTTACGTGCAGGAAGTGCATCCCAGCGCAGCGGGGCGGCTGTGGCTGCTGACGGTCTGAGGACACCTAGCGGGCACGCCGCGTTTCGTTGGGAGCTGTTCCTGGTGTGACTGCAGGGAGCTTTGCAACGGGAGCAGAGTTAAACTAAGAGACTCGCTTGGGTCTCCATTTGGGCCGTGGGACAGTAATGAGTGCCTTGACCGAGGTCTGAGCACTTTCCTGGTTAGCTCCCTGATTTTATTTCTGATGTTTCATTTAGTTTTATGTAAGTGTGTGTTTGTTACAGCTCCTTCAGCTTCCAACTGGGTCAGCAGTGTCCTTGTCCCTGTTCTGTGAAGTCAGCTCCCTACAGCTACACAGTGATAGCCATTTTGTGATTAATGTCCCAGCAATTATAAAGGGGAAGGTCTTAACTCGCATTTGATAACTCAGACCTGTGTGTGAAACATGCAGTGACTTTGTCTTCCTTGTTGCAGATCCATAACATGGTGGCAGTGCTGGAAGTGATCTCCAGCCTGGAGAAATACCCCATTACCAAAGAGGCACTTGAGGTATGTCGCCATCTGACATCGCTCCATTTCCTGTGTGCACTGAAGGACTTTCTCTGCCTGTCTGATTTCCATGAGAGCTTTCCTTGAAACAACATTGATATTATTTTGTCCCTCTCGTGCTGCTTCTGACATCAGTGTGTGCAGTGTTTCTCTCTGGGTTCAGATGGGTGCATTGTGCACTCGGTTCCATCTGTATGAGGCACTGTATTAATCATTACTTGCTGCTTGTTAACTCTTTGCATTCAGAAAATCCTCAGCATGTTCGGTGCCTGCAGTGGTTGCTGAGCCCAGGTGCATTAGGAGCTCTGTACCAGCAGAGACAGCAGCTGCAGCCTCTTAAGTGAAGAGCCCAAAGAGGTTCAGAAGGCCAAATCATAGGAAGGCTTTCAGTCAGCACAGAAATTGCTGGCGTGATCTGCTTTTAATTACTTTTCATAACCTCTGGCTGTTTCCCCTGGACTCAGGTAGCTGTAGGATGACTTGAGATGAAGTCCAGTGCTGTAAGTACTCGGTACGCCGAGATGGGCTGTTCGTGAACACGCAGTGTGGTGCCAATGCAAACAGTTATTGTGAAAGATGGGTTGTGATATTTGGAAATAATTATCGTGGTGGGCCTTGGATATTGGCTGAGTGCTCCCGTGGTGCCACGTGGCAGACAAATCTGAAAATGTCAGAGCTGAGGATCTGGAGCACAGCAGCGTGGGAAGAGGAGTGTTGTGCTGATGGTTTACCTCGGAATTCAGCACAGACCAAAAAGCTTTGAGAGCGCGTTTCTGTTGGGGATCACCAACAGCACCGAGGTGATTTCTTTCCAGCTGGGGAAGCTGAAACCCATCTAGATTTGTCAGCTGGCATTTTGATACACGTTCCTCAGCACGTTCCATATTCCGCACTGAATCCAGCCTGTCTTCCTTTGAAGTGCTCTTCTGAAGTACTCTGACTTACTTGAAAGCAAAGAATTGTTGTGTGTGTTTTGGGGACGTTCCAACTCTTTGCTTCCTTCCTCTTACGGAACCTTTGAGACAGGAGCAAGAGGGAGGAGGCAGAGGAGGAGAATGGGACACACGTTACATTTTGTCTGATCTGTGGAATGGAGATTTGTGTTTGCCTGTTACGCGTGGATGAGGTTCTGGGTTTTCTACTCTTGCCTCTTTCTGCAGCTCTCAGTTTTGTTGCTGTTAATGCACTTTTTCCAGCTTGGATGCTGCAGTTCCCCTCTGTCCTCCAATTCTTGTGGATTTAAAACTTCCTTTCTGATGTTTCCACAGCCAGCAGCTCCGGTGCTTTAGGCACGGAGGGAAGGAGGGATGGCTTAAAACCAGCAGTACGTGTCATGCTGTGTGGCACAGCAGTAGAATGAGAGGGGCTGACCCTTCCAAAGAGATGAATTTGGCTTTTCCATCTTTGGTGCTTCGTACCGGGCGTTCCTTAGGGTCAGCATTAACGAGCAGGAATTTACCTCAAAAACGGAGTCAGAGTTTTGTTCGGAGCGATGCGTGTTTGTAAAACAGCTTCTGTTTTTTCTAGGAAACGAGGCTCGGGAGGCTGATCAATGAGGTGAGGAAGAAGACATCCAATGAGGAGCTCGCCAAACGTGCCAAGAAGTTGTTGCGGAATTGGCAGAAGTTGATAGAACCCGTAACCCCGAGTGAGGCGGTGCCGAGAGCGCTGCCCAACCCGCCCGGCTCCGCCAACGGTGGCGCTCACAACTGCAAAGCAGAGGCGGCCCTTCCTGCCGCGGCTGGGCCGAAACCCATCAGCGAACTGAAAAGCAGGAACGATATCCAGAAACTCAATTCTCCAAAGGCAGAGAAATTGGGAAATCGGAAAAGGAAAGGTGAACACAGGGATGGGCATCAGGGCCCTCCTGCCCCGAAAGTCTCCAAAGTTAGTCATGAAATATTACAGAACTCTTCACCCCCTCCGACGAACGGAATTGGAGGTAGTCCTGAGAATTTTCCGAGTCCTGTAGACGTAAATCTACACGCAGGGCCTGAGAGCAGCAGGACAGAACTTAGTGAAAACGATAAACACAGTAAGATCCCCGTCAATGCTGTAAAACCTCACACCAGTTCTCCAGGACTCGTAAAACCTTCAAGCACTTCCTCGTTATTAAAGACTGCAGTGCTTCAGCAGCATGAGAAATCGGAAGAATCCACGGGGTCGCACCAACCCAAGAGCCCTCGCTGCTCCTCCTTCAGTCCTCGGAACGTCAGGCACGATACTTTTGCTCGGCAGCATAGCACGTATTCACCAAAGGATTCCATGCCCAGTCCATCTCAGAGGTCTCAGTTCTTGGATACTGCACAGGTGCCGTCGCCGCCGCCATCCTTGATGCAGCCATCGACGCCTCCGATGCCCGCGAAAAGACTGGAGCTCTCCCAGCAGCCGGCGCCCGAGGCGTCCCAGCACTGGCAGGAGCAGCAGGTAGCGGCTGACAGCCAGCAGCGGCACGCGGCTCCCAGTTGCAAAGCCAGCTCCCACCCAGGGGAATCTCTCGCGTCGCACGTCGGCTTTTCCCAGGACGCTTCAAAAATGGACAGCGACGACGCTGCTTCGGGTTCAGACAGCAAAAAGAAGAAAAGGTACCGACCTAGAGACTACACAGTCAACTTGGATGGGCACGTGACAGAAGGGGGTGTGAAACCTGTGAGATTAAAAGAGAGAAAGCTCACTTTTGATCCCATGACAGGACAGATAAAACCTTTAACACCGAAAGATCCTTTGCAGGTAGAAATCCCTGCACTTACTGAACAGCACAGGACAGAAACGGAAAAGCAGGAGCAAAAACCCAACCTGCAAAGCCCCTTTGAACAAACGAACTGGAAAGAGTTGTCCAGAAACGAAATAATTCAGTCCTATTTAAACAGACAGAGTAGCTTGCTGTCCTCATCAGGAGTACAGACTCCAGGAGCTCACTACTTTATGTCTGAGTATTTAAAGCAGGAGGAAAGCACTAGAAAAGAGGCTAGAAAGACTCACGTTCTAGCTCCTAACAGCAAACCTACAGACTTGCCTGGGGTCACGAGGGAGGTCACGGGCGATGACCTCAACAGAATACGTGAACATAACTGGCCAGGCGTGAACGGTTGTTATGACACACAGGGTAACTGGTATGATTGGACACAGTGCATATCGTTAGATCCGCACGGGGATGACGGGAGGTTGAACATCCTGCCTTACGTCTGCCTAGACTGAGTACAGGTGTGCTACAGTGCTTTTACATTTGCAGTTAGCGAGGACGGCAGACACCATGCCACTTAAAGATGGAGAGAGCCCCCTGTCCCGGGCAGACGGGCGCAGGGTGCGGGAGCTGCCTGCTCACGGCTCCTTCCTTTACATTCTCCTTTTGTGAAATGCTGCTACCAGTTTACTAACAATTGCAAAGGAAGGCATACGAAGGTTGACAAAACTGAGTTCAAAACTCTCTAGCGAGCCAGCTATAAAAAAGTGTTAGTCCCCGAGAAGCAGAGATGATTTCCAGCACTTTCTGAATGCCGGAATCTCAGTGCAGGTACAGAGGAAATTGCGGAAGTTACCTTAACAAAATATGCATCTATTTATTTGACTTGATTTGGATTTTTATTTGGCAGTGAGGTATTCAAGAGACGATGTGCAAAAACTGTAGTTTTATTTGTATCGCATCTCTGAACATGATTGTGTTTTTAGGGTCATGTGCTGCGGAGATGGGGTTTTATCGAGCAGGGGTTGCACTGCGGGCTGGGACAGCGCTTCAGCTCCACATTCCATGGGCATCCACCGAGTTCAGTCTGGTTTCAGTTTAAATCCACTCTCTGGGAAATGCTGCAAATTCTCGATGTTCAGTGATGTTTTTTTTTTGACCCCCCACCACCACCAGCCAAATATTTTTCCTCCTTTTCCCTTCCTGCAAACTTCTAGGAAAAAAAAAAACCAACAAAAAAAAAACACAACAAAATCACCTTTTCTAGAATCTAAATGTAATGAGGGTGCTACGAGTTCGTAACTGTACTGTGAGAGGGAAAAGGAAGCCTGTTTGTATGCTGGAAATATACTTGTTACCATTCCTTTAGATATTGTTTGCCTTATGGATATCCATCATAAACGCAATTTGCAAAAACAAAGAGCCTTAGTGAATGTACAGAACATAGACTTCTGCGTCCCTGGATGCAGAAGGGAGCAACTTTGCTATTTGGTCCTTTAAGTGGACACATTGTGATATAAATGTGGAAATAAAAAAAATTTGCACAAAGTGGTTTGTGAATTATTTGTACCGAAGGGATTTCTTTTTGGAGGGGCGCGGGCGCCTTCCACGCGCTGGTGGCTCTCAGAGGGTTCTCAGGGCCAGCTTGGGCTTTTCTCTCCGTCGCACCCGGGGCTGAGGGACCGATGGTGCAGTGACTGCGGATGAACCTCGGAGTCAAAAAGCCGCTCTTCATCTCTCGGTGACTGTGACGCACTGCTCCTGATTGCCGGAGGTTCCTCGTTCAGCACGGAGCGCTCCGTTCCGATCTGTCGTTGCTTTAATGTTTGGGAGCGGTGGTTCTGTGCAGCAGAGGGCGATGCCCAACGCTTCTGAGTCCAGAGGTGCCGGTTCTGTGGTTCTGTGGTCCCTGTGCTGGGAGCAGTTCTGCCTTGGGACGAAGCTTCTAAGAGCCGTTCCTCGTGGGGCGCAGCTCTGTTACAGTGTGCTGCTGCCGTGGGGCGCTCAGAAATGCCACTGTGCGTTTGTTTCTGTTTCTGCCATCTGATTCCACGTGGAATCCAACCAGAAAAAAAAAAAGCCGTTACCAAAACTGTTTCCCGGCGCACTTTCAGTTCCGCCCCGGGTGGGCAGCGTGGCGGCGCAGGGGGCACTGCGGGCGGGGCCGTGGAGCCGGGCACACGGTTATCTTCTGTTCGATGTTTAAAGAAAGCTGAACAGAAATCTGTGCGCCTTTCCCCCCCCGGAGCCCCTCCTCCCCCCTTCCCTGGACGGTCCCGTTTAGCAGCAGGGTCTGTGCCCTCGGGGCAGCTGTCGGGACGCGGCACACGTTACAAACCCCGTCCCGCTGTCGGTTGTTACAGCTCTGCCGCAACTGCGGCCCGGGCGGTCACGTGACCTTTCCCGGTGCTCCGGCACCGGAGCTTTAACGGCCGCAGCCGCGGTCCGTGTGCGCCGCGCGGGTCCGACGATCCGGAGTGACTTCAGCGCGCTCGTACACCCAGCGCTGAGAGCTCCAAAAAGGTGAATGAGTTTACCAGGTGGGTTTTTCTTTCTGTCAATTTTGTAAACGAGTTCAAACGAAGTTTACCGTGTGCGTTTCTGCTGTGTGCCGTCGTTTGTGCGCGCTGTCCGTCCCCGCGCTCCGGATCCTCCCGCTGCCACCGCCTCAAATCTTAACCGAATGACGCGGACGGTGCGCGTTTCCAGAGGTCCTTAACGGCGTAGAAACGTCTTCCGAAGGAGCGGCCGTGCCACCGTGCCGTGCCGTGCCGTGCTATGCCGTGCCGTGCTATGCCGTGCCGTGCCGTGCCGTGCTATGCCGTGCCGTGCTATGCCGTGCCGTGCTATGCCGTGCCGTGCCGTGCCGTGCCGTGCCATGCCGTGCCGTGCCGTGCCGTGCCGGTCTCCGTCCCCGCCCGCGGCGCTCCCCGCGGTGCCGTGAAGGCCTCGAGCGGTTCCCTTTGCCGGTCTCCCCCCGCTGGCGCCCGGGGCCGCTCCGCTCTCCGGAGGCGGTTATCGCTGCGGTCTCCCCTCTCGGTGCGGCGCGGGCGCGCTGGCTCCCGGTTCCCGCTTCCCGGTTCCGGTTCCCTGTCCCTCCGGGCCCCGCGCGGCCGTGGGGCCCCCGACCCTCAGCGATGGGAACCGGACGGCGGCGGCGGAAGTGACGCACGGCGGAAGCGGCGCTTGCTGCCCCGCCTCCCGCCGGTACCCGTAGCGCCGGGCGGTGCCGCGGGCCCTCCCCGGGAAGCGACGCGTTGGCGGCCGTGACGCGCCGGGGGCGGCCGTGCGGCTCGGGCAGCCATGGCGGCGGCCCCGCTGGCGGCTCCGGGAGGAGGCGGAGCGGCGGCGGCGGCGGCGGCGGCCGCGGGGGGGCAGGGGGCGGGGAGCCGGGGCGGCCGCGGGGGCCGCGGTCCGGCGCTGCGGGAAGGGGCGCGGGTGTCGGCGCTGTGCCTGGCCTGGTACGGGCTGAGCGCCGGCGGGAACGTGGTCAACAAGCTGCTGCTCGGCGGCTTCCCCCGGCCCGTCACCGTCTCGCTCTTCCACATCCTGGGGCTGTGCGGGCTTCTGCCGCCGCTGCTGCGCGCGTGGCGGGTGCCCCCGGCCGGCCCGGCCCAGCTGCCGCCCCGCGCCTACCCGCGCTACATCCTACCGCTCGCCTTCGGCAAATACTTCGCCTCCGTCTCCGCGCACGTTTCGCTCTGGAGGGTCCCGGTGTCGTACGCGCACACGGGTGAGGCCTCGGGCGAGAGCGGGGGCTGCGGGACAGGCGGCGGGCGGGCGGACCCTGCGGGCCGGAGCTGAGCCCCTCCGCGCTCCCCGTGGCTCGCGGGGTCTCTCGGAGGCGGCTGTGCGTCCACACCGACGTTTTCTTTCCGTTCTCAGTAAAGGCGACGATGCCGATCTGGGTGGTTCTTCTTTCGCGGATCATCATGAAGGAGAAGCAGACGACGAAGGTGCGGGCAGGTTTGCTGCGGTTCCTTCTCTCGCTGGCCGTGCCGCGGGGTGTTGCTGCCGTGGCCGTTCCTCTGGTCGCAGCGCTGTAGGAGCCGCTCTTTCTCTCTGTTGCTGTATTGCAGCAGGCGTAAGCTGCTCTCCGTTCCTTTTCCAGGTCTACTTATCTCTCATTCCCATAATAACCGGTGTGCTGCTGGCCACGGTCACAGAGCTTTCCTTCGACATGTGGGGCCTCATCAGCGCGCTCGCCGCCACGCTGTGCTTTTCCCTTCAGAATATCTTCTCAAAGAAGGTAACGCTTCGGCCGTTCCCGGTATTCATCACCACTTTTGTTTCTGTTGGCGTTGGATAGTGCCTAAATGTAACAGTGCATTTGGAAACGTGAAACACGTCCCGCTGTGTCACATCACTCCTTCACACCCCGTGAGTCAGTGTCCGCACCGGGCACTCCCTGAGATGTGAGCAAAGGGGCGAAGTGAAAGGTGTGTCCTGAGAGCGCTGCCGCGCGCTGTGCTCCGTGGGGCGTTGCTCGTGTGGGCGTCGGTACACTGAGAGCCAGGTGGAGAAACGGTGCTCCTCCGTTCAGTGCCCGTCCCCGCGGGCGCTCACACCACGCAGGCTCTGGTTTCCACGCCGTGTGTGTCACACGTGGGGGTGCTCCTGAGGGGCGGTGCGGTAACGCTGCTCTTCGCCAGGTGTTACGAGATTCCCGAATCCATCACCTTCGGCTGCTGAACATACTCGGGTGCCACGCTGTGTTCTTCATGATTCCCACGTGGGTCCTGGTGGACCTGTCGTCCTTCTTAGTAGAGAATGATCTGGTGAGTGGTGCTTCTGGGAGACGGTGAAGGTGGGAGAGAAAAAAAGGCGTGCAGAAGTTGAGTAATTCCTCATCAGAGTGGGAGGAACTGTTGAGAAATACCCACAGAGCGTTTCTCAAGAGGTGTAAGCAGTGAGCGAGGCGTTCCTCACCGGGATTCATGGTGCAGTTGGGAGGGGGATGGTGTGACAGCTCAGGTCTGAGGATCCGGAGCTGGAGATGGGAGGGAGCACAGCCGGGCGTTACTGCTGCAGGGAGGGACCTCCCCGGGGCTCTCAGCCGCGTGTTGGGGTGTCTCCATGAAGAAGCTGTGAGTTCTTCCTACCAAAGGCAGGAGAGCAGTGACCCGTGGTTTATTTCTGTTGCTTTGTCTCAGGTTTCCCATGAGTAACAGAGTTCTTTCCTAACTGTTCTTGCAGAGCACCATGTCTCACTGGCCCTGGACTTTGATGCTGCTTATTATCAGCGGGTTCTGTAACTTTGCCCAGAACGTCATTGCCTTCAGTATTCTTAACCTGATCAGCCCACTGAGTTACTCTGTCGCAAATGCCACCAAAAGAATAATGGTTATCACTGTGTCCCTCATCATGCTCCGCAACCCGGTCACGAGCACCAACGTCCTTGGAATGATGACTGCTATCTTGGGGGTCTTCTTATACAACAAGGTGAGGCGTTCATCTGTCCCTTTGCTTATTCAGGGAACCCACTTGAGCCACTGCGGCGCTTTGAGCTGTGTCCTGTAAAGCGAGTTAACAGCAGAATGAAAATGGGGAATGCGTGAGAGGGGACTGCGTTGTGTGGGAGTGTATCGCTCAGTACTCGAGCCTCAGTGGGACACGTGTTCAGTGTCCATCCTATGTCGATGCTCGTATCTTGTTGAGGAATAAATCTCATTAAAATGTTGTGAGCAAATGCGGCTTCACGATTTGGCGTACGAGAAGAAAGCGATTTTTATTAGGAGTCGCTCACGTGAGATTCTCATAAACGCGTGTATGTATGTTAGGTGGCACCTTAGGAAAGCGTTCTTTCTCTCCTAGACAAAATACGATGCGAACCAGGAAGCGAAGAAGCATCTCCTTCCAGTCACAACCGGGGACCTGGTGAGCTTGGAGCGGCACCGGAGCACTCCTGAGAAGTCTCAGAACGGACTGACGGCGTTTGCTCAGCACGGGGACTATCAGTATGGCCGCAGCAATGTCCTCACGGACCACTTCCAGTACGGCCGCCAGAACTTCCCGGCTGCCTACAACCTAAACCGTTTTGATATATAGAGTCCGACACACAGGTATAGACTGTGGTATGAAAGTGTCCCCAGCATTATCAGAAACTTTTAGTACATCCGTGAATGTAAAGCCATTTTATCGTGAAGTTTTGCGGAAGGGAGGATGCATGTGTAGTGGAAGTGGTGCAGACCTTCAGCTTCTGCTGAGCAGATCTCTAACTGTGAAGCAGCGAGGTTGGACACTGGAGCGGTTTGCACAGCGTAGCTCGCGTACAGGGATCCCGGTGAAGAAGTGCAGCTGCAGCATTTCAGGGCGCAGCACCTGCTGCCACTGCTCCGCCGGGGCGCTGCCAGTTGGTTCCTCCTTGGGCAGCTGAACACTGGCCAGTACTTGGTTTCCACACTTGATAAAGTCACCTTTAATTTGTTCTCTAGTGTGTTTTAATAATACTCAGATGAAATTGTCAGGAAGAGAAACGGTGTTGTTAGGCACACAGCTGGCGATGAGGATCTGTCTGCTCGGGAGGATTGTGTGGGCTGTGGGTGAGGAGCCTGGAGCTCATCTTGGGCAAACACAAAACTTCATGTGGGTATTAATTCCTCCTTTGCCTTCAGTTTTTGATGACAAACCAGAAGTATTTCTGAAAGAACAGCAGAGAGATCGCTCCCCTCAAGAAATGCAGTTCAATCATAGAGAAAGCTTTCTCTAAAATCGTGGCTGTCTCAGTCACTGTGGGTAGCAGAAGCAGTCTGAGATCAGCGCTGCTTTCTGCACAGTGCAGCCCTGACCCCCAGGCACTGCAGGAAGCAGCTCCAGCGATGAAGCGTTTCTAATGACACCTTTTTTAACGTGCTTCACACCTCTTACAAATCTGTCTTTGGTTCAGAAATTGAAAGGTTTAAGGTGTTTTCTTGTAAATTTTATGCATAAATTTTGCTCCCTCATATGATTCATATTAATGCATGAACATGGTTAATAATTCTTCATTGTTTCACAGGTCTCATCTTTTTAGCCCCTAATTGTGTTTTTAAGTTTCTTAATTACTGCTTCTCGAGCTGCTGTGTGCATTGTGTCTGACTTCTCATTTCAGCTGGAAGAAGTTACACTCTGTATCCTCCCCAACTCCAATAGGAAATCAGGAAGTGTTTAAATCAGCAGTAAAGATATAATTTATGGCTCATAAAAACGGATTCAGTTAGTATAAAGGAAGACACCAAGACAAGTCCATTTCTGTGCATCAGGTGCTGCGTTTGTGCATGAGAGAAATGAAACCAGTTGAGTTCTGGTTTCACTGGATCAGATTATTATTATTATTATTATTATTATTGTTACTTGAGGAGAGAAAAAAAAGGGTTTTAGGGGCCTTCTTTCCTTAACAGAAGAGCTGAGAAGAGCTGTGTACGGTGAGATTTTGATAGCATATGTATTGTGTTTTTACTAGAGATTATTAGATGCCAGTGACAACACTTGAGGTGTGGTGCTGTACACAACACTCCTTCCATTTATTTATTGCTTTACAAATGACCATTTCCGTGATGTGAAATGATGATTTGGCTCCTTTCTGGATAATAAAGAATTTATTTTTAAGGGCAAAGTCAACCTGATCTTATTCTTTCGGCTGACTGCAGTTAGTTGTGCAGATTGCTTCCCAAGGTACAGTCCAAAAGAGGAAATGGTTCTCCTGAAACTTCAGAGATGGTTTCAGTATGCTGCTAACGTCTGCGAGCAGAACTCCTGGACTCATTTGATTCTGCTCTTCCCAGCTTGGAACCTGGGCTTTTATTTTATAAGATGTGAATAAATTATTTCCTAACCCTGATTAACAGATGAGGTTATGAGGAAAAGCATGATTTCACAGGAAACTGCTTTGCCTATTCTAGTATTAATTCATGTATTTGTTTTTACATGATAAAGTGCAAAACGTGTATTTTTAAGGTTCACTTCCCAATATTTAAGTGCTGTTAGACACGTATAAAAAGAACCATGTGGACTCTGGATTTGTGTTAGATTCTGGCTCTGCACGCATTCAGATTTTTAAGAGGGACTGAATTGTTCAGCTGCTTTCAGAGGGAGCTGGCTGGAGACTGTCCGCCTCCTGCAGATGCTCAGTTGTGTTTTTGTGCCTCAGTTTCCCTACTTCAGAGGCGTTGAGGTCCCACCAGTGGGGAGCAGTGGGGGCCCAGGGTTGTGCTGTGAGTTCATCTGTAGATGTTCTGCTATGTCTGCTGCTATAACAGGATCGTACAGCGTCTGATCGTACAGGCTTCTTCCCTGGATCCTGCCCCGTGGTGGCTGTACCCTTCTAGTTCAGGTCTGTGCCCAACAGGGATAATTTTGCATTGGACAGGTGATAATTAAAACGAGTAACTCATTTCCAAGAGGTGGTTTTGCGGAGTACCTAAATCCGAGTCCTTGAGCAATATTGCCCAGTCCTGACAAAGGAAGCTTCTGGTACTGTTGTAATAAATATTTTAATCTTGGACTGCTGCAAGATTTTACTGGGCAAGGTGAAATATTTGTTTTAACATGGTTTGTAAATTAATGACATATTTAACTATGTACATAGGTCTGTAGAAAGTATGGAAACTGGAATAAAAAGGGCATATGGAGACAATCGTGTATAACGACCCAGTTCTTAACGCAAAGGGGACCGCTTTGCTTTTCTTACTTAGGGGAACCGTTGGTTTATGTTGGTCGTAAGGGCCGCGTGTGGGAGCTTGCTGATTGCGGTTTCGTGCCAGGTAGAGATGAGAGCATCTTAATCACCTGGGAAAAAGCTCGGCTTTGGTTTTTGTTTGTTTTTAAACTACCTGAATGTTAAAGAAAATCCAGGCAACGTCTGGGCTTCGTGGGAGCACGGCGATTAGTAAAAATACCTGCTGTAATTTGGGGTCAATTCAGAACAATCGTGAAGCTGAAGGCTTTTCTGATGCGTGCTCAACGTTTTTCTGACCTAGCATGTCGCGGGGAGTTGTGCTATGCAGCTGTGTGTGAAACACTGCGATATGAATGCAGGGGAAGTTTTGTTTTTCGGGAGCCCCCATTGCTGCACCGGCAGGTAACGTTACACCGATGCCGTGCGATGGAGCACCGGCCGTAAAACGAAAGCTGAGGTAAAGGCTGGAACCAATCCGATTTTAACTGCGCTAAGAAACGAAGTCAATGGGAAAGCAGCGGTGCTCAAGTATTACTTTAAAAGCCCCTTCGTAGTGCAATTAACGGTTGGGCTTTTAGCGCGACGGCGCCTCACGCTTTCCCGCCCTTCGGCTCCTCACGGGTTCCCGCCCTTCGTCACGTCCTCGGAGCGGGGGGGGCGGGGGGCGCAGTGCGGCCGTCTCCATGGAGACGCGGCCGTAAAGCGCGCGCGGCTGCGCGTGTGTCCGGGCGTCTCGCGACACTTCCGGCCGGTGCGGCCTAGCGGCGGCGGCGCGCCGTTGTCCCGCGGCCATGGAGATGCCGCTGCCGCCCGACGGTGAGCGCGGCCCGGGGACGGGGGGGGGGGGGAGGGGCGGCGGGGCCGGCGCGGTCTGACGGCGCTGCTTCCTCACAGACCAGGAGCTGCGGAATGTCATCGACAAGCTGGCGCAGTTCGTGGCGCGGAACGGGCCCGAGTTCGAGAAGATGACGATGGAGAAGCAGAAGGAGAACCCCAAATTCTCCTTCCTCTTCGGGGGCGACTTCTACGGCTACTACAAGTACAAGCTGGCCCTGGAGCAGCAGCAGTGTGAGTGGGGCCGCGGCGGTTCTGCTCTGCGGCCCTCCCCGCCCCGCAGTGCCTCCCGGGGCCGCCGGGGGTTGGCCGGGCCCGGCCCGCGGCGCTGCCGAGGGTCTTCAGCCGCTCCTCGTGCATCTTTCCCTCTTCCCCTTCACCATCTTTGTAGCTTTCCTTCAGATGCTTGCTAATATTTGTGTTCTTGTGCCATGGTTCCCTAAAACTGCGTGCAGTGCGGTGTGCAGGGGGACAGTCTCCTCTGTTGACCAGCTGTGAACGCTGTGCCTGGTGCACCCCAGGGGATGGTTGGCTGTCCTGCTGCCTGGGCTCGCTGTTGGCTCATGTTCAGCTTGCTGTTAACCAGGCCCCTCAGAGCTCTTTCAGAGGGGCTGCTCTCTGGTATCATGATCATTTTGTATTAAATCACTGCATCAAGAGGGAAGGTCTGCTCTGAAGCCACTGTGGCTTTTGTATATGGATACTTTAAAAGCTCGCTTTGTCTCATAGTGCTGTGCAAGCAAAGTCAAGATATTGAGGCTACCCCGCAGATCCAGCCACTGCCACAGCCATCCCTCCCACCTGCTGCCCCCATCCCCACGCCGCAGGGCACTCCTTCTGTGGAGGAGCTCATCCAGCAGAGTCAGTGGAACCTGCAGCAGCAGGAGCAGCAGCTGCTTGCTATGAGACAGGTTGGTGTAAAATGAGCACTCACGTGGCTCATCCGAGGCTGTAAGAAACTGGAGTGAAAGGAGAGGAAGGCTTGCTCCTGACTGGTGGTGGTGAGGTGGTGTGTTGGTGAGCATGGGACATTATTTGACTTACTTTTGTTCTCTTGTGGTTGCCTTCATCTGCTTAGAACATATTTCTCTAAGAGAGCATTGGATGCAGTATAATTTTATGAATTTTATTTTTCCAGGAACAAGTCACATCAGCAGTAGCCCTTGCAATAGAGCAACAAATGCAGAAAGTTTTGGAGGAAACCCAGTTAGATATGAATGAATTTGACAACTTGTTGCAGCCAATAATTGACACGTGCACCAAAGATGCAATCTCAGTGAGTGATCCGAATCTTACTTGGTGATGTTATGGGTTAGGTAGGATTGGAATTCTCTGACTGCTACATTTCCTTTCTGGCAGTTATTTCAGAGTTCGAGGAAGTCCTTACGATGTGAACGCAGCGGATGAACTTAAAATATTTTCACTTTTCTGTTCTAAGGCTGGCAAGAACTGGATGTTCAGTAATGCAAAGTCTCCTGCTCACTGTGAGCTGATGGCTGGGCACCTGAGAAACCGCATCACGGCGGAGGGAGCTCACTTTGAGCTCCGGTTACATCTCATCTACCTGATCAATGATGTGCTGCACCACTGGTAAGGGGAACGTTAGCTGTTCCATAGTTCTGATTCATGTGGTGAAATCTCTCTGCTTGTTGTGCTCTTAGTGTGACTGGTCACCTCTTCTTTTGATGCATGTCATTTTTAGCAGATGTCCGTAATGTGCTGGTAGCTGACGCTGAGATCTGGTGTTTCAGTAATGAGATTCAGCTTTTCCCTACTTTTATTTTTTTTTTTTATCTCAGATAAAGCTGTACTGTAAAAATGACAAAGAGGGACCTCTGTATTTCTGTGAATCCACAGTTTGGTACAGTGGGAGTGGGGAGGAATTGAATTATGGAGCTCTTCTCGCCGTAGTGAAAGCATAACTCTTTTCTTTCTTTTTTTGAAGCCAACGGAAGCAAGCACGAGATCTCCTGGCTGCTTTACAGAAGGTGGTTGTACCTATATACTGTACCAGTTTTTTAGCAGTGGAGGAAGATAAGCAACAGAAAATTGCCAGAGTGAGTATCTGGTGTTGGTTCAACTTTACGCTTTGCTTTGCTAGGTTAATGCTAAGCAAATTCACAAGTATGTCCTTTGAGTTCAAACCTTAATTTGAACAGGAACCTAGCAGACCTTGGGATTTATTTAAAAGTTGCTGTAAGGATAAGTGCATCTGAGTCTTCACTGGCTCCAAATACAACTTAAGAATCATAAATTTGCTAGAAACAAAAGGAAAAACTTCAGGCTTTTTTTTAATCTGCTAACCAATTCTGATCACCTCTCACT